>JARQOD010000004.1:500846439-500881578 GCA_033576555.1 Oophaga sylvatica
AAAAAATTGAAGATTGCACTGAATCATAGGGAAGTGAGTGTTTAAGGAATACATTTTGCCTTGCACTTGTATTGGAAAGACAAGGCTTTAATGGGCATAGCTGGAGCAGGGGCCTGGACATGAAGTGGATGGAAGAAGGCTAGGAAAGGGTTAATAGGTCGTTTTATTAGTAAAAGGGTTAATTGCTGACTTTACAAGTCTACAAAACAAAGTTAGGGGATGTGGGTTCAGAGTCCAGGTTGGGAATCAGCTTAAGATTGGGTAGGAAGATTGTGGGAAGGAATGTGGAAACGGTGATGGTATCTTAAAAGGCCTTTATACAGGCTGGGTTATGTGCTTCTTGGCATGGCTGTGAAGGCTCCGGAAGGGCCCACAGTGTAAAAGCATGTTGGTTGGCTGCACTGCAGTCTTTCAACAAGCTATTCTAAACTATTGAATCCGAACAGGAAAACTGATGTACAGTAAAAAGTCCATATTTGGGGTTTGGTACCGAATGCTAGGTGTTCTCTATGTACCCAAACTTTACAGTTCCCTTTCGCTCATCCCTAATCATCTTTGTTGCGGATCCAGAACTAATGAAAGACCCACCCACCCTTATGTTAATATCTAGGGATGAAGGAGCACTAAAATGCTTGTTACTCTAACGAGTATATAAAGGGAAATCCGAGCATTTTTCCAGCAGACCCTATAAGGAGGTTCTGGGTGGCAGTAAAAATGTTGAAATAGATGGTAAAGGTGCTGAATGGAAGGAGAACAGCATGGAGAAGACTCCTGGAAGCATCTCTGACTTCCAGATCTCTGCTGAGAACAATGGTGTCACTCTTTTACTCCGCTTTTAGGACTGACAATAAACATTCAAAATCGAAGAAAACTTGGAGCTTACAGGAAAAAAAGTTCAGAAACATTTTTTCATGTATAATGTATTTCAAAATTTTTTTTCAATTCAAATCAAAAAAATTTCACACAAAGCAGGTTTACAGTATATATATAATATATATGTGGAGACACAAGGGTCAGTGGGTGCTCTCATTCGCTGGATCGGCTGTCGTTACACCGAATGGTCCAGAGCTCATCCCACTGATTCCTTTCCCGTGGACAAAATAGTACTCAAGCAACACAGGGTGAGGGTAAAACAGTGTGGCAATACTTTATTGAACTACCAACAGACAATAACATATGAACAGTCCCAGCAAATGCAAAAGATGGTGCAAATTACAGAGTCTCACCCTTCCGCTGGCTTGCCAGGATTACAGCTTCTGCAACTTCCGGCTTTCAGGGCCGAGTACCCCCACCAGTGGCCCTCCAAATTTGGTGTGCACCCACAGAGATGATGTAATGACAAGCTTAGGAAGCTAACAGTCCATTGAGGTACGTGGCCAGTTGACTTGATCATCCCAACCTGGCTTTTTACAAAAGTCTTCATAGGGCCAGATGACCTAATTGTCCCAACCTGGCTTCTCCAAATGTCTCCATGGGGCCAGGTCATCTGATTGTCCCAACCTGGCTTCTCCGAATGTCTCCATGGGGCCAGGTGATCTGATTGTTCTAACCTGGATTCTCCAAACATCTTTGAAGGTTCAGTGATGGTCAATGAAGCAGATCTGTATTCCTCAAGCTAGTGCCATGGTCTCTTAAGCTGGCATCCTGTAGAATCTCTCAGGTAACAGAGGCAGGTCTCCCTTTCATAGTCTACAATTTCCTTCAGGCCTTCATCCACAAGTCAGGGGGAACTTGGGATGAGGTCATCTCTCATTGTTCGAGTATGCAATCAATTTGCATAGTTTATCCTTCAATGTTAGGAGGTCAACAAGCTGTATGGACTAGTGCAATCGGTAATCAACATATTAGCAAACATCAATTGTTTAATGACCCTGTGTTCCTGTCCTCCAAAGGATAGCAGCACAAAAGCTGCAACAAACAGCAATTCAAGAGTCAATGTTCAGACTCATATGAACAATGACCTATGTCTCCTGACCTACTGAGAAATACATTGGCTTAACCAAGAACAAATGCTGTGTTTTCACAACTGTAACAAACATCAATTCAAGAGTTAACGTTCAGGCTAATATGAACAATGGCATATGTCTCTTGACCCACTGAAGCAAAATACGTCTGGCATAATTAATAATAAATGTTGTTTCGTCACAATGACAAAAGTCAATTTTTGAAAAAACAAATTTTTTTACCTGTAGCAGGCTAATTTTGTTTTTTATTTCGAACTAAATTTCACACAAAGCAGGTTTTACAGTATATATGACAATAGTCAATTTTTGAACAACCAAATTTATACACCTGTAGCAGGCAAATTTTCGATTTTAGTTCAAACCAACGAAATTTCACACAAACCAAGTTCTAGAGTATATATTACAATAGTCAATTTTTGAACAACCAAATTTATACACCTGTATGAGGTCAATTTTAGTTTTTCATTCAAACCAACAAAATTTCACACAACACCGGTTATACAGTATGTATGACAATAGTCAATTTTTGGTACAAAAATATTTATTGAATTGTACTAGGCTAAGAGATTTTTCAAAATTTTAAACAACCGTACCATTACACAAAGCACGTTAAACTGTATGGATGACTAATTGAATGCAGGAAACAATTTTGACCTTTTTTAGTTTTAGATAACACCATAATGTAACATAAAGCACGTAATACTCTATGGATGACAAATTCAATCCCGAAAAATGTTTGAACGTACAGTGCTGGTCACCATTATTGGCACCCCTACATTTTTTCATGGACTGTACAATATCTTCAGAAATAAATGTAAATGTACCAAAGTTATATCCACAGGATTTTTTAATTAGTGGTCCAAAATAATACAACAATAAAACATTGTTTTCCAACTTACATGTTGCAATTTCAAAGAAGAAGCAGAATAAACAGCACATGTGTAGCCATAAAGGCACCCCCAATATATACTTGGTTGCACACCCTTTGGCATTGATGACAGCGTCCAAACGTTTCTTGTAGACCTCTATAAGCTTCTTGCACTTCTCAGCTGGTATTTCTCTCCCCTCTCCCTTTGCAGTTTTTTTTAAAGCTCTTAAATGTTTGCAGTCTTCTTTTCAAAATGGCAGATTTTAGCTTACCCCAAAGATTTTCAGTGGGATTGAGGTCAGGAATCATTGATGGCCATTTTAAAACAGTCCATTTTTTTCTTTTTTAGCCATTCCTGTGTATTTTTAGATGTGTGATTTGGGTCATTGTCTTGCTGGAGGGCCCATGATCTTCGACTCAAACCAAGTTTTCTTACACTAAATTTCTGGATAATTCTCTGATTTCATGATTCCTGTGATACAGTTAAGGCCTCCAGTACCAGACGCAGCAAAGTAATCCCACAGTATTATGGATCCTCTACCATGCCTAAATGTTGGTAGGGTGTTTTTTTTCCTTATAAGCTTCATTGCAGCGTTGGTAAACAAACTGTTGCTTTGCATTGCCAAAAAACTCTTTTTGTTTCATCTGTCCATAGAACATTTTCCCAAAGGGATTGTGATTTGTCAAGGTACTCTTTGGCAAAGATCAGTCATTCCTTTTTATGTCTTTTCTTCAGCAATATTTTCTTGCTTGGCCTTCACCCATAAAGCTCTGCTTGGTTTAGTGTGCAGTGAATGGTACTTGTTGAAACCATAACCCTTGACTGTTCCAGGTTGTCTTTCAGGTCTTTGGATGTTTGACATGATGTTTTTTTCTACCATTCACACCAATCTTGGAAGACACCTCTTGTCAATTTCTCTTTCCCCCACATCCAAGGAGGTTCTTGATGGTTGCATGCTTGGCAAACTTCTTAAAAGCATAGCGCACTGTTAAAACTGGGATACCAAGTTCTTTGGAGATAGCCTTATACCATTTGAAAGTCTTGTGTTTGCTAATATTAGCAGTTTTGACGTCTTCAGACACCTCCTTTGCTTTCAAAATTATGAAATTGTGGCTTTTTAAAAACGGAAGTTATCATTCATTGGCTAAGTCATGTTACATGGGCACTGACAATTAATCACAGGTGAATCTAATTTGTGATTTACCACAGGTGAGTCAAATTGTGTTTCCATACTAATTTGATGTATACCGTGCAAAATCCAGTGTCACAGCAAGCTTTAGATTTTCTATTTTTCCCTCCCATTGTTTTCACTTGATTCATTTTTTTCAGGAGATATCCCTGTAGTGCTAAGATGTTAATGACCATCAGGAATCCACATTGGTAGCCTGTCTTTAAGGAACCTTTAAGATATTAGACAATAACAGTTTAGCTTATATTAGCCTTGTATTTCCTATACTTTTCCCAACACCTGGACCGCATAGCTCCTTTATCAATGTTTACAGTATCTTTAGTGGGAAAGGGTATGTTTATAGTATCACTCATAACCACTGCATTCGTACAAGAGAAGATTTGCTTTAAGTGGATAATTTGGTGAGAGGTGAGACGACAGGAAAAAAAAAACTTTTCGGCCAATCAATGGCCTTGATCGCAATATCGCCTTTCGTAGGTTCTTTTCTAGAATTTGAACATGTAGTATCATTGCGGTAGATAAATATGAGGGTCAAATGAGTCAGTCAAATCCACAGCTAAACCGCAGGTGTAAAAAGGCTTGCAGATTAGCTGCTGATTTGCGAGCCAAAAATGCTGCAGAAGGGAAGGAGGAAGAGTGTGTGGGAAAAGACTATGTGTGTGGGCGGAGACTTTGTGTGAGTGAAGAATATTTGCATGTCTGTCTATGTATGTCTGCGGGTGTCTGTTGTGTGTGTTTGTCTGCAGGTGTCTGTGTGTAGCCAGGCATCAATTGAACACAGTCGCCGGATGATGGGACTACTACTCCCATCCGGCTATATCTGCTGTCACATATAACAATGACAGCATGAGCCAATGATGGGACAGTAGTAGATCCATCATCTGGCGACTGTGTTCAATTGTAAAACAAAAAACCCACATTCATACTCACCAAACACCTAATCCCCGACGCCCTCCATCTCCTGCAATAAAAATAAAATAATAAACCAACATATACTTATCTTTCCGCCGTAGTCCATTTAATAACGAGTGTCCCATGGCGATTTCACATGTAGAACAGTCACATCGGGAGATGTGACTGCTCTACACGGCTCTGGTGATACACTGACAGAGGTATCCTCCCGTAGTGTATCACTGCGCCTCTAATCCGTGGGCTTGATTTCATCACACAATACAAAGGCATCATCAACCCCACAATTATGAACCCCGCTTGCCACCACTACAGGGAAAGTGGGAAGAGCGAGGCTAAGTGCCAGAATTGGCGCATTTATAAGATGCGCAATTTCAGGGGCAGATGAGAGCTTATGTTTTCAGCCTGGCGGGCCAGTATCCATGGCCCATTCCCAGGCTAGTAATATCAGTCCGCATCTGTCTGCCTAGCCTTTGCTGGTTCAATTTTATGGGGGACCCCATGTCAATTTTTTCTGGGGGTCCCCCGTAAACTTCCCCTGTTCCCCTGTGTGTCTTTTATTTAACTCTTTATGCACTATTTTATTAATGAGGGTATCTGGCTGACACATACATATTATATATATATGTATATGTATGTGTCAGCCAGATACCATGTTCAAATATAATGTTTACACACACAAATATATAATACAATATAAATATACAATATAAATATATACAATATAAATACAAATATAAGTGAATATAATATATACATATGTATATATATATATTTATATAATTGCCTTGTATTGTTATCATTTCCTGTCCTGTCCAGATATCACCGAATCCCAGAATTCCAAGCAGAGGAAGTTCACCGAACACCATATTGGGACACCCAAGTGATAAGTGTCTCAATATTCGAACTGCTGCTGGCGCAGTACTACCAGCGGAACACCGTCACACCACACACACACTCACACACTTGCACACTTACACTCACACACTCACACTTACACGCTCACACACACACACACCTCAGACTCACACAGTCAGGCACTCACACTCGCACACTCACACACTCACACTGACACTCTCACACTCACTCTCACACACTCACTCACACACACTCACACTCATACACTCACTCACACTCACACACACTCACACTCACACATTCATACACTCACACTCACACATTCACACAGTCATACTCACATTCACGCACTCACACTCACACTCTCACACATTCACACAGTCATACTCACACATTCACACACTCACACTCACACTCTCACACATTCACACACTCACAGACTCACACTCTCACACTCACTCTCACATTCACACTCACTCACTCACACTCACACACACTCACGCAGCATCTTGCACGGTACCACCACTGGAACACCATCACCCTGCGCCTGCACGAATTCCACACAGACACAGTGAATCATTCTGCTGATCTTGGCGGCAGATGCATGACTTGTCTACAGGCAGAGGAAGCCGGTCAGATTAACCCCTTCACCCCCAAGGGTGGTTTGCACGTTAATGACCGGGCCAATTTTTACAATTCTGACCACTGTCTCTTTATGAGGTTATAACTCTGGAACGCTTCAACGGATCTTCGCGATTCTGAGATTGTTTTCTCGTGACATATTGTACTTCATGTTAGTGGTAAAATTTCTTCGATATAACTTGCGTTTATTTTGAAAAAAACGCAAATATGGCGAAAATTTTTAAAATTTTGCAATTTTCAAACTTTGAATTTTTATTCCCTTAAAACAGAGAAATATATCACACAAAAATAGTTAAGAAATAACATTTTCCACATGTCTACTTTACATCAGCACAATTTTGGAACCAAAATTTTTTTTTGTTAGGAAGTTATAAGGGTTAAAAGTTGACCAGCGATTTCTCATTTTTACAACAAAATTTACAAAGCCATTTTTTTTAGGGACCACCTCACATTTGAAGTCACTTTGAAGGGTCTATATGGCAGAAAAATACCCAAAAGTGACACCATTCTAAAAACTGCACCCCTCAAGGTACTCAAAACCACATTCAAGAAGTTTATTAACCCTTCAGGTGCTTCACAGTAACTAAAGCAACGTGGAAGGAAAAAATGAATATTTTACTTTTTAGCCACAAAAATTATCTTTTACAAACTTTTTTTTTATTTTCACAAGGGTAAAAGGAGAAAATGGACAGATAAGGTTGTTATGCAATTTCTCCTGAGTACGCCAATACCCCATATGTGGGGGAAAACCACTGTTTGGGCACACGGCAGAGCTCGTAAGGGAAGGAGCGACGTTTGACTTTTCAAACTATAATTGGCTGGAATTTAGATTGGATGCCATGTCGCGTTTGGAGAGCCCTGATGCGCCTAAACAGTGGAAACCCCCCACAAGTGACACCATTTTGGAAACTAGACCCCCTAAGGTACTTATCTAGATCTGTTGTGAGCACTTTGAACCCTCAAGTGTTTCACAAAAGTTTATAAAGCCTGGGTGTGAAAAAAAAAAAATCAATTTTCCACAAAAATGATTTTTTAGTCCCAAATTTTTGAATTTTCCCAAGGAAATTGGACCCCTAAAGTTGTTTTCCAATTTGTCCTGAGTACGCTGATACCCCATATGTGGGGGGGGGAAACTGTTTGGGCGCACGGCAGGGCTTGGAAAGGAAGTAGTAACGTTTTGGAATGCAGACGTTAATGGGGGTCATGTTCCGTTTGCAGTGCCCCAGATGATCCTAAACAGTGGAAACCCCCCACAAGTGACCCCATTTTGGAAACTAGACCCCCTAAGGAACTTATCTAGATCTTTGATGAGCACTTTGAACCCCCAAGTGCTTCACACAAGTTTATAATGCCCGGGCATGAAAATAAAAAATCCTATTTTTTTCCCACAAAAATTATCTTTTAGTCACTCATTTTTTATTTTCCCAAGGGTAACAGGAGAAATTGGACCACATAAGTTGTTGTACAATTTGTCCTGAGTATGCTGATACCCCATATGTGGGGGGGAACCACTGTTTGGGCACACGGCAGAGCTCGGAATGGAAGGAGCACCATTTGACTTTTTCCAACCAAAATTGGCTGGAATTGAGTTTGGATGCCATGTTGCATTTGGAGAGCCCCTGATGTGCCTAAACAGTGGAAACCCCCCACAAATGACCCCATTTGGGAAACTAGACCCCATAAGGAACTTATCTAGATTTTTGATGAGCAATTTGAACCCCAAGTGCTTCACACAAGTTTATAACGTAGAGCCGTAAAATTTAAAAATCATATTTTTTCCACAAAAATGATCTTTTCACCCCAATTTTTATTTTTCCAAGGGTAACAAGACTCCAAAAGTTATTGTGCAATTTGTCCTGAGTGCGCTGATACCCCATATGTGGGGGTAAACCACTGTTTGGGTGCATGGCAGAGTTTGGAAGGGAAGGAGCGCCGTCTGACTTTTTCAACGCAGAATTGGCTGGACGCCATGTCGTGTTTGGAGAGCTCCTGATCTGCCTAAACAGTGGAAACCCCCATAAATGACACCATTTTGGAAACTAGACCCCTCAAGGAACTTATCTAGATGTGTGGTGAGAACTTTGAAGTCCCAGGTGTTTCACTAAAGTTTTTAACGTACAGCCGTAAAATAAAAAATCTTTTTTTTTTTTTACAAAAATGATTTTTTCGCCCCAATATTTTATTTTCACAAGGGTAACAGAAGAAATTGGAACCCAAAAGTTGTTGTCCAATTTGTCCTGAGCACACTGATACCCAATATGTGGGCGAAAACTACTGTATGGGCACACGTCGGGGCTCGGAAGGGAAGTAGTGACGTTTTGGATTGCAGACTTTGATGGAATGGTCTGGGGGCGTCATGTCACATTTGGAGAGCCCCTGATGCATCTAAACAGTGGAAACCCCCACAAGTGACCCCATTTTGGCAAATAGACCCCACAAGGAACTTATCTAGATGTGTGGTGAGCACTTTGAACCCCGAAGTGCTTCACAGAAGTTTATAATGCACATCCGTAAAAATAAAAAATCCTTTTTTTTTGCAAAAATGATTTTTTCGCCCCAATATTTTATTTTTACAAGGGTAACAGGAGAAATTGGACCCCAAAAGTTGTTGTCCAATTTGTCCTGAGTACGCTGATACCCAATATGTGGGAGAAAACTACTGTATGGGTACACGTTGGGGCTCGGAAGGGAAGTAGTGACGTTTTGGATTGCAGACTTTGATGGAATGGTCTGGGGGCGTCATGTCGCATTTGGAGAGCCCCTGATGCGCCTAAACAGTGGAAATCCCCAACAAGTGACCCCATTTTGGAAAATAGACCCCACAAGGAACTTATCTAGGTGTGTGGTGAGCGCTATGAAGCCCCAAGTGCTTCACAGAAGTTTATAATGTACAGCCGTAAAAACAAAAAAATAATTTTTTTTGTACAAAAATGATATTTTCGCCCCCAGTTTTTTATTTTCCCAAGGGTAACAGAAGAAATAGGACAAATTGCACAATAACTCTTGGGGTCCAGAGTACGCTGATACCCCATATGTGGGGATAAACTACTGTTTGGACGCATGGCAGAGCTCAGAAGTGAAGGAGCACCGTTTGACTTTTTCAACGCAGAATTGGCTGGAATTGTGATCAGACGCCATGTCACATTTGGAGAGCCTCTCATGTGCCTAAACAGCGGAAACCCCCCAATTCTAACTCCAACCCTAGCCCCAACACACCCTAACCCTAGTCCCAACCCTAACCACAAACCTAACCCTAACACACCCCTAATCCCAACCCTAACCCTAATCCTAACTTTAGCGCCAACCCTAACCCTAACTTTAGCCGCAACCCTAACCCTAACCCTAATGGGAAAATGGAAATAAATACATTTTTTTAATTTTATTATTTTTCCCTAACTAAGGGGGTGATAAAGGGGGGTTTGATTTACTATTTATAGCGGGTTTTTATGATTGGCAGCTGTCACGCTAAAAGACGCTTTTTATTGCAAAAATAGTTTTTTGCATCGCCACATTTTGAGAGCTATAATTTTTGCATATTTTGGCCCACAGAGTCATGTGAGGTCTTATTTTTTGCGGTACGAGTTGACGTTTTTATTTGTACCATTTTTGAGCAGGTGACATTTTTTGATCGCTTTTTATTTCGATTTTTGGGAGGTTAGAATGAACAAAAATCAGCAATTTATGAATTTCTTTTGGGGGAGGCGTTTTTATTGTTCCGCGTGTGGTAAAATTGATAAAGCAGTTTTATTCTTCGGGTCAGTACGATTATGGCGATACCTCATTTATATCATTTTTTTATGTTTTGGCGCTTTTTTAGAATAAAAACAATTTTATATAAAAAATAATTATTTTTGCATCGCTTTATTCTGCGAGCTATAACTTTTTTATTTTTCGCTGATGATGCTGTATGGTGGCTCATTTTTTGCGGGACAAGATGACGTTTTCAGCGGTACCATGTTTATTATATCGGTCATTTTGATCGCGCGTTATTCCACTTTTTGTTCGGTGGTATGATGATAAAGCATTGATTTTTTGCTTCGTTTTTTTTTTTTTTTTTTTAAGGGGTTCACTAAAGGGGTTAACTAGTGGGACATTTTTATAGGGGGGGTCGTTACGGATGCGGCGATACCAAATATGTGTACTTTTTTTTTTTATTTACAGGAAGAAATGAATTTATTGGGGAATATTTATTATTTTTTTTATTTATTTTGGATTTTTTTTATAACATGTTTATTTTTATTTTTTTAACTTTTTTACTTTGTCCCAGGGTGGGACATCACTGTATTTTATCAAATCGCTGGTGTGACAGTGTGCACAGCACACTGTCACACCAGCGATCGCTCAGGCAGTGCAGCAGGCTTCTCAGTGCCTGCTCTCAGCAGGCACTGAGGAAGCTGCCTCCCTCCAGGACCCCGGCGCCATCTTGGATCCGGGTCCTGGGAGGGAGGAAGCCCTCAGAACAGCGCGATCACATCGCGCTGGTCTGAGGGTCTCAGGGGGGCGCGCAGGGAGCCCACTCCCTGCGCGATGCTTCCCTGTGCAGGATCATGTTTGATCGCGGTGTGCTAGGGTTAATGTGCCGGGAGCGGTCCGTGACCGCTCCTGACACACAGTCACGGGTGTCAGCTGTGATAATCAGCTGACACCTGGCGGCGATTAGCTGCGCTCCCCTCAGGAGCGCAGCTGATCGCCTATGACGTACTATCCCGTCCATGGGCAGAATGGCACGGGTTTTATGGACGGGATAGTACGTCTAATGTCAGAGAGGGGTTAAAGGGGTTTTCCCATGAACGAAAGTTCATTTTAAAAATTGACTGTGTCTGGAGCATACCACATCTTCTGGGCAGAGGAGGAAGCAAAAGACAATACTGACATTACAGTAGGGGATCACAGAGGATTAATTTTGTGAGGTCAAATATTTCACTGATGGTTTTTAAACAATATTTTACCTCCCAAAATGTATCCTCTGTGATCCCCTGCTGTAATGTCAGTATTGTCTTTTGCTTCCTCCCCTGCCCAGGAGCCGTGGTATGTTCTGTACACGGTCAGACATGGGTGAGAGAGACAGAGCACAGGGGGAGACAGCTCAAATGGACAGCACATGAGGGAGAACACAGCACAGGAAGGAGAGAGACAGCAGACAAGGGGGATAGCACATGGGTAGACAGGTCAAAGAAGAGAGCACAGACGGGAAAAGTCAGCACATGGGGAAAGAGAGAGTGGATAGGTGGGTGAGCACATGGGGGAGAGATTCTCAACACTGCAAAGCTTGCCTCCATAGTGACATTACCGCCCTCCCGATGCGATAGCATCGGGCCTCCATCTAGTATATATATATAATTATACTGTATATATTTATTCACTTATATTTGTTTTGTGTGTGTAAACATTATATTTGAGCATGGTATGTAATGATATTGTGGTCTACAATGGAGATTGTAAAAGAAGAGGTTGGACAAGGAAATGACATCACAATTATTTTTTTTGTCAAATAATATATCGATATTAAGCTTACAAAAACCCATACAAATCCGCATGAAAAGCCGCATGAAAATCAGCATCAAAAACACATAAAAACGCGTGATTTTCAACTGCGTTTTCTGCCAGGAGAGGAAGAATCCGCGCAGATTTTTACAAGAGCAAATCCGCAATGTGTGCACATACATGTACCCTTACTGGTTCTACAGGTATTATATCATGCTCTGTTACAATACTTGAGTCAGATGAACACAAGAACATAAAATGGATTACTTGAAAAGTCTGACTTTGTATACTTTGAAACTATCTCTTCAGAGAATGGAAGCCATGGATGGTACATGCACACGTTGCGGATTTAGATGCGTTTCCGCAGCGTTTTTGGACATGTGGAAACGCATCCAACCCGCAGTGCAGTGCACAGCCAATGTAAATCTATGAGAAACGCAGAATTGTCGTGCACATGCTACGGAAAAAAACGCGTTGATTCGCAGCATTTTATTTTACGCAGCATGTCAATTCTGCAGCGTTTCTGCACTTATTGACTTGCATTGGGTCGGGCACATCCGCAGCAAAACCGCAGGTCTAAAAAAGATCTGCGGTTTTGCTGTGGATGAAATGCTGCAGATCGGGAGGAGGGAAGTGTGTGGGCGGAGTGTGGGTGGTGACTGTGTGCGTGTATAGTGTGTGGGCATTAACTGTGTGTGGCCGGTGATCTGTCTATGTGCGGGGGTCTGCGGGGCTGTGTGGGGGTCTGCGGGGCTGTTTGTGTGTGTCTGTGTGTGTGTGCAGACATCGTCCGATGGGACTACTTGGGGCTCCGGTGTACAGTGGGGGAGATAATCCTCCGAACTGTATCACTCCGCCGCCAGCAGGTCACCGGAGTTCACCTGTCATGCATAGGCTTTCTGGCTATAAATTATAGGGTGACCCCACGTCATTTTTTTTGGGGGGTCCTCCTAATTTAAGAGCCAGTAAAGGTTAGCTGCGGGCTGATATTCATAGCCTGGGAAACTCCATGGGTATTAACCCCTTCCCAGACTAGAAATATTGGCCCCGGCCGCCGGCTTTCCCCCTCTGTCACAGAAAATTGCGTGGGAGCCCATTTTTTCCCCATTTTTTTTTTTTAATTAAAGATATTGCGTGAAGATTTTGTGTGTGTGTGTCTTTAATTATTTATTTACCATTTTATCTATCTATCCCATATCTATCTATTATCTTTCTATTTATCTATCTATCTATCTATCTATCTATCTATCTATCTATCAATCCCATATCTATTTATCTATTATTATCTATCTATCTATCTATCCTATCTATCTATCTATCTATCTATCTATCTATCTATCTATTATCTATCCATCTATCTATCTACCCCATATCTATCTATCTATCTATCTATCTATCTATCTATCTATCTATCTATCTATCTATCTATCTATCTATCTATCTATCTATCTATCTATCTATCTTTCTATCTATCTGTGTGTGTAATGGAGTGTGGGTTGGACAAATGTAAAAGAGGAGGTTGGACAAGAAATGACATCACAAATCTTTTTTTTGCTAAATTACATATCTTAATTTTGCTTACAAAAACGCATACAAATCTGCATGAAAAAAAAACGCATGAAAAACGCATCAAATCCGCATAAAAATGCGCTTGCGTTTTCTGCCAAGAGGTGCAGATTCTGTGCAGAAAATTCCACAGGCTAATCTGCAACGTGTGCACATACCTTTTCACAAGTATGAGCATTTAGTTTTACTTGCAGTCCTAGGGCTGGATATTTCAGTGTATTCTTATTATCCTTATGTGTAGTTCAGATAAACTTATCTAACTGCACTTTGCAATTCCCATTTTGAGACCACCTGTAGAGATACACTCAATATCTAGGCTTAGGCAAACAGCAGGGATGATTTGGGAGTCAATTAAAATTATAAGAAAGTCAACTGCTTGGATTATAATAATTAGATTGAAATAAACTGCATGTTGATAAAATTAATAAATGCAGAATTTATAAGAAATCAAACAAAAGGAGGAAAAGCGTACTAAACAAATGAGGAATAACATTGAAGGAGTGAAATATGGCCTACACTTCTAAGCCTTGTGTGTCCTGTTGTAAGCTAAGTAATTATGAAGGCATGATATCAAAGCTGTACTGAGGGTTCTGTGACTATCTATCTTTCCCTGATTACTTCTTTCATACATTCAAAATTATGTTTAATCAAAGAAAACAGGGTTGCCCTACTCCCTCTTCCATCTCACAAAATACATACACTGGGGAGAGATCCTGCCGCAGTCTCCCTTCTGCTTTCTCTTACATGCCATGTTTAAATGTTGCCAGGTTGAAGACGTTTCTCTATGTTCATCACAGACTTAAAAATTGAAGATGATGAGTGACTAGAGATGGGCGAATCTGAACTGTAAAGTTTGGGATCCATACCAGACATCTAGTGTTTGTGTACGGACTTTTCCTTGAAATAGGTGTTACTATTCGGGTTCGGCAGCCCGAACAAAGCTTGTTGAAAAGCTGCAGAGCAGCCAATCAACAAGCTTTTCCTGTTTGGGCATGGCTGTGATTGGCCTCCACACTGTGTAAAAAAAAAATAATAATAATAAATAAAAAGACATGGTGTCCCCTCCACTGTCAGCTTTATCGTGGCTGTTTTTGAAAAAAAAAATAATTAAAAAGAATGGAGTAGGGTTCTCCCCCATTTTTGATAACCAGCCAAGCTAAAGTAGACAGCTTGAAGCTAGTATTCTCAGGCTGGGAAGGCCCATGGATATTTGGCCCTCCCCAGGGTAAAAATGGCAGCCCGCAGCCACCCCAGAAATGGCGCATCCATTAGGTGCACCAATTCTATTGCTTTACTCCGCTCTTCCCACTTGCACTGGTGCACTGGTAAGCTTGGTAATATTTCGGGGTTGATGTCAGCTGACATCAAGCCCAGTGGTTACTTATGGAGAGGCATCTATCAGACATCCCATTGCTAACCCCGTGATGAAAATGAACAAAGACACACACAGAAAAAAGTCCTTTAATTAAACAAAACACTCCCCTACAAAATCCCCTCATTTTCCCATTTATTAACATAAAAATAAAAAATCTAAGTAATCCTCACGTGTCCAGTGATAACTATTCACCGCCGGTCTCAGCTGCTGGCTCACACTCTTTCATCTGTGTGAGAATGTGGGGACCGCAGCGCTGTGATCGGCAGTAACGTCAGTAAGGTTACCGCTAGGGATGAGCTTTCCGATATCGAAATATCGGAAATCGGCCCGATATTTTTGATATCGGAAATCCGATTCCGATTATTTTTTTCACATCGGAAATCGGAAATCTCATAATCCTTCAGCCTCTGAGCGCTCTGTGGAGCCAATCAGGAGCTGAAGAATTGCTGACAACATTGTGTAACTCCCCTAAGCTTGGTAGGAGGCGTCCAAACATGCTAGCTAGGGGCTGCGCTGTGATTGGCTGGCTGGATGGTGTGATCAGGCAGTATAAAAGGCTCCCTCTACTGTAAAAGCAGATAGGGATAGTTGCTGTTGGAGATAGGGAGAGATCTCGGATCTAGTAGCGATATAAATTGTTTTTCAGCGACTGTAGCAGCCACTGTGTGTTACAGAAGCAGTCTTTTCCCTCACTGACCCCGCTCAGTTTCATTTTTTGTGCTGTGCAGGCTCTCAGTGAGGTGCTTAGTGAGAAAGTGCAGCGCACATTCACTGCAGCTGCTGCAGCTCCTCTTGGTGCAGCACTGTGTGGTGTGTGTCTCACTGCCTTTTCACAGCCTTTTCTTTTCATCCCTTAAATCTCCTTCCCCTATTTTTTCCTAAAAGTGTAGCTTCACCATCCAGTACATTTTGGTGAACGCTATAAAGGGAGTTTTAAGCGAGGGGTTCCCCCCAAACCTCCCCCCCAATCCCTTACCCCCATTTATCCCTCAATTTTCCTGGTGCTCGGGTGCGCTTTGCACAGCTTAGTCACCTCCGCTGCGCAGACCGCCTGTGCGCTTTTTTATGGCGAGTGCAGCACCTACTAGGTCAGTCTTTGTAGTCACATCAGACTGCAGGACCCCAAGTGCGGCCTGTTCCATCGCGCACCCCCAAATTTTTCACCAGTAAATTCACTCTCAGTGCCCCTATAAGTGTTACTTTACCTCACAGCATCTATTGAGGTTAAAGTTAAACACTATATAGGGATTGTACTGTGAGGGCCCAAACAACCTCTGTGGCTGGTGCCACACAGCACCTGGCCAGTCCCGGAGAATCCTTTTTTTTTTGGTATCACAGCAGTGTCATTTACTGCGCTGTGACATCCAACCGTAACGTGTACACCAACACCACAAACATACGTTACTCTTTGTGCAGGCCACACTAGATTCAAATAAAGTGTAGCAGACACACCATGATACAGTGCCATTAGTGTTTCTTATACCTGTTTGTAGTCCTACAGGAATAAGCACACTAATCCCTAATAATTACTTTCTTGCGGTTCTGAATCCATCAATAGAGATGAAGGCAGGGAGTAAGGGAGTCCCGCGGCGGCCGCAGAAGAAGTGCATCAGCAGCTAGACATGGTGCACAATCAGAGCAAGCAGCAGGCCCAAGTCACTCAGCACTACTTTCACCCGGCAGCAGTCATTTATGCGCAGCTTGTCAGGAGCGCAGGGCCATAGGCTGATAAGAGAGGATCAAGTAGAAACCGTTGTTGGTTGGATGGCAGCTGAGGCATCCACCTCAATGAGCGCAGCATCCTCCCAGGACATCTCCACCACATCGGTTCAGGCCACTGAAGAGCAGCAGCCATCTGCTTCTTCACCGCCCACTAAATTGCCCAGACATTCAGAGGGCCAGGAGCCAACCTTAATCCTCTTCTCCGAATCTGTTGGCTTGGAATCTGTGTGCTAGCCAGACAGCATTCCTGCAGCTGAAGAAGAGGTAGTGTGCACAGATGCGCAACCACTGTGTGCGTCTGAGGAAGAAGTGGAGGGTGGGCCAGTGCCCACAGTGACCAGACCCCAGTCAGCAGATGATGATGAAACTCAGCTGCCAGTTTCTGCTGATAAAAGTGTATTGGATGATGAGGTCCTTGACCCATCATGGCATGCTGAGGGGCAGCAAGCAAGTAGGGATAGTTCAGAGGAAGAGCTTGCAGGTGTGGCACAACATGGCCGTCCACATGGAGGAGGAAGAGGGAAAAATTGGTTGTCGGCTCCCTCAACTTAAGCACCCGTTAGGAGCAGGGCTCTTTTAAAGAGCACAAGGGGTGCGCCCAAGAGTTATGGTGCATGGGCCTTTTTCGACCAAGTTGCAGATGACGTTACAGTAGTCAGATGCAAGCTTTGTCGACAAACTGTGCGGAGAGGGAAGAACGTCAGCAACCTTAATAACACCAATATGTTGATGCATGTCAGGAAGAGGCACCCTGTAGAGTGGCAGCATCACACCCAAGATGATTCGCCACCTGCAGCTGGTCCCCCACCTGCCATCTCTTCAGCCACAGCGGCCACCTCTTCCTCCAGCTCGCAAACAGCTACTCCCGCTTCCTCGCCAGAATGCCAGGGTGCATCTGCAGGCAGTGTTGTATGGCGGCACACTGTCTGTACTTCGTCAGCATCAGCATCCCAATCGCTGGCATCCAAACACTCCCAATCCAGTGTGCAGCCATCTGTCACACATGTGTGGGAGAAAAGGTGCCCGTACTCGGCAAACCATCCACGAGCACAGGGCATGAATTCCCGCATTGCCAAACTGCTTGCAGTGGAAATGCTACCATTCTGGCTGGTGAGCAAGCCAGCCTTTATTGATATGTTGGGGTTTTCAATCCCACAAGACAGCGTTCCCAGCCACTTCTACTTCAGCAGGCAAGCCGTCCCTGCCCTGCAACAGCATGTGGAGTGTAAAATTAATCATGTGCTACAACATGCAGTTAGTAGCAAGGTCCACCTGACCACCGACGCGTGGACCAGTCAGCATGGTCAGGGACGCTACATTTCCATCACCGCCCATTGGGTAAATGTAGTTGAGCCTGGAACTAAAGAAGACAGTGCAAGTGTGCGGGTCTTGCCAACTCCACTTATTGCAGGTCTCTCCTACGTACAAATTGACTCCTCCTCACACTCCTCGTCAGACTCGCCTTCACCCAGACGTACCACAACAACCGCTTTCAGCACTGCATCAGCCAAACATCAACAGGCCGTATTGAAATTGTTTTTTTTCTGGGTAATGTTAGCCACACCGTAACCGAGCTGTGAAACATGCTCAAGGAGCAGAGCGACATGTGGCTTGCGCCGCTCAACCTCCAGCCAGGTATGGTGGTGTGTGACAATGGCCGAAACCTGGTTGTGGCTCTGGGCCTAGGTGGTCTGACTCACATTCCATGCCTTGCCCATGTCCTAAACTTGGTGGTGCAGAGTTTCCTTAGGAACTATCCTGACCTTGAGGAGCTGCTGCACAAAGTCAGATAAGAGTGCTCTCATTTGCGGCGTTCAAGCATGGCTGCATCGCGCCTTTCAGCCATGCAGCGCAGATTGGGCCTGCCCGAGCACCGCATCATTGTTGACCTCCCCACCAGGTGGAATTCGACTTTGTATATGCTGTGGAGGTTGTGTGAGCAGCAACCTGCAATTATGGAGTTGCAGCTGCAGCAGGCGCAAAGTAGGCGACACATCTCAGCCCTCTCACTTTACAACCACAGAGTGGGCATCCATGAAGGACATATGCACCATTTTGAAGTGCTTCGAGGACTCAACTCTGATGGTGAGCGCGGATGCTGCCCTTCTCAGCCTGACTATTTCCCTTATATGCCTTATAGAATCATCACTTAAAGGACTAAGGGATGAGCTTTCTCAGGAGGAGGAGGAGTATGATGAGACACTTGCACCAACCAGGCAATCTTCATCGGCCCGGTTGGTACAATGCTCTGTGGGTGCCTCACAAAGGTCCAGGCAGTACACAGCAAGCGAGGAGGATTAGGAGGACTATGAGGATGAGCCAGAGGAGGAAAGTACACAGCGCTCTACTAGTAGTCACCAGATACAGCGTGGATGGGGTGATGCAGAGCAGCCAGAGCACATTCCTCCAGCTGGTGACAGCGATGCATGGCCAGTTGTCAGCCTTCAGCACATGAGTGACTTCATGCTGCAGTGTCTGAGAAAAGACCCACGCGTGGCTTGTATTCTCCACACAAATGTCTACTGGGTGGCCACCCTCTTAGATCCACGTTACTGGGACAGCCTTGAAAGCCTAATTACACAGTTGAACCGGGTGCACAAAATGCAGGAGTACCAAGAAGCACTGGTTAATTCACTCATGTACTCTTTTCCACCGCATAGCAGTGATGCGCGTGCACTAGCAGGCTCCTCAGTGCATCCTGGGCAAAGCGGAATCCGTTCAGAAGCCGGTAGCAGAAGCAGTACAACTTCTACTGACAGGTTCAGTATACCCAACCTGTTCCAATGGTTTCTGAACCCGCAAACAGTTCGGGCACCATCAGCACAGGCCGTGCAACGCACTAGGAGGCATCGTTACCGTGACATGGTAGCACAATACCTCTTCATCCCTGTCAGTGTGCTTCAGGATGGATCTGCCCCCTTCAAGTTTTGGGTCTCCAAGTTGGATACATGGCCCGTGCTTAGCCAGTATGCCTTGGAGGTCCTGGCTTGTCCTGGTGCCAGTGTGATTTCTGAACACGTTTTTAGTACAGCTGGCAATGTACTAACAGACCAACGTACCTGACTATCCGCTGCAAATGTGGACCGGCTTACATTCCTAAAAATGAACCAGGCCTGGATTTCTGGTGACTTTTGCTGCCCTGGGCCAGAGTACACAGGTTACATGCATGGTTGGTAGCAGTATGCATGCTCTGTCATATGCCTATGTTGCACACAGCGTCATCTGTTATGCCCGTGCTCTGGCCTCTACTACCAACATCTAGCACCTTTTTCTGTGACTGACTCTTTCACCTCATACTGTTTTCCAGGGGCTCTAGTACCGCCAGCTAGTGCTCATTTCCATGACTGCCACTTTCACAGCATGCTGTGTTTCTGGGCAACATTACTGCCAGCTGTACCTCGCTAGACCAAAGTGGAAAAAAAGGACGACAGATGCCAAACACCTGTAGGCAGAAGCACAAGAGGCAGGATCCAGCCACGCCGGCTGTTTCAAGGCAGTGAAGTGCGGACACAGGTGCCTCCCATGAGGGGTAAACCGAGTTCCAGCATCGCCAGCTGGCTCTCGGGAGTGCCCAAGGGTACGGGTACCTCCTGCTCCAAACCGTGTTTCGACAACGCTCGCCGTTACACGGTTGTGTCCGCCGCACTGTTCCACGCCCCCGCCGTACATCATTCCGGCTCAGTTTGCTGTTATCCGTGGTGTCGGCAGTGTAGGAGCCTGTTGTGAATGGGTTTGAGATGAGTTCTGAGCAGAGGCTCCCTCTGGTGGTTACAAGCGGTACTAGTGAGGATTGTGAGGACTGGGAATCAGGTGTTACTGATTGGTCTTATTTAAGGGAATCATTTTCCCATCAGGGTTGCCGGTGATCAATTGTTCTGGTCTGAATCCTTCTTTCCAGTTTCCCTTGTAGCCTGCTGTGTCGTGTCTGCATCTCCTGCTATCAGATAAGACAATTTCTTATTTTGTGTTTTGCTATATTTTTGCATTTTGTCCTGCACTTCTGTGGGGGCCTTCAGGGTCCCCTCCGGGGGCTTTTGCCCTCTCAGTTTAGTTCAGCCACTGTGTTTTGTACTTTTGCTTTTTCCAGTTTTTTCAGTGGCTGCTGTTTTTGTTACACCAGAGAACTAATTTAGGTGGTAGAGGTCGTGTGATCTCAGGTGATTTTGAAATTAGTAGAGTTGGTGTTTTTCAGGGTTTTCTGGGATTGCAGTAAGTACCCTTCCTGTCCTTTTCTATTTAGATAGTTTGGGCCCCAGCGTTTGCTCATACTATTTTCTTTCTGTGTCAGTATTTCCTCTTGTCTAACCGCCATTACATGTTTGGGGGCTTTCTATTATCTTTGGGGTTCTGCTACGGGCAGATAGCTTTCCTATTTCTATCTTTAGGTGTAGTTAGTTTCTCAGGCTGTGACGAGGCGTCTAGGACCAACGTAGGAACGCTCCACGGCTGCCTCTAGTTGCGGTGGTTAGTCAGGGTACTGCAATCTCATAGATTCCAACTGCTCTGGTGTATTTCCTTTTTGCTTGCACTCCTCAGCTACCGTAACATAACAGTATCACCGGCCATAAAAATTGTATGGTACTCACAGAAGGGAAAAAATATTTTGAAGGAAGAAAAGTTGTCAGAGATATTTTTCTGTTTGTTGCATTTTTTTTTTTTTTTTTCCCTCTGTATCTCTGGGTGCTGGGGAGGATCTTTTCTCCCAATTGAGTTTGCACAGTTGTCTGGCCATGTGGATCAGCTTGCCACTGAGGTTCGGAGTATTGCTATCTATCTTGCTAGGTTGCCTGTTGTGGAACCTAGGATCCCCATGCCAGATTTGTTTTTAGGGGATCGAGCTAAGTTTCAGAATTTCAAAAATAATTGTAAATTGTTTCTTGCCTTAAAATCTAAGTCCTCAGGAAACGCAGCGCAGCAGGTTCAAATTATCATCTCTCTCCTGCGCGGCGATCCTCAGGATTGGGCTTTTTCCCTGATACCTGGGGATCCTGTTTTGAGTGATGTTGATGCATTTTTTCAGGCTTTGGGGTTATTGTACGATGAGCCTAATGTCACTGATCAAGCTGAAAAAACCTTGTTGGCATTAAATCAGGGGCTTGATGACGCTGAGTTATACTGTCAGAGATTCCGTAGGTGGGCAGTCCTGACCAAATGGAATGACGACGCTTTGGCGGCCCTTTTCCGGAAGGGTCTGTCGGATAATGTAAAGGATGTTATGGTGGGATTCCCTGTCCCCTCTGGTCTCAATGATTCTATGTCATTGGCGATTCAAATTGACAGACGTTTGCGTGAGCGGAGAAGTATGCGTGGAGTGGTGTTGCCTTGTGAGCCAGCTGCTGAGCCCATGCAGTGTGATGGAGTGGTGTCTGGGGCACAGCGTCATGAGTTTCGAAAGCGCAATGGGTTATGTTCCTACTGTGGTGATGCCTCTCATGCTATTTCAGTCTGCCCTAAGCAGGGAAGACATTTTGCACGCTCAGTTGTCTTGGGTAGTGTTCAGACTAAGTTTTTATTAACTGTCACTCTGATATGCTCTCTGTCCTCATTTTCTGCTCAGGCTTTCGTTGATTCTGGAGCAGCTATTAACCTGATGGATTATGATTTTGCTAAACGTTGTGGATTTCCCTTGATACCCCTACAGAAGTCTATTCCCCTACTGGGGATCGATTCTACCCCTTTGGCTGAGAATAAACCCCAGTTTTCTACTCAGGTGATAATGAGGGTTGAACCTGATCACCAGGAGTGCTGCAAATTTTTGGTTCTATATAATCTGCATGACATTATAGTGCTGGGTTTCCCTTGGTTACAGTCTCATAATCCTGTTTTGGATTGGAAATCTGTGTCTGTAACCAGTTGGGGCTGCCAATGTGTTAGTGCCAACACTCCTGTTTTTTCTGCCTCCCCCCCGGCTGAGGATGTTCCTGACTTTTTGTTTGATTTTTGTGATGTGTTTAGCGAAAGTAAATCTGCATCCTTACCTCCCCATAGGAGCTATGACTGCGCTATTGAATTAGTGCCAGGTAGTAAATTCCCTAAGGGTCGCCTTTTAACTTGTCTGTACCTGAACATGACGCTATGCGGTCTTATATCAAGGAATCATTGGAGAAGGGTCATATCAGACCATCCTCTTCACCCTTAGGTGCCGGTTTTTTCTTTGTGGCTAAAAAAGATGGTTCATTAAGGCCGTGTATTGATTATCGTCTCTTGAACAATATTACTGTGAAATATCAATACCCGTTACCCTTGATTTCTGACCTGTTTTCCAGGGTGAAAAACGCTACTTGGTTTACCAGCTTGACCTCAGGGGGGCGTATAACCTTATTCGCATTAAGCACGGGGATGAATGGAAGACGGCATTTAACACCCTGAAGGGCATTTTGAGTACCTTGTGATGCCCTTTGGGCTCACTAATGCTCCTTCCGTCTTCCAGTCCTTCATGATTGACATTTTCAGGGATTTTGTGGACAAGTTTCTGATTGTTTATTTGGATGATATCTTGATTTTTTCTAATGACTGGGACTCTCATGTGAAACATGTTCGAACTGTATTCCAGATTTTGAGAGAGAATGCTCTGTATGTGAAGGGATCAAAGTGTCTTTTTGGCATACAGAAGATCTCATTTCTGGGATTCATTTTGTCCCCATCTGTTATTGAAATGGACCCGGTCAAGGTTCAGGCCATCTGTGATTGGGTCCAACCTACTTCATTGAAGGCTCTTCAGAGATTTTTGGGTTTTGCCAATTTTTATCGTAAATTTATTGGTAATTTCTCTGTTATTGTTAAACCATTAACTGATTTGACCAGAAAGGGTTCTGATGTGGTGAATTGGCCTCCTGAGGCAGTCTCTGCGTTTCAGGAACTTAAGCAGAGATTCACTTCTGCTCCTGTTCTACGGCAGCCTGATGTTTCTCTGCCATTTCAGGTGGAGGTTGATGCCTCTGAAATTGGGGCAGGTGCCGTTTTGTCCCAAAAAGATCCAGAGACCTCTAAAAGTAACCCTTGTGCCTTTTTCTCTCGAAAATTTTCTCCTACTGAACGTAATTATGACGTGGGTAATCGGGAGTTATTGGCCATGAAGTGGGCTTTTGAAGAGTGGAGACATTGGCTGAGGGAGCCAAACATCAGGTGGTGGTCCTTACGGACCATAAGAATCTGGTCTATCTGGAATCTGCCAAGCGACTCAATCCTAGACAGGCCAGGTGGGCCTTGTTTTTCACACGTTTTAATTTTGTGGTTTCCTTTCTTCCTGGCACTAAGAATGTTAAGGCGGATGCCCTCTCGAGGAGTTTCCTTGCGGACTCTCCTGAGCTATCTGATCCCTCTGTTATTTTAAAGGAGGGTGTAGTTCTTTCCGCCATCTCGCCCAATTTGAGACTTGCTCTGGAGGGGTGTCAGGAGGATAGGCCCGAGCGCTGCCCTGTTGGAAAATTGTTTGTCCCGACCAATGGAAAAAGAGTGTGATGTCTGAGATTCATTGTTCCGCATTGGCTGGGCATCCCGGAATTTTTGGTACCAGAGACTTGGTTAGTCGGTCCTTTGGTGGCCTACCTTGTCTCGCGATGTCAGGGAATTTGTGCAGTCCTGCGGGACTTGCTCTCGCTCCAAGTCTTGCTCTCGCTCTAGTGGTTTGTTGATGCCATTGCCTGTGCCCAAGAGACCATGGACCCATATCTCTATGGATTTCATTTCCGATCTTCCTGTTTCTCAGAGAATGACCACCATCTGGGTGATTTGTGATAGGTTTTCCAAAATGATACATCTTGTGCCATTACCTAAGTTGCCTTCCTCCTCTGAATTGGTGCCGTTGTTCCTTCAGCACGTGGTTCGTTTACACGGCATTCCTGAGAACATTGTGTCTGACAGAGGAGTCCAGTTTGTTTCCAGATTTTGGAGGACTTTTTGTTCTAAACTGGGTGTTCAATTGTCTTTCTCCTCGGCATTTCATCCTCAGACCAATGGTCAAACTGAGAGAACAAACCAGACATTGGAGACTTATCTAAGATGCTTTGTGTCTGCTGATCAGATGACTGGGTCTCTTTTTTGCCTTTGGCTGAGTTTGCTCTTAATAATAGGGCTAGCTCTGCCACTTTGATGTCTCCGTTTTTCTGTAATTCTGGGTTTCACCCTCGATTTTCTCAGGACAGACGGAGGCTTCTGTCTGTCCAGGTGTTTACTCTGTTGTTGAGCGTATGCAGCAGATTTGGGACCAGGTAGTGGAGAGGTTGTCCCTCTCTCAGGAGAAGGCCCAGCGGTTTGCTAACCGGCATAGGACTGATGGTCCCTCGGTTTAAAGTGGGGACTTGGTCTGGGTTGTCCTCAAAGAATATTCCTATGAGAGTAGCATCTCCTAAATTTAAGCCTAGGTTCATTGGACCTTATAAGATCATGGAGATTATTAATCCTGTTTCTTTTCGTTTGCTTTTTCCAGGGACATTTAAGATCCATAACGTGTTCCACAAGTCCTTGTTGAAGAGGTTTGTTGAGCCAGTGGTTCCTGCTGCTTGCCTCCTGACCCTGTTTTGGTTGAGGGCAATCTGGAGTATGTGGTTGAGAAAATATTGGATTCTCGTTTTTCTAGACGAAGACCCCAGTATTTGGTTAAATGGAGAGGTTATGGTCAGGAAGATAATTCTTGGGTGTTTGCTTCGGACATCCATGCTAGGAGACTTATCCGTGCGTATCATAGAACTCATCCTGACCGACCTGGTTGCTCAAATGAGGGTTTCGTGACCCCTCCTCAAGGGGGGGTACTGTTGTGAATGGGTTTTGAGATGAGTTCTGAGCAGAGGCTCCCTCTGGTGGTTACAAGCGGTACTAGTGAGGATTGTGAGGACGGGAATCAGGTGTTACTGATTGGTCTTATTTAAGGGAATCATTTTCCCATCAGGGTTGCCGGTGATCAATTGTTCTGGTCTGAATCCTTCTTTCCAGTTTCCCTTGTAGCCTGCTGTGTCGTGTCTGCATCTCCTGCTATCAGATAAGACAATTTCTTATTTTGTGTTTTTGCTATATTTTTGCATTTTGTCCTGCACTTCTGTGGGGGCCTTCAGGGTCCCCTCCGGGGCTTTTGCCCTCTCAGTTTAGTTCAGCCACTGTGTTTTGTACTTTTGCTTTTTTCCCGTTTTTTCAGTGGCTGCTGTTTTTGTTACACCAAGAACTAATTTAGGTGGTAGAGGTCGTGTGATCTCAGGTGATTTTGAAATTAGTAGAGTTGGTGTTTTTCAGGGTTTTCTGGGATTGCGTAAGTACCCTTCCTGTCCTTTTCTATTTAGATAGTTTGGGCCCCAGCGTTTGCTCATACTATTTTCTTTCTGTGTCAGTATTTCCTCTTGTCTAACCGCCATTACATGTTTGGGGGCTTTCTATTATCTTTGGGTTCTGCTACGGGCAGATAGCTTTTCCTATTTCTATCTTTAGGTGTAGTTAGTTCTCAGGCTGTGACGAGGCGTCTAGGACCAACGTAGGAACGCTCCACGGCTGCCTCTAGTTGCGGTGGTTAGTCAGGGTACTGCAATCTCATAGATTCCAACTGCTCTGGTGATTTCCTTTTTTGCTTGCACTCCTCAGCTACCGTAACATAACAGGAGCCCCCTACGTGGACTCCGGGACCTGTCGCTCAAGGCTGGTCTTGACAGTGCCAGTAGGGCCCGGCTCCCCCTGCTGCGACTGCGAAAGTAAAGAAGACTGTGTCCTGGTTGCGGGGGCAAATGCGGCTCTTGCACCTTCTGCCGAGAAGACATTAATCCGGTAGAAGACCCAAGACAGGAAGACAGATGCAGAAGACCCAAGACAGGAAGACAGATGCAGAAGACCCAAGACAGGAAGACAGATGCAGAAGACCCAAGACAGGAAGTCAGATGCAGAAGACCAAAGACAGGAAGACAGATGCAGAAGACCCAAGACAAGAAGACAGATGGAGATGTCCCCGGACTCCTGTCTTTTTGCTCTTGAACTTGCGTCTTTGTGGGATTATTTTTGGCTTCTCGCAGTGCTTTTGGCTTATGTCACTACTACATTGTGGTATCCGGGCTACATAATGTCAGCTGTTGCCCAGTACAGCCACTGGCACTTTTACCTTCTGCTGCTTATCTGGGTTCCAGTAACGTCAGCTGGTTCTCAGTAGAGTCAATGGCTTAGGTCCCTCCTTTGTGGTATCCGAGTTCCAGTAATGTCTGCTGGTCCTTGGTAGTGCATTCTGGCACAGGTACCTCCTGCTTAGTTAACGGGCTCCGGTAACGTCAGCTGGTGCCCGTTAGTTCCATTGGCTCTTATACTGATTTCTGCTGCCTATAACGGGTTCCAGACTCACCAGCTGGTTCTCTCAAGTTCCTGTGCCTACTGTTACTTCTGCAATATTTCCTCTGGGTTTGGGACATTCTGCGACCAGCCAATAGCAGAATAACCATAGATGGAGGTTTAGGAAGCAGTAGGAGCAGATGTACATGAACCAAAAGCAGAATATCAATATGCAGAATTACTGAATAACAGAATATAATCAGCAGAAGAAGACTAAGCATGGTTTAAAGGAGTGTAACCGTTCCTCCACGTGGTGCTCCTGAAACTCCCTGCAAGCAAGGTGAGCTGAACGCGAACCCATGTCAGTCAAAGTGCATATTGACACCACCACCGGCAGTTTTAATTTAATAATGTAAAATAACTATCCCTAACCCTTACCACTAACCCTAACCCTAAACTAACCCTAACCACTAACTCTAACACCTAACCCTTACCCTACTAACCCTAACCCCTAAACCCTTACCCTACTAACCATAAACCCTATCCCTACCCCAACTAATCCTAACCCAAAGAAAAAAACAACCGCTGTTAAGAAGATGGCGACCAGTTTTCCTGCTACAGTTTTCGCTCTGTGCATTTTTTCTAGCGATTTTTTGCTCCTCTGCCTCTGCAAACTCCTTCCCCATTATCCTGAGGTGTTTCCCCTCCATTTTATCCATTATATAGCACTGTAGTGGTCATTTTGTAATTCCGATTTTTTTTCTCTCATTGACTTGCATTGATATTTGAAAGCGAAAATTCCGATATCCGATATTTTTCCCATATCGCTCATCCCTAGTTACCGCCGATCAGAGCTGTGTTTCCTGTGCTGTTGCACAAATGACAGCGTGGAAACTGCTGGATATTCGGGCCCCCCCATTCATTTGAATGGAGTCCAGGTTCTGGATCGAGTCAGTTACCATTCTGGTACCAGAACCAAACTTTTTTCTAAAGTTCAGCCAAACCGAGGGACCCGAAACATCCACGGGTTTTTCCCATTCCTAATCATGACTCTTTCTCAAATTTCAGTTCCATGTATTTACATTTACGAAATGCTGAAACAAAATGTTCAGTCCAACAAAGCGAATTAAAAGCAATAAAATTATTTATTGTGACCAAATTAAAAGAGAAGCATAGAAATAAACCTGAACAAGTCTGCAGACTCTTAATCATAAATAAACAAAACTACTGGTATAAAAACAGAGGAAGCCCACAAAGGGTTTGTCAGTTTATATTGAAATAATACATTTTCTCTACAATAGCTATAATGAACTCACCTAATGTATAACAGTCTCACACATGATACAAAATATCTACGAAAGATGGATGCTATCAGTTTTAAACTGACACTATATATTTTCTTTGCGACACCTATAATAACAATCTTAGGGCATAACAGGTTTATACTGATGCAAAGTATTCACAAAAGATACTGATGGCAGTTTGCACTGACATGATACAATTTCTCCTCCATAGCTGTAATTAACATCTTAATGCACTGCAGATTTACACTGACATACAGCAAGAGATTGTTTCTAACGGTTTATGCTGACATCACACATTTCTCTGAAGAACTTATGATTAACAAATTTAAGAATTAATCACAGGTTTTTCTTTGCTACATGATTGTCTATGCGGCATGTGCGGTCCACAACAATCCATTTCTATCCCATTCTAGGCTTAATACTTTACTTTTCATGTGCTGTCAATATGTGATGTCATCTAATTGTGAATTTATGTGTTTTTATACCAGCAGTTTTGCCATTTTTGAATTTAACTAGGATTAAGAATCAGCCAACTCAAAATGCGTCAGTATTTTTTTTATGCCCAGCCAATATTTTAATTAAGCCACAATGACGAAACTTTGAATTTTAATTCGCTTTGCTGGACTGAAAAACATTTTCATCACTTCGATCAAAGCTGATTTGATACTTCACAAGCTTTATTTGTGCACAGTGGAGTGAATTGCCCAGGAACCAGATATAACAACACACATATATTTGGTGGAGTGAGCTGTATCTACAAGCTTTCTTACATTTACACGTATTAAAGATTTATCACCAAAATCAAAATTGCAATAAACAGCATTAGAATGGTGCTTTCCAAAAAGTGACCAATTGTTTCTTTTATTTTGTTTCCTGCTGCTCCTCCAATATTCAGTCCACCAGATTGTTTCAGAGATTTTGGTTAATAAAAAAAATTTGGAGTCCGGCTCAACAGGACTGGATTTTCCATTTTTATTTTTTTTTTCCAAAATTTTTATTAAGTATTTATGAAACAATAAGGGGGGGGGGGGGAGAAGGGGAAAAGGGAAGGGAAATACAACAAGGAAAGAAGGGCCAAGTTGACCTTGCGTCCCAATTTACGGGAAAAAATAACATATTAATTTATACAGGCAGGGTAGGACTGGCCCACCGGAGAACCGGAGGATTCTCCGGTGGGCCCTGGCATCTCGGGGCCCTGGCACCTGCTGGCATACAGGGGCCAGTTGCCTAGGACCCCCGCTGCTCCAGGGGCCCCCAGCCGGTGGCGTGTCGCTAATAGCGGCACACCACGCAGCTCCCCTGACCCCGCTGCTAAAGAGAAATGAATATTCACTGGCTTCCCACGCCCACATGGGCATGGGAAGCAGTTGAATATCATTACTTACCTGTCCACCCGCTCCAACCGCTGAGCGCCGCTGTGTCCTCGCGTCCTCTCTTGCTGCGATGTTTAGGCAGAGGGCGCATGACGTCATTAGTGAGCGCCGCGCCCCCTGCCTGAGCATTCACTGCCGGAGGACCGAAGACAGCGGCGCTCAGCAGTGGACCCGGTGACCAGGTAAATATCGCAGGCACCCAGGACAAACCCCGCACCTGGCCCCCAGCGACGAGAGGTGAGTATGTCTTTTTTTTTTTTTTTTGCAGCATCTATGGGGGCATAATCTAGGAGCTTCTATGGGGCATAATCTAAGGAGCATCTATGGGGCATAATCTATGGGGCATAAATCTAAGGAGCATTTATGGGGCATAATCTATGGAGCATCTATAGGGGCATAATCTATGGGGGCATAATCTATGGAGCATCTATGGGGGCATAATCTATGGAGCATCTATGGGGCATAATCTAAGGACATCTATGGGGGCATAATCTATGGGGCATAATCTAAGGAGCATCTATGGGGCATAATCTATGGGGGCATAATACTAAGGAGCATTTATGGGGGCATAATCTATGGAGCATCTATAGGGGCATAATCTATGGGGGCACAATCTAGGAGCTTCTATGGTGGCACAATCATTGGGGGCATCTTGGGGGCATAATACATGGGGCAGCATATGGGGCATAATCTCATTTTCCCACCCTAGGCTTATACCGAGTCGATAAGTTTTCCCAGTTTTTTGTGCAAAATTAGGGTGTCGGCTTAACTCGAGTATATATGGTACTATCTATTATCTACTATATAATATAGTATTATACCCTTAGGGGGGGCAGCATTATCCTCTAAGGGGGGCTGCTTTATAATCTATGAGGGAGGCTACCCCAACTCCTGCTACCATAATTAAGACATGTACTACCTTATTATACCTGATATTTAGCGCTTTTTACTGCACAATTGGTGTTATGTATTTAATTTCTATGTATCTAATTGGCCCCAAGAATGATTTTCTCTGGTGGCCCAAGGTGTTCCATCCGACGCTGTATACAGGCATTACACATATTATATGACTACAAAGGCAATATTATAAATATTAACCATTAATCAAGAAAGAAAAAATAATATGGCTTATCTGAATATACTTTTTATGGGAATAAAGGTTTCCAGCTGGACCATTTTCGAGAAAATTTGTCTAGTTGTTATGTATCAAGCTAGTTTGTGCTCGAAGGCTTTATGGAGGGTCATTCTTCAATGACATCTTGGTTAACGGGAGGGTCAGGCCTTTCCAATGGAAGGAAATTAGTTGCCTAACTACTAAAGACATGTACCACTAAAGGGAATGGAGGAATGAGCAATGCCCTCCGAGTCAAGGATAAAAGAGCTAGTTGCGGAGATAGAGTAATGGATTTTGTGAGTAAAGAATTAATTAGAGACGCAATATCTTTCCAAAGAGGCCTAATAGGGGACAATACCAGAGTATATAAGCAAACTGCCATATTGGCCACAACCTCTCCAGCAGGACGAGGAGTGTTCTGAATTAATCAGAGAGAGTGGGCTGGAGTGTAATACCAACGCGTTAGTATTTTAATAGTGAGTTTCTCAAAGCGACATAGAATAGAAGCAGAGTAGGAAATAAACAAGCCTGTTCCCATTCTTGCGACTTGGGGATATATGTACCGTATTTTTCTGACCAAAGACGCACTTTTTTCCTCCAAATTTGGAGGAAAGTGTGGGTGCGTCTTATGGCGGAATGTAACATGTGGGGAGGGGGCAGGGGGCAGGGGTGGAGTGAATCGCAGGAGGCAGAAAAATATCCCCTCTGCTGCAGGGAAACAAGCGCTAGGGAAACCCCTGGTCCAGATACTTAAGTGCAGTGAATATTAATCACGCCCTTCCCCGCCCACCTACCACTGAGCAGTGAGCGGGGAGCAGCTAATGACAGAGCCACATGGTTCCCCAGCGCCTGATCCTGCAGCAGCTGGGCAGATCCTGTTGAAGTAGAAGGAGGCGGCAGGAGCAAGTGCGCAGGAGGGCATCGCATACCTGACAGCCTGGGGCTGTGCTGATGCCAGGCTGAATGCTCCTGTGGAGGACCTGTGATGAGGTCATGAAGATGGCGGGCTGGAGCATCACATGACCAAATACCCTGCCTCTTCATGATGTCATCACAGGTCCTTCAGACACACTGTAAAACAAGAATTAATTAAAAGGTTTAGGTTACTTTCACACTTGCGTTTTTTTGCGCAGCGCATCGTGCGCAACATGAAACGCATTAAAAAAACGCTCTCTGTCTCTATCATCTGTCTTCTATCATCTGTCTCTATCATCTCTGTCTCTATAATCTCTGTCTCTATCATCTCTGTCTCTATCATCTGTCTCTATCATCTTGTCTCTATCATCTGTCTTTATCTCTCTGTCTCTATCTCTCTGTCTCTATCATCTGTCTCTATCATCTCTGTCTCTAAATCTGTCTCTATCATCTGTCTCTATCATCTCAGTCCTATCATCTCTGTCTCTATCATCTTCTCATCACTCTGTCTCTATCATCTGCTCTATCTGTCTCTATCATCTCTGTCTCTATCATCTGTCTCTATCATCTGTCTCTACATCTGTCTCTATCATCTGTCTCTATCATCTCTGTCTCTACATCTCTGTCTCTATCATCTTCCTATCATCTCTGTCTCTATCATCTGTCTCTATCATCTCTGTCCCCTAATCATCTCTGTTCTCTAATCATCTGTCCTCTATCATCTGTCTCTATCATCTGTCCTATCATCTGTCTCTATACATCTCTGTCTCTATCATCTGTCCTCTATCATCTCTGTCTCTATCATCTCTGTCTCTATCATCTCTGTCTCTATCATCTGTCTATATTATCTCTGTCTCTATCATTCTCTATCACTGTCTCTATCATCTCTGTCTCTATCATCTGTCCTCTATCATCTGTCTCTATCATCTCTGTCTCTATCATCTCTGTCTCTATCATCTGTGTCTCTATCATCTCTGCCTCTATCATCTGTCTCTATCATCTCTGTCTCTATCATCTGTATCATCTCTCTGTCTGTACATCTGTCTTTATCATCTCTGTCTCTATCATCTCTGTCTCTATCATCTGTCTCTATCATCTCTGTTTCTATCATCTGTCTCTATCATCTGTCTCTTTATCTCTGTCTCTTTCATCTGTCTCTATCATCTGTCTCTATCATCTCTGTCTCTATCATCTCTGTCTCTATCATCTCTGTCTCATCATCTCTGTCTCTATCATCTCTGTTTCTATCATCTGTCTCTATATTCTGTCTCTCTCATCTCTGTCTCTATCATCTGTCTCTATCATCTCTGTCTCTATCATCTTGTCTCTATCATCTCTGTCTCTATCATCTGCTCAAACATCTCTGTCTCTATCATCTGTCCAATCATCTCTGTCTCTATCATCTGTCTCTACATCTCTGTCTCTATCACTCTGTCTCTATCATCTGTCTCTATCATCTCTGTCTATCATCTCTGTCTATCATCTCTGTCTCTATCAATCTGTCTCATCATCTCTGTCTCTATCATCTCGTCTCTATCATCTGTCTCTATCATCTCTGTTCTCTTCATCTCTGTCTCTATCATCTGTCTCTATTTCTATGCAGCCGCACGTCTGAGTGCCAGCGGCAGTGCCGGGTGTTTCATGCGAGAGACTCACACGAAATCGTGCGAGTTTCTCGCATGTGTGACCCCGGCCTTATACCTCACCCTCCAGCGTCTTCACAGTAGTTTACAGACACCACGCTGGTCCCGCAGCACCATCTCCTACCGTAGCTTCCTACATAATAACATGCAATATATATATAAACACAACATATAATAGTATGTTATTTTGTTATTAAATATTTTACCACATTTTTTGCTTCAAATATATTTTTCCCTATTTTCCACCTCTAAAACCTGGGTGCGTCTTATAGTCCGTGCTCTTATAGTCCGAAAAATACAGTAACCTTGTTCCCATTTCCAAAAGTTATAGGCCTTGAGAATATATGACTTTTATTGAGCCACATAAAAATGTAAGAGCTGCTCCAAAAATTTTTATGATTAACGTTGGTAATAAGGTTGGCGGCAGCTCAGATAGGCTTGGTTTAGAAGCAAGAAATAGCTCAAATCAAATCCTTCAACTAGGATACTGGAGGAATGAAGAAGAGGAGACTTTAAATTTATCTTTGATTTGGGAAAAGGGATAAGACTAGAATCACTGACCAAATTCTTGATTTTTTAAACGTCATGTTCAGCCCAAAATGGGATCGAAGGCTGTATGTAATAGGGAGCAGATTAAGTGGAGAGGGAGATTTTTAAGGAGGTTTTAATTATTAAGTACCTCTTATCGTTTAGCAAATGTTTCCCAGGCAGCCAGAGTAGCGTTCAAATATGGATGAGAAGAAGGGTGGGATTTTTTAAGAAGAATTGGTCAAGTAATAACCAAAGGAGGAATATTTTTGTTGAGGGACAACCAATTCTACCGGGAGGGCGGAAGGGGCCCCCAAAAGAGGCTTTTTTGATGGGAAGGGCAAAGATAAGCCGAAAAATCGGTAAACCCCTCCCCCAAAACCCCCTTCTTGTGTTGTAAGAATATGAGAGGGCAGCCTTGGGTTTTTTTGACCCCAATAAAGTTTTTTAAACTGGGCTTGAGGTTCGTTTGGGAAGGGCTGAAATTGGAAGAGGCAAAGAACGAAACAACAAGCATTTTTTGGGAATGTTGATCGAAAGTGGAAAATTTTACTCCACCAAAAGTCCCTGCACCCCAATGAAACATACCTTAGCAATAATTTGTTAAGAATAGAGGTTTAATGGGATTAGGGAGGAAAAAAGAAAAAAGAGAATTTAAGGGCCCAAAAAAGTGATGTGATTGGGGTCCAACCCATGTGAACGATGTTTAATTCTTCAATATGGATGGGGGTATATTCTTTGGGAGGATTGTTTTACTTTAGAATTTTTAACTTGAAATAGGAAAACCCCCGGAAATTGGAAGAAAGTTTTGGGGAGCTTTACAGGGTGTGGAGGGGTTTAGACTGTTAGAATGATGTCATCTCAAAAAGATAACTTTAAAACTCAGCACCTTTTGGATCCAAAGTGTTGGGGGCTCTTGATTAACTGGCCCAAAGGGGTCAATGGCTAATAAAAAAAAGGAGGGGGGGGGGAGTGGACTCCCCCAGTTCCTTCGAGATGTTTAAGGATGGGGATGAATTATTGACGTAAAATTTTTTTCAGGGGGAGAAAATAGGGGGCCCAGATACCAAGATTTTTTAAAGAAAAACCAAAATTTACAAAGGGTTTTTAAAAAGGGAAACCCCAAATTTGGGGGACAATGCCTTTTTTCGGCATCCGGGGGTTTAAAAGGGGTTGCGATTTTTTGGAAAAGATTAATTTGATCAAATTTATTAAACCCCCGTGTGCGCCCAGATTGACAATGGGAAAAAAACCAAATTTTACGTTTTGAATCAATTTGGGGAGAAAATTTGGGTCAATTAGTTGTAAAATATTGGCATAAAATCTTAATATCTGTGTTAATTAAGATTTTTGGCCCTAATTTCTCATTTGGTTTTGGGGTTTAAATTGTCTTTGGGATGTTAACCCCTGTGGCCTCTAAATTTCTGTTGGGGGCCCGTTTTCAGAAT
>JARQOD010000004.1:500881678-501048519 GCA_033576555.1 Oophaga sylvatica
GAGCAGCTATTAACCTGATGGATTATGATTTGCTAAACGTTGTGGATTTCCCTTGATACCCCTACAGAAGTCTATTCCCCTACTGGGATCGATTCTACCCCTTTGGCTGAGAATAAACCCCAGTTTTCTACTCAGGTGATAATGAGGGTTGAACCTGATCACCAGGAGTGCTGCAAATTTTTGGTTCTATATAATCTGCATGACATTATAGTGCTGGGTTTCCCTTGGTTACAGTCTCATAATCCTGTTTTGGATTGGAAATCTGTGTCTGTAACCAGTTGGGGCTGCCAATGTGTTAGTGCCAACACTCCTGTTTTTTCTGCCTCCCCCCCCGGCTGAGGATGTTCCTGACTTTTTGTTTGATTTTTGTGATGTGTTTAGCGAAAGTAAATCTGCATCCTTACCTCCCCATAGGAGCTATGACTGCGCTATGAATTAGTGCCAGGTAGTAAATTCCCTAAGGGTCGCCTTTTTAACTTGTCTGTACCTGAACATGACGCTATGCGTCTTATATCAAGGAATCATTGGAGAAGGGTCATATCAGACCATCCTCTTCACCCTTAGGTGCCGGTTTTTTCTTTGTGGCTAAAAAAGATGGTTCATTAAGGCCGTGTATTGATTATCGTCTCTTGAACAATATTACTGTGAAATATCAATACCCGTTACCCTTGATTTCTGACCTGTTTTCCAGGGTGAAAAACGCTACTTGGTTTACCAAGCTTGACCTCAGGGGGCGTATAACCTTATTCGCATTAAGCACGGGATGAATGGAAGACGGCATTTAACACCCCTGAAGGGCATTTTGAGTACCTTGTGATGCCCTTTGGGCTCACTAATGCTCCTTCCGTCTTCCAGTCCTTCATGATTGACATTTTCAGGGATTTGTGGACAAGTTTCTGATTGTTTATTTGGATGATATCTTGATTTTTCTAATGACTGGGACTCTCATGTGAAACATGTTCGAACTGTATTCCAGATTTTGAGAGAGAATGCTCTGTATGTGAAGGGATCAAAGTGTCTTTTTGGCATACAGAAGATCTCATTTCTGGATTCATTTGTCCCCATCTGTTATTGAAATGGACCCGGTCAAGGTTCAGGCCATCTGTGATTGGGTCCAACCTACTTCATTGAAGGCTCTTCAGAGATTTTTGGGTTTTGCCAATTTTTATCGTAAATTTATTGGTAATTTCTCTGTTATTGTTAAACCATTAACTGATTTGACCAGAAAGGGTTCTGATGTGGTGAATTGGCCTCCTGAGGCAGTCTCTGCGTTTCAGGAACTTAAGCAGAGATTCACTTCTGCTCCTGTTCTAACGGCAGCCTGATGTTTCTCTGCCATTTCAGGTGGAGGTTGATGCCTCTGAAATTGGGGCAGGTGCCGTTTGTCCCAAAAAGATCCAGAGACCTCTAAAAGTAACCCTTGTGCCTTTTTCTCTCGAAAATTTTCTCCTACTGAACGTAATTATGACGTGGGTAATCGGGAGTTATTGGCCATGAAGTGGGCTTTTGAAGAGTGGAGACATTGGCTGGAGGGAGCCAAACATCAGGTGGTGGTCCTTACGGACCATAAGAATCTGGTCTATCTGGAATCTGCCAAGCGACTCAATCCTAGACAGGCCAGTGGGCCTTGTTTTCACACGTTTAATTTTGTGGTTTCCTTTCTTCCTGGCACTAAGAATGTTAAGGCGGATGCCCTCTCGAGGAGTTTCCTTGCGGACTCTCCTGACTATCTGATCCCTCTGTTATTTTAAAGGAGGGTGTAGTTCTTTCCGCCATCTCGCCCAATTTGAGACTTGCTCTGGAGGGGTGTCAGGAGGATAGGCCCGAGCGCTGCCCTGTTGGAAAATTGTTTGTCCCGGACCAATGGAAAAAGAGTGTGATGTCTGAGATTCATTGTTCCGCATTGGCTGGGCATCCCGGAATTTTTGGTACCAGAGACTTGGTTAGTCGGTCCTTTTGGTGGCCTACCTTGTCTCGCGATGTCAGGAATTTGTGCAGTCCTGCGGACTTGCTCTCGCTCCAAGTCTTGCTCTCGCTCTAGTGGTTTGTTGATGCCATTGCCTGTGCCCAAGAGACCATGGACCCATATCTCTATGGATTTCATTTCCGATCTTCCTGTTTCTCAGAGAATGACCACCATCTGGGTGATTTGTGATAGGTTTTCCAAAATGATACATCTTGTGCCATTACCTAAGTTGCCTTCCTCCTCTGAATTGGTGCCGTTGTTCCTTCAGCACGTGGTTCGTTTACACGGCATTCCTGAGAACATTGTGTCTGACAGAGGAGTCCAGTTTGTTTCCAGATTTTGGAGGACTTTTTGTTCTAAACTGGGTGTTCAATTGTCTTTCTCCTCGGCATTTCATCCTCAGACCAATGGTCAAACTGAGAGAACAAACCAGACATTGGAGACTTATCTAAGATGCTTTGTGTCTGCTGATCAGGATGACTGGGTCTCTTTTTTGCCTTTGGCTGAGTTTGCTCTTAATAATAGGGCTAGCTCTGCCACTTTGATGTCTCCGTTTTTCTGTAATTCTGGTTTCACCCTCGATTTTCTTCAGGACAGACGGAGGCTTCTGTCTGTCCAGGTGTTGACTCTGTTGTTGAGCGTATGCAGCAGATTTGGGACCAGGTAGTGGAGAGGTTGTCCCTCTCTCAGGAGAAGGCCCAGCGGTTTGCTAACCGGCATAGGACTGATGGTCCTCGGTTTAAAGTGGGGGACTTGGTCTGGTTGTCCTCAAAGAATATTCCTATGAGAGTAGCATCTCCTAAATTTAAGCCTAGGTTCATTGGACCTTATAAGATCATGGAGATTATTAATCCTGTTTCTTTTCGTTTGCTTTTTCCAGGGACATTTAAGATCCATAACGTGTTCCACAAGTCCTTGTTGAAGAGGTTTGTTGAGCCAGTGGTTCCTGCTGCTGTGCCTCCTGACCCTGTTTTGGTTGAGGGCAATCTGGAGTATGTGGTTGAGAAAATATTGGATTCTCGTTTTTCTAGACGAAGACTCCAGTATTTGGTTAAATGGAGAGGTTATGGTCAGAAGATAATTCTTGGGTGTTTGCTTCGGACATCCATGCTAGGAGACTTATCCGTGCGTATCATAGAACTCATCCTGACCGACCTGGTTGCTCAAATGAGGGTTCGGTGACCCCTCCTCAAGGGGGGGGTACTGTTGTGAATGGTTTGAGATGAGTTCTGAGCAGAGGCTCCCTCTGGTGGTTACAAGCGGTACTAGTGAGGATTGTGAGGACTGGGAATCAGGTGTTACTGATTGGTCTTATTTAAGGGAATCATTTTCCCATCAGGGTTGCCGGTGATCAATTGTTCTGGTCTGAATCCTTCTTTCCAGTTTCCCTTGTAGCCTGCTGTGTCGTGTCTGCATCTCCTGCTATCAGATAAGACAATTTCTTATTTTGTGTTTTTGCTATATTTTTGCATTTTGTCCTGCACTTCTGTGGGGGCCTTCAGGGTCCCCTCCGGGGCTTTTGCCCTCTCAGTTTAGTTCAGCCACTGTGTTTTGTACTTTTGCTTTTTCCAGTTTTTTCAGTGGCTGCTGTTTTTGTTACACCAGAGAACTAATTTAGGTGGTAGAGGTCGTGTGATCTCAGGTGATTTTGAAATTAGTAGAGTTGGTGTTTTTCAGGGTTTTCTGGGATTGCAGTAAGTACCCTTCCTGTCCTTTTCTATTTAGATAGTTTGGGCCCCAGCGTTTGCTCATACTATTTTCTTTCTGTGTCAGTATTTCCTCTTGTCTAACCGCCATTACATGTTTGGGGGCTTTCTATTATCTTTGGGGTTCTGCTACGGGGCAGATAGCTTTCCTATTTCTATCTTTAGGTGTAGTTAGTTTCTCAGGCTGTGACGAGGCGTCTAGGACCAACGTAGGAACGCTCCACGGCTGCCTCTAGTTGCGGTGGTTAGTCAGGGTACTGCAATCTCATAGATTCCAACTGCTCTGGTGTATTTCCTTTTTTGCTTGCACTCCTCAGCTACCGTAACATAACAGGAGCCCCCTACGTGGACTCCGGGACCTGTCGCTCAAGGCTGGTCTTGACAGTGCCAGTAGGCCCGGCTCCCCCTGCTGCGACTGCGAAAGTAAAGAAGACTGTGTCCTGGTTGCGGGGCAAATGCGGCTCTTGCACCTTCTGCCGAGAAGACATTAATCCGGTAGAAGACCCAAGACAGGAAGACAGATGCAGAAGACCCAAGACAGGAAGACAGATGCAGAAGACCCAAGACAGGAAGACAGATGCAGAAGACCCAAGACAGGAAGTCAGATGCAGAAGACCAAAGACAGGAAGACAGATGCAGAAGACCCAAGACAAGAAGACAGATGGAGATGTCCCCGGACTCCTGTCTTTTTGCTCTTGAACTTGCGTCTTTGTGGGATTATTTTTGGCTTCTCGGCAGTGCTTTTGGCTTATGTCACTACTACATTGTGGTATCCGGCTACAGTAATGTCAGCTGTTGCCCAGTACAGCCACTGGCACTTTTACCTTCTGCTGCTTATCTGGGTTCCAGTAACGTCAGCTGGTTCTCAGTAGAGTCAATGGCTTAGGTCCCTCCTTTGTGGTATCCGAGTTCCAGTAATGTCTGCTGGTCCTTGGTAGTGCATTCTGGCACAGGTACCTCCTGCTTAGTTAACGGGCTCCGGTAACGTCAGCTGGTGCCCGTTAGTTCCATTGGCTCTTATACTGATTTCTGCTGCCTATACGGTTCCAGACTCACCAGCTGGTTCTCTCAAGTTCCTGTGCCTACTGTTACTTCTGCATATTTCCTCTGGGTTTGGGACATTCTGCGACCAGCCAATAGCAGAATAACCATAGATGGAGGTTTAGGAAGCAGTAGGAGCAGATGTACATGAACCAAAAGCAGAATATCAATATGCAGAATTACTGAATAACAGGAATATAATCAGCAGAAGAAGACTAAGCATGGTTTAAAGGGAGTGTAACCGTTCCTCCACGTGGTGCTCCTGGAAACTCCCTGCAAAGCAAGGTGAGCTGAACGCGAACCCATGTCAGTCAAAGTGCATATTGACACCACCACCGGCAGTTTTAATTTAATAATGTAAAATAACTATCCCTAACCCTTACCACTAACCCTAACCCTAACTAACCCTAACCACTAACTCTAACACCTAACCCTTACCCTACTAACCCTAACCCCTAACCCTTACCCTACTAACCATAAACCCTATCCCTACCCCAACTAATCCTAACCCAAAGAAAAAACACCGCTGTTAAGAAGATGGCGACCAGTTTTCCTGCTACAGTTTTCGCTCTGTGCATTTTTCTAGCGATTTTTTTGCTCCTCTGCCTCTGCAAACTCCTTCCCCATTATCCTGAGGTGTTTCCCCTCCATTTTATCCATTATATAGCACTGTAGTGGTCATTTTGTAATTCCGATTTTTTTTCTCTCATTGACTTGCATTGATATTTGAAAGCGGAAATTCCGATATCCGATATTTTTCCCATATCGCTCATCCCTAGTTACCGCCGATCAGAGCTGGTGTTTCCTGTGCTGTTGCACAAATGACAGCGTGGAAACTGCTGGATATTCGGGCCCCCCATTCATTTGAATGGAGTCCAGGTTCTGGATCGAGTTCAGTTACCATTCTGGTACCAGAACCAAACTTTTTTCTAAAGTTCAGCCAAACCGAGGGACCCGAACATCCACGGGTTTGCCCATTCCTAATCATGACTCTTTCTCAAATTTCTAGTTCCATGTATTTACATGTACGAAATGCTGAAACAAAATGTTCAGTCCAACAAAGCGAATTAAAAGCAATAAAATTATTTATTGTGACCTAATTAAAAGAGAAGCATAGAAATAAACCTGAACAAGTCTGCAGACTCTTAATCATAAATAACAAAACTACTGGTATAAAAACAGAGGAAGCCCACAAAGGGTTTGTCAGTTTATATTGAAATAATACATTTTCTCTACAATAGCTATAATGAACTCACCTAATGTATAACAGTCTCACACTGATACAAAATATCTACGAAAGATGGATGCTATCAGTTTAAACTGACACTATATATTTTCTTTGCGACACCTATAATAAACAATCTTAGGGCATAACAGGTTTATACTGATGCAAAGTATTCACAAAAGATAGCTGATGGCAGTTTGCACTGACATGATACAATTTCTCCTCCATAGCTGTAATTAACATCTTAATGCACTGCAGATTTACACTGACATACAGCAAGAGATTGTTTCTAACGGTTTATGCTGACATCACACATTTTCTCTGAAGAACTTATGATTAACAAATTTAAGAATTAATCACAGGTTTTTCTTGTGCTACATGATTGTCTATGCGGCATGTGCGTGTCCACAACAATCCATTCTATCCCATTCTAGGCTTAATACTTTACTTTTCATGTGCTGTCAATATGTGATGTCATCTAATTAGTGGAATTTATGTGTTTTTATACCAGCAGTTTTGCCATTTTTGAATTTTAACTAGGATTAAGAATCAGCCAGACTCAAAATGCGTCAGTATTTTTTTTATGCCCATGCCAATATTTTAATTAAGCCACAATGACGAAACTTTGAATTTTAATTCGCTTTGCTGGACTGAAAAACATTTTTCATCACTTCGATCAAAGCTGATTGATACTTCACAAGCTTTATTTGTGCACAGTGGAGTGAATTGCCCAGGAACCAGATATAACAACACACATATATTTGGTGGAGTGAGCTGTATCTACAAGCTTTCTTACATTTACACGTATTAAAGATTTATCACCAAAATCAAAATTGCAATAAACATGCATTAGAATGGTGCTTTCCAAAAAGTGACCAATTGTTTCTTTTATTTTGTTTCCTGCTGCTCCTCCAAGTATTCAGTCCACCAGATTGTTTCAGAGATTTTGGTTAATACAAAAAATTGGAGTCCGGCTCAACAGGACTGGATTTTCCATTTTTATTTTCTTTCAAAATTTTTATTAAGTATTTATGAAACAATAAGGGGGGGGGGAGAAGGGGAAAAGGGAAGGGAAATACAACAAGGAAAGAAGGGACCAAGTGGACCTTGCGTCCCAATTTACAGGAAAATAACATATTAATTTATACAGGCAGGGTAGGACTGGCCCACCGGAGAACCGGAGATTCTCCGGTGGGCCCTGGCATCTCGGGGGCCCTGGCACCTGCTGGCATACAGGGGCCAGTTGCCTAGGACCCCCGCTGCTCCAGGGGCCCCCAGCCGGTGGCGTGTCGCTAATAGCGGCACACCACGCAGCTCCCCTGACCCCGCTGCTAAAGAGAAATGAATATTCACTGCTTCCCACGCCCACATGGGCATGGGAAGCAGTGAATATCATTACTTACCTGTCACCCGCTCCAACCGCTGAGCGCCGCTGTGTCCTCGCGTCCTCTCTTGCTGCGATGTTTAGGCAGAGGGCGCGATGACGTCATTAGTGAGCGCCGCGCCCCCTGCCTGAGCATTCACTGCCGGAGGACCGAAGACAGCGGCGCTCAGCAGTGGACCCGGTGACAGGTAAATATCGCAGGCACCCAGGACACCAGCACCTGGCCCCCAGCGACGAGAGGTGAGTATGTCTTTTTTTTTTTTTTTGCAGCATCTATGGGGCATAATCTATGGAGCTTCTATGGGGCATAATCTAAGGAGCATCTATGGGGCATAATCTAATGGGGGCATAATCTAAGGAGCATTTATGGGGGCATAATCTATGGAGCATCTATAGGGGCATAATCTATGGGGGCATAATCTATGGAGCATCTATGGGGGCATAATCTATGGAGCATCTATGGGGGCATAATCTAAGGAGCATCTATGGGGCATAATCTATGGGGACATAATCTAAGGAGCATCTATGGGGGCATAATCTATGGGGGCATAATCTAAGGAGCATTTATGGGGGCATAATCTATGGAGCATCTATAGGGCATAATCTATGGGGGCACAATCTATGGAGCTTCTATGGGGGCACAATCTATGGAGCATCTTGTGGGGCATAATACATGGGCAGCATATGGGCATAATCTCATTTTCCACCCTAGGCTTATACTCGAGTCGATAAGTTTTCCCAGTTTTTTGTGGCAAAATTAGGGTGTCGGCTTATACTCGAGTATATATGGTATCTATCTATTATCTATCTATATATATATAGTATTATACCCTATGAGGGGGGGCAGCATTATCCTCTATGAGGGGGCTGCTTTATAATCTATGAGGGAGGCTACCCCAACTCCTGCTACATAATTAAGACATGTACTACCTTATATTATACCCTGATATTAGCGCGTTTTACTGCACAATTGGTGGTCTTGTATTTATTTCTATGTAGCTACATAGTGGGCCCCAAGAATGATTTTCTCTGGTGGGCCCAAGGTGTTCCAGTCCGACGCTGTATACAGGCATTACACATATTATATGACTACAAAGGCAATATTATAAATATTAACCATTAATCAAGAAAGAAGAAATAATATGGCTTATCTGAATATACTTTTATGGGAATAAAGGTTTCCAGCTGGACCATTTTCGAGAAAATTTGTCTAGGTTGTTATGTATCAGAGCTAGTTTGTGCTCGAAGGCTTTATGGAGGGTCATTCTGTCAATGACATCTTGGTTAACGGGAGGGTCAGGCCTCTTCCAATGGAAGGAAATTAGTTGCCTAACTACTAGAAGAACATGTACCACTAAGGGAATGGAGGAATGAGCAATGCCCTCCGAGTCTAAGGATAAAAGAGCTAGTTGCGGAGATAGAGTAATGGATTTTGTGAGTAAAGAATTAATTAGAGACGCAATATCTTTCCAAAGAGGCCTAATATGGGGACAATACCAGAGTATATGAAGCAAACTGCCATATTGGCCACAACCTCTCCAGCAGGACGAGGAGTGTTCTGAATTAATCAGAGAGAGTCGGGCTGGAGTGTAATACCAACGCGTTAGTATTTAATAGTGAGTTTCTCAAAGCGACATAGAGATAGAAGCAGAGTAGGAAATAAAACAAGCCTGTTCCCATTCTTGCGGACTTGGGGATATATGTACCGTATTTTTCTGACCATAAGACGCACTTTTTTTCCTCCAAATTTGGGAGGAAAGTGTGGGTGCGTCTTATGGTCGGAATGTAACATGTGGGGAGGGGGGCAGGGGCAGGGGTGGAGTGAGATCGCAGGAGGCAGGAAAATATCCCCTCTGCTGCAGGAAACAAGCGCTAGGGAAACCCTGGTCCAGATACTTAAGTGCAGTGAATATTAATCAGCCGCTTCCCCGCCCACCTACCAGCTGAGCAGTGAGCGGGGAGCAGCTAATGACAGAGCCACATGGTTCCCCAGCGCCTGATTCCTGCAGCAGCTGGGCAGATCCGTGTCTGAAGTAGAAGGAGGCGGCAGGAGCAGAGTGCAGCAGGAGGCATCGCATACCTGACAGCCTGGGGCTGTGCTGATGCCAGGCTGAATGCTCCTGTGGAGGACCTGTGATGAGGTCATGAAGATGGCGGGCTGGAGCAATCACATGACAAATACTCTGCCTCTTCATGATGTCATCACAGGTCCTTCAGACACACTGTATAACAAAGAATTAATTAAAAGTTAGTTACTTTCACATCATTGCGTTTTTTTGCGCAGCGCATCGTGCCACATGAAACGCATTAAAAACGCATCTCTGTCTCTATCATCTGTCTCTATCATCTGTCTCTATCATCTCTGTCTCTATAATCTCTGTCTCTATCATCTCTGTCTCTATCATCTGTCTCTATCATCTCTGTCTCTATCATCTGTCTTTATCATCTCTGTCTCTATCATCTCTGTCTCTATCATCTGTCTCTATCATCTCTGTCTCTATCATCTGTCTCTATCATCTGTCTCTATCATCTCAGTCTCTATCATCTCTGTCTCTATCATCTGTCTCTATCATCTCTGTCTCTATCATCTGTCTCTATCTGTCTCTATCATCTCTGTCTCTATCATCTGTCTCTATCATCTGTCTCTATCATCTGTCATCACTGTCTCATCTGTCTCTATCATCTCTGTCTCTATCATCTTTTCTCTATCATCTGTCTCTATCATCTCTGTCTCTATCATCTGTCTCTATCATCTCTGTCTCTATCATCTCTGTCTCATCATCTCTTATCATCTGTCTATCTCTGTCTCATCATCGTCTATCACTCTGTCTCTATCATCTCTGTCTCTATCATCTGTCTCTATCATCTGTCTCTATCATCTCTGTCTCTATCATCTCTGTCTCTATCATCTCTGTCTCTATCATCTGTCTCTATCATCTGTCTCTATCATCTCTGTCTCTATCACTCTGTCTCTATCATCTGTCTCTATCATCTCTGTCTCTATCATCTGTCTCTATCATCTGTCTCTATCATCTCTGTCTCTATCATCTGTCTCTATCATCTGTCTCTATCATCTCTAGTCTCTCTATCATCTCTGTCTCTATCATCTGTGTCTCTATCATCTCTGCCTCTATCATCTGTCTCTATCATCTCTGTCTCTATCATCTGTCTCTATCATCTCTGTCTTATCATCTGTCTTATCATCTCTGTCTCTATCATCTCTGTCTCTCTATCATCTGTCTCTATCATCTCGTTCTATCTCTGTCTCTATCATCTGTCTCTCATCCTTCATCTGTCTCTATCATCTCTGATCATCTTCTTATCATCTCTGTCTCTATCATCTCTGTCTCTATCTCTTCTTATCATCTTTTCTCTATCATCTCTGTTTCTATCATCTGTCTCTATTATCTCTGTCTCTCTCATCTCTGTCTCTATCATCTGTCTCTATCATCTCTGTCTCTATCATCTGTCTCTATCATCTCTGTCTCTATCATCTGTCTCAAACATCTCTGTCTCTATCATCTGTCTCAATCATCTCTGTCTCTATCATCTGTCTCTATCATCTCTGTCTCTATCATCTCTGTCTCTATCATCTGTCTCTATCATCTCTGTCTATCATCTCTGTCTATCATCTCTGTCTCTATCATCTGTCTCTATCATCTCTGTCTCTATCATCTCTGTCTCTATCATCTGTCTCTATCATCTCTGTCTCTATCATCTCTGTCTCTATCATCTGTCTCTATTTCTATGCAGCCGCACGTCTGAGTGCCAGCGGCAGTGCCGGGTGTTCATGCGAGAGACTCACACGAAATCGTGCGAGTTTCTCGCATGTGTGACCCCGGCCTTATACTCACCCTCCAGCGTCTTCACATAGTAGTTTACAGACACCACGCTGGTCCCGCAGCACCATCTCCTACCCGTAGCTTCCTACATAATAACATGCTATTATATATAATAACACAACATATAATAGTATGTTATTTATGTTATTAAATATTTTACCACATTTTTTGCTTCAAATATATTTTTCCCTATTTTCCACCTCTAAAACCTGGGTGCGTCTTATAGTCCGGTGCGTCTTATAGTCCGAAAAATACAGTAACTCTTGTTCCCATTTCCAAAAGTTATAGGCCTTGATGAATATATGACTTTTATTGAGCCACATATAAATGTAAGAGCTGCTCCAAAAATTTTTATGATTAACGTTGGTAATAAGGTTGGCGGCAGGCTCAGATAGGCTTGGTTTAGAAGCAAGAAATAGCTCAATCAAATCCTTCAACATGAGATACTGGAGGAATGAAGAAGAGGAGACTTTAAATTTATCTTTGATTTGGGAGAAAGGGATAAGACTAGAATCACTGACCAAATTCTTGAGTTTTTTAACGTCATGTTCAGCCCAAATGGGATCGAAGGCTGTATGGTATAGGGAGCAGATTAAGTGGAGAGGGAGATTTTTAAGGAAGGTTAATTTATTAGTACCTCTTATCTGTTTAGCAAATGTTTTCCAGGCAGCCAGAGTAGCGTCAAATATGGGATGAGAAGAAGGGTGGGATTTTTTAAGAAGAATTGAGTCAAGTAATAACCGATATGGAGGAATATTTTTGTTGAGGTGACAATCCAATTCATACCAGGCAGGAGGGTCTGGAAGGGGCCACCAAAAGAGGCTTTGTTTGATGAGGAAGGACATATGATAAGCCGAAATATTCGGTAAACCAGCTCCCCCAAACCAGCTCTCTTGCTGTTGTAAAGAATATGAGAGGCAGTCCTTGGTTTTTTATGACCCCAAATAAAGTTATTAATCTGGGCTTGTAGGTTCGTTAGGCAAGGGACTGAAATTGGAAGAGGCAATGAACGAAACAAGCATAGCATTTTTGGGAGAATGTATGATCTGAAAGTGGTAATTCTACTCCACCAAGAGAGTCCCTCGTCACCGAATGAAGACATATCCTTAGCAATAGATTTGTTAAGAATAGTTAGGTTTAATGGGATTAGGGAGGAAATAGAACTAGAGAATTTCAGGCCTAAATAAGTGATGTGATTGGTTGTCCAACTCCATGTGAACGACTGTTTAATGTCTTCAATGATGGATGGGTGTATATTCATTGGTAGGATTGTTGACTTAGAATTATTAATCTTGAAGTAGGAAACCCCGGTAAATTGTGAGAGCAAAGTTTGGAGAGCTTTACAGGATGTGGAGGGGTTGAGGACTGTTAGAATGATGTCATCTGCAAAAAGACTAACTTTATAGTCTCTAGCACCTGTTTGGATTCCATAGATGTTAGGGTCGTCTCTGATTAACTGAGCCAATGGCTCAATGGCTAATACAAAAAGGAGGGGGGAGAGTGGACATCCCTGCCATGTTCCGTTCGAGATGTTGAAGGATGGGGATAGATGATTATTGACGTAAATTTTTGCAGTCGGGTGAGAATATAGGGCCGAGATACCAAGATTTTGAATGAAAGCCAAATTTACAAAGGGTTTCAAACAGGTAATCCCAATTGAGGCGATCAAATGCCTTCTCGGCATCCAGGGATATAATAGCGGCTTGCGATTTTTTGGAATTGATTAATTTGATCAAATTGATTAACCTCCGTGTGTCGTCCTCAGATTGACAATTGGGAACAAAACCAATTTGATCGTTGTGAATCAATTTGGGGAGAAATTGGCTCAATCTAGTTGCTAAAATATTGGCATAACTCTTAATATCTGTGTTAATTAATGATATTGGCCGATAATTTCTCATTTGGTTTGGGTTTAAATTGTCTTTGGGGATGAGTACCACTGTGGCCTCTAACATTTCTGTTGGAAAGGAGCCAGAATTTGAGGCAGAATTAAATATTAAAGTTAAATGTGGGGCTAGAAGATCACCAAAGGTTCTATAGTAATCATTTGTGAAGCCATCTGGACCCAGAGCTTTGAAGGGCTTTAGACGCTTTATGGTGTCTAAAATTTCTGAGTCCGTAAATGGGGAAGACAATAAGTCCACAGCTTCGGACTCTAATTTGGGGAGATTTATAGAGGCTAGAAAGGTTTGGATATCCAATCGGTTCGGTTGAGATAGGGGAGAAGCCAGGTTAAGATTGTAAAGGTTGTGGAAAAAATTTGCAAAAGAGTTTGCAATATCTTGGGGGTGATAGTGAAGGGTGCCATTAGATGAGGATATAGCATCAATTCTATGCCTGCGCCTAAGACTCCTGAGTCTATTTATCATGTATTGGGAAGGACGATTGAGATTAGCGTATTGTTTGAACTTGGAGGACTTAATTGCGGAGTTGTAAAAGGAGAATATTAAGGACCTAAGTTCCATTCTAAGTTTAGAGAGCTCCAATTGAAGGGAAGGATCAGGGTTGGTCACAGTAGTAAGGGATAATTCTTTGGATCGGATTAAATTTTGAAGGGCTAGTATTTTGTCTCTATTTGATTTCTTAAATCTTGAGGATATCTGCATTAATTGGCATCGTTTCAGGGAAGAGGAGTCTAATTGGTGGTTAGGAACCATATTGAAGTCTCCTGCAAGGATGAGCGATCCTTTCTTAACTTCATTAATTTTTGTTATAAGCTTATTAAGGAATCTAAATTGTCGTCTTACTGGAACATATGTGTTGACAATCGTGTATTCTGAGTTATTTAGTTTGCATAGTAATATATGAAAGTGACCCGACGCGTCCGCTATTTCATCTATGAATTCGAAGGTTATTGAGTTTCTGATGAAAGTAAAAACTCCAGCCTTCTTTTTAGGTCCAGAGGATTCGTACACATGGGGAAAGTTTTTATGTCCAAAACTAGGATGGGAGTTAGTCTTAAATTTCGTATCTTGGAGACATACAACGTCAGTGCACATCCTATTGATTTCATTACGATAGTAAAACGCTTTCTGGGACTATTAAGCCCCCTGACGTTGTACGTAACCAATTTGATTGACATGTTGAAGGAAAGCTAACCAGGAAAATCAAGCCTTTGTATATCAAACAAACCTTAAGTTAGAAACTTGAAAATAAAACCAAATGAAACTTAATGCAAGTAAGAACTAGAAGCAAAAAATATCAGAACAAACTCGTCAGTTGTTCCAAGGACCACTAGAAGCAGGCCGAACTAGCGGTCTCTACTTAAACTTGGGGGATGGTTCGTGTGAGAGCATTCCATGAGCACCCTCAAGAATGCTGAAGAAGACGATTTGAAGATTCAACAAACCTAAGGTATAAACAGGCTGAACAGAAAGTCACTGAAGGGACTGAAACCTGTAGGGGAAGAAAGAACAAACATCATGCAAAACAAAAAGAGAAAATTGATACTTGAAGGTAGTTCCAGTTGAGAAGGCATGTCAAGTGGTGGGTCTTGCATTGGAGAAGGAAGCAGGTTTGGCCTTCTGCTTGATGTTTAGAGAATTAAGGAATTTATCGCCGTCTTCCGGGGTGAACAGGACTATTGGCGGACTAGGAGCTTCAGGGGGAAACCCCATTTATATTGAATGTTGTAGTCTCTCAGTGAAGCTGTAGTGTCTTTGAATGCTTTTCTTCCATCAATGGTGGCTTTAGAAAGGTCTGCAAAGGATTTCAGATGTGCGTATGGGAACGAAAATCCGCCGTTGTTTCTAAAGCCCGGGTCTCACATAGCGATACACCAGCGATCCCGACAATGATCAGGATCGCTGGTGTGTCACTACATGATCGCTGCTGAGCTGCCAAACAGGCAGCTCAGGCAGCGATCAGCACAGCGATACTGCGGGTAACATCGCTTAGTTACCCACAGTGTACGTTGGATACCAGCGCCCTGATGCAGGGAGCTGGTAACCAAGGTACACGTCGGGTTTCCAGGCGCTGCGCGGTGCCTGGAAACTCGCTGTGTACCTTGGTTACCAGCTCCTTGCATCAGGGCGCTGTATCCAAGGTACACAGCGGGTTTCCAGGCACAGCCCCGCGCCTGGAAACCCGCTGTGTACCTTGGTTACCAGCGGATCGCTGGTCTCCCGCCTGTCAAATGCAGTGATGCGTGCCTGTCAGCGGGAGACCAACGATCAAAAAAATGTCCTGGCCTTTCAGCGACGATCAGCGATACCCGGCAGGGGGCTGATCGTCGCTGAATGTCACACACAGCGATATCGCTGGGGAGATCGCTGTTGCGTCACAAAACTAGTGACTCAGCAGCGATCTCGCTAGCGAGATCGCTGTGTGAGACGGGGGCTTAACTTTAGCCATAAGAAGATCCTTGATATGAAAAAAATGAATACGAAGAATAATATCCCTTGGGGATTCCTTAGGGATGTGAGGTTGTTTTGGTAACCTGTGTATGCGGTCGATGGTTAAATCGTGGGCGGAAAGCGTAGGGTCGATTTTTTTTAAAGACTTTTCTAACGTAATCTTCAAGATTTCCAGGGGAAACTGACTCAGGGATGCCTCTGATTTTAATATTATTGCGCCAAGACCTGTCTTCCAGGTCAGCCAATTTGTTTTTCATTTGGAGCAATTCCGTTTTAATCTGGAGATTTTCTTTTTGTAGCTCTTCTGATTTCTCTTCTATGGAGATTATTCTAGTCTCGTGATTGCCGAGTTGTTTGATAAATGACTCTAAGGTTTCCTTAAACACCTTCATTTGAGAGTCCAAGGTAAGTTTCAGGCTATTATTGATTTTCTCTGCAAGAGTGGACATGTAGGATTCTATAGCTTCTTGACCCAATTTAACATTTCAGTCAAGGTTGTCTAGTTTGGGCCTAGACTTTTCAGGGCTTGGATTTGGTGAAGAAGACCATGAGCTGTCATCATTCTGGCCTTTTTTATTTTTCAAAAGAAATTATAGTGCATACAAAAGAAGATTTTCATGGTCGACATGACCTAGTCGACGCGTTTCAACTGCACTAAGCAGTCTTACTCATTGACATCCATGACTAAGACCGTATAGGTTGAAACGCGTAGGATTCGTTCCCTGCACTGGGATTGCTCACTTCTGCATATCTGTGCTTTTTAAGATGAAGGCTAAATAAACGTCAAGTTTCTAGAACCATATCTCCTGTGGACGCTGGAGACAACTCTTCTTGTACATGGAATACTCAATGGAGCAGCGGGAATAAAGTAAGAACAAAAATTGGCCACTTTGGTGTGGTGACAGGTCCTCCTTAGACACTAGTTGCTTACATGTAATATTTAAGTCATATTTTCTTTGAAAAGGAAATAAAGGTAAAAAAAGACTGGAATGTTATTGCCTCCTCAAATTTTACTCCTAAAAATAATTTTTGTAGAATATTTTCTACAATACAAATGTTATTGGGCATTAGAATCTTGGACGCATATACCATAAATGTGTGATAGATGGAGGTCTCACCTCTGGGGCCCATACTTCCGACCACTGCATGGTAAGACTGCTGGAAATCTCATGTATGTTCATGATATGCCGGTCGTTCTACCATGAATTGTGGTAGACACTGCACACTCTAGAGGAATTCTATGCAAAATAGTAAAATTTTATTGATATAACAATAGTAAGTGAGCAATAATATCAGTAGAAAGCGACCGGAAAATTGTTTGACGTTTTGACTCTCTCGAGTCTTAATAAAGTCGCTACAAAAATAAAAGATAACACAAATAAATAACATGATACAGTCATATCAAAGTATCAGATCAATCGAAAAAAATCCACAGTGCAAAGCAATAAAACATATCAAAATAATGTAAAACACCGTTGAGTCATATAGGCACCAATTGATCACCTAAAGTTGGAAAATGAGGAATACAAAAAGTGATGGATTGAGAAAATGCCCATAGTGAGTAAAGCCAATAGATAGAGATCAAGTTGGAACTTGAAAAAAAGTACGGTGATATGAACTGGAGAGAAATAGGATTACCTTAGAAACAGAGATTTGGAAAAATCCTATAGGAAAAACAGAACAAATTCTAGTGGGGGGAGGAAGGAAGAAATATTGTTATTGGTAAAACTGAAATAGGTAAAGCTAATATCAATGATGGTGACCACTGTGATGGTATATAGGTAAAAAGCAGGCAAGGGCAAATACCTGTAACATGTAGATAAAGATAGGTGGATGGTTAGTGCATGTCCAATCAGGTATTGAGCCTAAAAAAGCAATAATGCATCAGTGACAAATGTTGAAATAAATACCCAAAGGTGCTAGCATATAAATAAACATGATGTGCAGTCAAAGGTAGCATGCGGTAATAAATGCTGCAACTCTCGGTGGGGTATATTGGAGTTACCCATAAATGTGTTTCTTCTCAGCGGCGCTCCCGTGCCTTTCTATGAGCGGCGTGCTGTCTCTATGTGGATGCAGGATCTAAATAGCAGCGGCGACAGCCGGACCGGAAGTGAGTCATCCGGACCAGAAGTGCCTGTGAGGAGAGAGGGAGAGGATTGAGCATGCGTGGTGGTCGCTAAGGACGCCGGTGTGTAGTCAATAAAGGAGTATCCCTTAGATTTGGCTGTAAGGGGACCATAGTATGAGACAAAAAATGATCGTAGTATTAGAATAAAGCAGCGCCAAAAATAAAAAAAGTGGGCATAGAGGAACAAACATGTAGATATATGTATAGATGCTGTATGTGCTGCAGGTATCCTGACTGGGGAGGGGGAGGAGGGGAGCTTAAAGATAAATGGCATCAACATTAATGGGATAGGTGAGCACTAAGGGCACATGAAAAATAGATATGTCAATAAATAACTATGTTGCCCATTTTGAAGAGGCAATTTGCATATTAAATTTCCCAGAGGAGCATTGCACGGCGAATAAGCCTCCTTACCTCGACACGCCAGAGCTGGTATGTCACTCTCCACAAGGAGAAACCTTACCCTTAGACCTCAGTCCACAGCCTCTCATCTAGCCAAATCAGATCTCTCCTACTTTGCACTGACGAGGACCAATAGTCCGAAACACCGTGTCTGCAAATGGAGATTCTGATTTGGCTTTTATCCTGAGTCATATTACAAGACTCGTTAAAGGGTTGATTGTGACTTGTAGGATCGCTACTTCCAATAGGTGGCGCTATAGAGTACAAGTCCTCTTTTTTTGAAGAGGCAATTTGCATATTAAATTTCCCAGAGGAGCATTGCACGGCGAATAAGCCTCCTTACCTCGACACGCCAGAGCTGGTATGTCACTCTCCACAAGGAGAAACCTTACCCCTTAGACCCTAGTCCAGAGCCTCTCATCTAGCCAAATCAGATCTCTCCTACTTTGCACTGACGAGGACCAACAGTCCGAAACACCGTGTCTGCAAATGGAGATTCTGATTTGACTTTTATCCTGAGTCATATTACAAGACTCGTTAAAGGGTTGATTGTGACTTGTAGGATCGCTACTTCCAATAGGTGGCGCTATAGAGTACAAGTCCTCTTTTTTTGAAGAGGCAATTTGCATATTAAATTTCCCAGAGGAGCATTGCACGGCGAATAAGCCTCCTTACCTCGACACGCCAGAGCTGGTATGTCACTCTCCACAAGGAGAGACCTTACCCTTAGACCACAGTCCACAGCCTCTCATCTAGCCAAATCAGATCTCTCCTACTTTGCACTGACGAGGACCAACAGTCCGAAACCGTGTCTGCAAATGGAGATTCTGATTTGACTTTTATCCTGAGTCATATTACAAGACTCGTTAAAGGGTTGATTGTGACTTGTAGGATCGCTACTTCCAATAGTGGCGCTATAGAGTACAAGTCCTCTTTTTTTTTTGAAGAGGCAATTTTCATATGTTGCTTATAATATGGCATTATGTATTATTTCAACTATTTAACGGACATCGGATGTTACTCACCACTGTGGTACGGAATCAACGTGTCTAAAAGTAAGAATTAAATGGTTAATAAAGTCTATGATAAATGTAATCTAATTCAAACAGGCCAGTCAATCTCTCGGTTAAGACCCCGCGGTGACAGGGTGTCCAGAGTATAGATCCAATATGTTTCCCTGGATTTAAGGAGTTTAATGTGATTACCCCCTCGTCTGGGGCGTGGGACCTGTTCCAGGACTTGGAATTTAAGCTGTGCAACTGAATGCTTGAAGGTGCTTTACATTATTTTGATATGTTTTGCTTTTTTGCACTGTGGATTTTTTTCGATTGATCTGATACTTTGATATGACTGTTTGCATCATGTTATTTATTTGTGTTATCTTTTATTTTTGTAGCGACTTTATGATTAAGACTCGTGAGAGTCGAAACGTCAAACGATTTTCCGGTCGCTTTCTACTGATATTATTGCTCCCTTACTATTGTTATATCAATAAATTTTCACTATTTTGCATAGAATTCCTCTAGAGTGTGCAGTGTCTACCATAATTCTGAGTATTTAGGACTCTTATGGTCCCTTACACTCGCACCTCGTTTTCCTTGACCGAGTGCACACCATTTTTCTTTATTATAGGTCGTTCTACCATGACAGGGAATTTATACAAGGCATGATTACAGGATAAAAAGACAGGACTAGTCTGGTGGAAGCGATTCTGACTCTTTTGCATACGCCAAGCAGCAGAATGAAATGAATGATGTTTGCACGCAACATAGAGGGCCTTATTAGAACCTAGTAATCACCGTATATAACTCTACAGTAGTAGTTTGGTACTGTTAGAGAATCTGACAGGTTCTCTTTAAGGCTGCTGTACACTTATTTCATTGTGCAATGTAAATGAGATTCAGAGACTTTACTGTATACCTAGGCTCTGTGCATTATTAGTCTTCTCATGGGTGTTTCTACTAAGATTATTATGAATTTGACAGGTGCTAGTTTTCATTGAAGAGACCCAGATGGAGCTCAAAGACATCATACGTACAAGCAATGCCCGGCAAGAAAAAAAGGCAAATTAACTGTCCTGATCAGTGGACTAATAAACAAGTCATTATGGTGTAGTGTAAGGCTTGGGCTACATGGTGATTTTGGTTACGACATTGGTCGCATGACCAAAATTGGCTAGATGTGGCTGTGTTATACAAGTAAATGGGTTCGCATTGCGACCCCAAGAATATTGCAATCGCAACAATATAGTCACAAAACATAATTTTTTTGTCATGGGTGCAATATCCTCAGGGTCACAATGCAAAACCATTAACTTGTATTACACTGTGATGTAGCAGCGACACACAGCGAACACTAGTTGGATGACAAAGTTGTCATCTAGCCCCAGCCTCATAGATACCAGTTGCTTATACAAAGAGCAATTTTTATATGTATTTTCTTATTATTATGTTATTGTGCATGTTTTATCTTAGTGACGTTTCTTTGTGTAAAGAAGAATTATGAAAAATACTCACTACAACTGGTGGTTAGTAACACATTAATAGTGTAAATTGTGTAGCTTGCTTTGAAATGCTGGTTTTAGATGAGCTGCTAATTTGGGAGCGAGTATTCCTAGTAAAGTTCATTAATTATCAGGTCATCTAAACAGACTGTTAGTTAATAATAACAATCTTTATATAGCGCTAATATATTCCGCAGCGCTTTACAGTTTGTACACATTATTGTCACTGTCCCTGACAGGGCTCACATTCTAGATTCCCTATCAGTATGTTTTTTGGAGGAAACCCACGCAAACACAGGGAGAACATGCAAACTCCTTGCAGATGTTGTCCTTAGGTGGGATTTGAACCCAGGACTCCAGTGCTGCAAGGTTGTAGTGCTATCCACTGAGCCACCGTGCTGCCCAGTTACCCTGAAGAACAAGCAAAATGCCAGTTTATCAGATGCAATGATTTTTACCAGTCTTAAAAATCCTTGTTTGTGCAGCGTATCAACTCATATGTACCAGATATGTGAACTGAGAAAATTGATATTCTATACGCACAAAAATATTGCATTAGAGATTATTCTGTGCACATAAAATTGTGGTTAGCCTATCTAAACTGTCTATTAAAGGTTCTTCAATTAGACTGCATGTAGCTCAGGTGTTGACACTGACAGCTTGGGGCCACTGTGCAAGAAGCGTGTCTGGGCCCCCTCCTTTTTGGCAGCAAAGATACAGATTAGATATATTTTATATAAACATTATGCATAAATATGATGCTATATCTAATAAGGTAGGACACTATTTAATAAGGGGCAGCGCTAAATATAATAAGAGAGTAAACTGTAATAAGGGACTGCTCTATACATAATAAGGGACAGCTCTATACATTAATAAGTGAGGACACTGTAATAAGGTTTGGTGCTATAGATAAGATAAGAAGAGTGTACACTGTATACTAAGGGATAGTGTTATACATAATAAGCAAGCACACTATGTACTAAGGGACAGCACTTAACATAATAAGGGAGGATGTTTTACAAACAAGAGTATCATTAAGGTACTGTCACACTAAGCGAGATCGCTAACGAGATCACTAATGCGTCACTGATTTTATGACGCAGTAGCGATCTCGTTAGCGACGCAGCTGTGTGTGACATGTAGCAGCGATGTGGCCCAAGCTGAGATGTCGCTGATCGCTTATGAACGTTCTGAGCCATTTTTTGGTCGTTGGTGTCCCGCTGGTGAGCCTGAATCGCTGAGTGTGACACCCTTTATGAATGACTTTACCAGCGTCGCAGGCGGGACTAGGTTTTCCCAGCGACCACAGAGGTTGTTATACAGATCGCTGATCTCTGATGAAATCTTTGTGTTTGGAAGCTAACTAGCGATCACATAGCGATCGCACTAGCGATCTCGCCAGGTCGTGTCGTTGTCGTGATCTCTGGTGCAATCGCTAAGTGTGACAGTGCCTGTCATCTTACTGCAAGTCATACAGTGTACAGTAAACACAGAATAAATATTTTCATCCCATAACTTCCTGGGAATGTCATCTGATGGAGTCTTTTTTCTCTGATTTCTTCTTCATCTGGTCAGACCTTTGTCACGCTTGTGGATCATAGAAACACTAAAACACGGAATGGGGAGAGCCTGGAGAGGCGTAAGTATTAGCCCACCTGAGGTTTCACTAAAGTCACTTATGGTGGCTTTAGACTTTGGGCCAAGGTGGACACCAGGTGCTGCTCCAGGACAGATCCAAATACTGCAGCAGCTGAACCCATGGGTCAGGACAGTAGAGCGGACTAGGAGTCCAATTCAGGACTGGATACAGAGGACATAGATGTAGAAGATCATTCAAAAAGAATGAATAACGGAATTGGTACTGGCAGTGTGGAATTCAGGCTCTGCTACCGCCATTGTGGTTTAAGGATACCTCCGGAGAGGTTTCGGATTCAGGCACCGCCGCAGAGGTTTTGTGTTCAGGTACTGCCAGAATGGTTTTGGGTTCAGATACCACCGGAGCAGTTTCGGATTCAGGTACTGCACAAACAGGATAGGAACAGGAAAGCAGGACTGGTACTGGTAGAGATGAAACTGCACTGGTACAGAGACCCGATCACTAGCTAGCAGTTTGCAGATTGACTAAATACAATTGTTTCTCAGGCACCTCCCAACAGGTGGAGGTGCCTTTACTATTAAATGCTTTCCTACTATTGACTGCAGACACATTAGTTGTATACACTGTCTCTCTAAGAGACAGGAAACATGCCTGTACGTGCCCTAAGCACTCTGGGAAGGCGAAGCAGGAGATCCAGCAGGGCGGCCTGGGACGTGATTAAATAGACGTCCCTTCCAGGTGGGAGGAGTAGATGAATGCAGGGATGCTGGTGTTGCAACCTTCTTTATCAACATCTTCCAGTCACGACTTGTCTTATCACACTGATCACCCCAGCAATGGAAATTAACTGGTGGCATATATAGTGCATATATACATTTAATTTGTGAACAAAAAAATCCATAACACTGTGTCCCTGAATACAAATATGTACCAAATCATTATTATAAAATTAGTCATGCATCATTAAAAATATACAATTATAAGCCAGCACAGTACCCCCCATTAAGTATAGTTTGCCACTTTTCCGATGCCCAATAAATATAACTGAATTAGTCACAGTGATTCCAACCCCCAAATTTATTACAAATCCATATATAGCCCCCAATTTATTATAAGTTCCTGTGCATTGTCCCTACTTAAGTCCTCTAATTCACTATAAGTCCCTATTATGTGTCCTCTCCAGCTCCCCTCCCCAATTCATCATAACTCTCTGTCCTATGTCCTCTATACCCCTCCTCAATTAGTTATAAGTAGAGATGAGTGAATATGTTAGGAAAACGATCGCCAAACATAAATTTGGCATGAATATGGTACATTCGGATTCGTGATCGGTAACACGAGCATTTTTTTTAAAATCAGAAAAAGTCAGTAACATTCGGTAGAAGAAAGAATAAAAGCCGGCAAATAGAATAGATAGAATAGATATATACACATAGAATACATAGATATATAGATGTCAGTGACATACACATACAGGTGCTTCTCATAAAATTAGAATATCATCAAAAAGTCAAATTATTTCAGTTCTTTATTAAAGAAAGTGAAACTCGTATATTATATGGAGTCATTACAAAAAGGGTGATCTATTTCAAGTGTTTATTTCTGTTAATGTAGATGATTATAACTTACAGCAAATGAAAACCCAAAAGTCATTATCTCAGTAAATTAGAATAATTAACAAAAAACACCTGCAAAGGCTTCCGAAGCGTTTAAAAAGGTCCCTTAGTCTGTTTCAGTAGGCTCCACAATCATGGGGAAGACTGCTGACTTGACAAATGTCCAGAAGGTAGTCATTGACACACTCCACAAGGAGGGTAAGCTACAAAAGGTCATTGCTAAAGAAGCTGGCTGTCCAAAGAGTGCTGAATCCAAGTGTTAAGGGGACGGTTGCAACAACTTTAATAAATGATAGGGAGCAACCGAACCCTGGGGTTCACGGTGCAGCTAGAGATGCTGCGGCCGAACACCCCTCGAGGATGAGGGTGAAAACTGGCAACAGAAATATAAAGGTCTTGCCTGTGTTACATCACATTAAGCAAGATATTGAATTTGCACTATCTCCGCTAACTTCACGGAGATGTGCTGCAGGCTGGCGTAGATGTACCCCTTTTAACAGCAAAGAAGCCACTTGCAAGCCGATTAGGAAGTGCATGCGACTAACGCCAGGCATACGTGCTGCCAGCCGGTGTGAAACCGGACAGAGCAACTCTCTGCTCAGGGTGTACAGCTACCCTCTGTCGGAACTAGACTGCGCCACATTGGCTACCTGCCTGAAGGACCTGTGCTAATTAGCCGAGCGTACTTTGGCATCGGCAGGTCCCGGAGAGCAAAGCTAGAGAGCACATGGAAGCCCAGATTCTTTTACGTCCACACATGAGCACTGCCTATTTTAGTATGATCTGACCGCGCTGCTCCGCGGACAGACAAGCTATTTAAGGGCTAAGCTCTGCCCCCAGCCATCTCGTCAATCGCTTCACCGATGACGTCATCCGTGACCAATCAGGCGATGCCAGGTCAGAGGATCAGCTGACATTAACCACCAATCACGGTTCGCCATGTCATGGACATGCTCAGTGCAGGCATTTCTGGACTTAGGCTTATAACAGCCTTTTCCTGTTCTGTAACCTTGGTATAAGGCTACTATGAACAAAGACTCAAGTAACAGCCTGTGCTGCTCGTGTATTAGCTAGGTGTTGAGATCAACAGCGAAGCTAAGCAGCATCTACCTCAGCTGGACCCGGATGGGAGACCACAGACTCCTCAGATCCAGGATGCCTAACATTATCCACCCCTCTAACATCCCCCCCACCTGATGCTCATATTCCTCAATGAGCAGGGGAGCATAAATATGGTGTGATCCCAAGTGCAATCCTCAGAACCACAATCCCTCCAGTGTACCAAATCGAATTTTTAGCCACGAACCATCTTAGACCCCACAATGGCCTCTACCTCGAAATCCCCACCCCCGGTGTCAGAAGCGTGTTGAGCTTCCAAGAATTTCGTCAGGAAAACGGGTTTCAGGAGCGACGCATGGAATGTGTCATGTATCTTCAAGAGCAATTGCAGACGATGCACCACGGGATTTACATGGGCCAGAATTTTAAAAGGACCAATAAAACGGGGGACAAACTTAGCAGATTCCCCGCGACCTCGGATATTGCGGGCAGCGAGCCAGACCCAGTCAGCCGACTGTCTCATCCAATTCTTGGAGGCCAATAACGCATCTTGCGTATGGTCCCAGACATCCCGCGCTTCCATAGCCCAGTCTCTGACTCCAGTCTCCCCAGAGCTAACTGGCATGGGAACCGGAACACGTGGGTGCTGACCATTGTTCAACAGGAACGGAGTCTGACCTGTGGAATCCGCCACTGCATTGTTTAGATGCAAACTCTGCCCAAGGAAGCAAAGTCGCCCAATCATTATGGTTGGCAGAAACGAAATGGCGCAAGTATGTCACAAGCGACTGGTTAGTGCGTTCCACCAGACCATTGGTCTCTGGGTGATAGGCAGTGGAAAGATTCAGTTCGATACTGAGCAAGTTACACAATTCTCTCCAGAACCGAGAGGTAAACTGTGGACCTCGATCACAGACAATCGTATCAGGCATCCCGTGCAGACGGAAAACGTGGCAAATAAATAGTGATGCCAGAACCCGGGAAGAAGGAACCCTATGCAAAGGTACCAGGTGAACCATCTTAGAAAAGTGGTCAGAGACCAACCATATAGTCGTATTACCCCGGGACTTAGGTAACTCAACCACAAAATCCATCCCAATCAGCTCCCAAGGCCTATCCGCCACAGGTAACGGATGGAGAAGACCAGCCGGTCTCTGATGGGACGCCTTATTTCTTGCACAGGAGATACACACCTGGACATACTCCTTAACATCCTGGAGTCACCGAGGCCACCATTACGACCGTTGGAGAAACTCAGTGGTATGTTTGATTCCGAAATGACCTCTAATCTTAGAGGCATGTGCCCAAGAGAGCACCTCATTTTGTAGGTTAGGGGGAACGAACGTCTTCCCGGGTGGAACCTGGTCCAAGGTCACCGGTGCCACCGTCCGCATACTCCCAGAGAGGAACGATAAGTCTGGGCTCGTCATCGTCCTCTGTTGTATCCATAGAGTGAGATAAAGCGTCTGCCCGAGGATTCTTCTCCCCTTTTAGAAAGTGGATGGAAAAATTTAATCTGGAAAAGAAGAGGGACCACCGAGCCTGCCTCGGGTTAAGACGCTGCGCCCTCTGAAGATACAAGAGGTTCTTGTGATCAGAATATACCACGAAAGGGTGTTTAACTCCCTCCAAGAGATATCTCCACTCAGAAAAAGCCAATTTGATGGCAAGTAGTTCTTTATCCCCAATCGTGTAATTCCTCTCTGCTGGAGAAAAGGTCTTGGAGAAGAAGAAACATGGTCTTCTCTGACCTTGCCCATTCTTTTGGGAAAGAACCGCTCCTGCTCCTTCTGAGGAGCCATCGACCTCCAGAAAAAATGGCTTGTCGACATCCGGGCGATGGAGAATGGGAGCTTTAGAGAAATTAGATTTTATCCTCCGAAACGCCTCGGATGTCTCCTCAGATGTCTCCTTCTGGATGGGAGACCACAGACTCCTCAGATCCAGGTTTGGATCCCGCCGTCGCCCGATGCCTAACACCAAGCATATTAATGGAAAGTTGAGTGGAAGAAAAAAGTGTGGTAGAAAAAGGTGCACAAACAACCGGGATACCCGCATCCTTGAAAGGATTGTTAAGAAAAGTCCATTTACATATTTGGGGTAGATTCACAAGGAGTGGACTGGTGCTGGGGTTATTGCTCCAAGAGCCACCACAAACAGACATATCCAAGACATGGGCTACAAGTGTTACATTACTTGGGTTAAACCACTCATGACCAATAGACAGCACCAGAAGCGTCTTACCTGGGCCAAGGAGAAAATGAACTGGACTGTTGCTCAGTAGTCCAAGGTGTTGTTTTCAAATGAAAGTAAATTTTGCATTTCATTTGGAAATCAAGGTCCCAGAGTCTGGAGGAAGAGTGGAGATGCACACAATCCAAGCTGCTTGAGGTCTAGTGTGTAGTCTCCACAATCAGTGATGGTTTGGGGAGCCATGTCATCTGCTGGTGTAGATCCACTGTGTTTTATCAAGATGAAAGTCAGCCCAGCCATCTTCCAGGTAATTTAAAGCTTTTCATGCTTCCCTTTGCCAACAAGTTTTTTTGATATGGAAATTTCATTCTCCAGCAGGACTGGGCACCTGTCCACACTGCCAAAAGTACCAATACCTGGTTTAAAAACAGAAGTATCACTGTGCTTGATTAGCCAGAAAACTCACCTGGCCTTAAGCCAATATAAAATCTATGGGGTATTGTCAAGAGGAAGATGAGAAACACCAGACCCAACAATGCAGATGAGCTGAAGGCTGCTATCAAAGCAACCTGGGCTTCCATAACACCTCAGCAATGCTACAGGCTGATCGCCTCCATGCCACGCGGCATTAATGTAGTAATTGATAAAAAAGGAGCCCCGACCAAGTACTGAGTGCAGATACTGAAGATACATTTCAGTAGTCCAACATTCCAGATTTTAAAATAATTTTTCAAGCTGGTCTTATAAAGTATTCTAATTTACCGAGATAATGACTTTTGGGCTTTCTTTGACTGTAAGCCATAATCATCAACATTAACAGAAATAAACACTTGAAATAGATAACTCTGTTTGTAATTACTCTAAATAATATATGAGTTTCTTTTTTTATAATAAAGAACTGAAACAAATTAACTTTTTAATGATATTCTAATATTATGAGAAGCACCTATATATATATATATATATATATATATATATATATATATATATATATATTACATGGATTGATAGATAGAAGAAAAGCCGGCAATTCTTCTGCCGTGTACAGTGAAATCACTGCAATAGCCGGCAGGATGGAAGGGATGGATTGCATATAATAAATACATATAGAATAGGTAGATATATAGATGTCTGTGACAAATACAATTAGTACAAGGTGTGCAAAATTATTGTACATGTATTTAATAAATAAAATATTATTTTTCTGAAAAAATGGCTTTGGCTCCCATGTAATTTTTGTAAATAGAAGAGGGAAAGTTGAAATCTGGGAGCCAATGTTTGTAGCCTAGGAAGGGGGTAATACCCATGGAGCTTCCCAGGCTATTAATATCAGCTCATAACTGTATACTTAGCCTTTACTGGCTATTAAAATGAGGTACCCTAAAAAAGATATAGGGTACCCTATAATTAATAACCAGCAAAGGCTATGCAGACAGCTGCAAGCTGATATTAATAGCCTAGGAAGGGCCATGGATATGGACCCCCCAGGCTAAAAACATCAGCTCCCAGCCACCCCAGAAAAGGTGCATCTCTAAGATTTACCAATTCTGACACTTAGAATATTAATACGGCTGAGAACCACTGGTGAATGAGCTGCTGCGAGTTCAGCGTCAGTGGCAAGCGGTGACGTCATTGATGTTACCACTGGTCACTGAGGCCATGTTCCCAGCAGGGCTGAACTGCCATGACTTCAACATCGTGGGAAAAATTCAGTGATGAGGTCATCACAGGTCAAGCTCAGTGACTTTACCACAGATCATGGTGAGAAATTTTCACGGTGGTTTGCTGTGAAGCCACTGAGCTTGAACTGAGGTGAACTCAGCAAATTTTTCCCACTGTGCTAGTGGGGATCTCACTGAGGTCACAGCAGTTCAGCCCAGCTGGAAATGCAACCTCAGTGACCGGACATTACCTTGATGACATCATCGTTGGTCACTGTGCTTGCAGTAGTTCATTCCCCAGTGGCTCTCAGCCTGGACAGTCGCATCTTGGCACCGTACAGGTTGAAACCTGTTTATCCCCCAGACATGGATTATGACATGGGATAGAATGAAAGACAGGTATGGTATATTGTTGTTTCTTTATTTTAGTTTTATTACAGGAGAACAAGGGCTTCTGTGGAATTAGGCGTTAGGTTAGAATAACTGTGTTTATTATTTTTAATAAAATAGAAAACTGTGGTTAGTCTTTTTCTAATAAAGAACTTTATTCTGGCTGTGTCCTTATTTCCCATTTATTTATAGGATTAGCAATGGATAGGCGTCTTATAGACGCCTCTCCAGTACTAATTCGTGGGCTTGATTTCACCTGACAATACAAAAGGTGACATCAAACCTACAAATATGAACCCACTTGACACCGCTACAGGGCAAGTGGGAAGAGCCGGGCAAAGGACCAATCAATGTGCCTTTTCGGGGCAGCTGCGGGCCTTTATTTTTAGGCTGGAGGGAGCAATATTCATGTCCCCTTACCAGCCTGAGAATTCCAGCCCTCAGCTATCTGCTTTAGCACGGCTTGTCAAAATGTGGGGACCCCACACAGCTTTTTAAAATTAATTATTTAAATAATAATAATCTTTATTTATATAGCGCCATCATATTCCGCAGCGCTTTACAGTTTAACAGTTTCAAAACACAAGTCATAAGTAACAACGTTAACAATACAATAATTAAAGCAAAATAAGACGACCCTGCTCGTGAGAGCTTACAATCTACAATGAGGTGGGGGAGATACAAAGTACAGGTGTGTATATACAATGGTGCATTTACAATGATGGTCCAGCCATCTTGAGGGAGTGAGGTATGGATGGAGATAGTGAATGGGCTACACACACACACTTACACAGAGAATGACTTTGATTAGTGAATGTGATAGGCCGCTCTGAACAGATGTGTTTTGAGGGAGCGCCTGAAACCATGCAAATTGTGGATAGTCCTAATTTCTTGGGGTAGAGCATTCCAGAGGATTGGCGCAGCGCTGGAGAAGTCTTGGAGTCGGGAGTGGGAGGTACGGATTAGTGCAGAGGTTAGTCGAAAGTCGTTTGCAGAGCGCAGCAGTCGGTTAGGCCGATAGATAGAAATGAGGGAGGAGATGTAGGGGGGTGCTGCACTGTGGAGAGCTTTGTGGGTGAGAACCAATACTTTGAATTGGATCCTATAATGAATGGGCAGCCAGTGTAAGGACTGGCGAAGAGCGGACGCGTCCGAGTACCGATTAGCCAGATGGATGACCCTGGCTGCTGCATTAAGGATGGACTGGAGAGGGGATAGTCGAGTAATGGGGAGGCCAAGTAATAGAGCGTTGCAGTAGTCCAGACGGGAGTGGATCAATGCTACAGTGAGGGTTTTTGTTGTTTCCATGGTGAGAAAAGGGTGGATTCTAGAGATGTTCTTTAGGTGTAGGCGGCAAGAGTGGGCAAGAGATTGTATATGGGAGGTGAAGGAGAGATTGGTGTCAAACATAACACCCAGACAGCGAGCCTGCTGCCGGGGTGTTATTATGGTGCCGCCCACGGAGAGGGAAATGTCAGATTTAGGGAGGTTAGTAGACGGCGGGAGCAGAAGAAGTTCAGTTTTGGAGAGGTTAAGTTTCAGATAGAGAGCAGACATGATGTTGGAGACTGCGGACAGACAGTCGGTGGTGTTCTGTAGTACAGCGGGGGTAAGGTCGGGGGATGACGTGTATAATTGTGTGTCATCAGCATAAAGATGGTACTGAAAGCCAAATCTGCTGATGGTCTGTCCAATTGGGGCCGTGTAGAGAGAGAATAGAAGGGGGCCAAGGACTGAGCCCTGGGGTACACCGACAGTGAGAGGAAGAGGAGATGATGTGGAGCCAGAGAACGAAACACTGAAGGAGCGGTCAGAAAGATAGGAGGAGAACCAGGAGAGAACAGTGTCCTTAATACCTAGTGACTGGAGCCTAGACAGTAGGAGACGGTGGTCAACCGTGTCGAAAGCTGCAGAAAGGTCGAGTAGAATGAGCAGAGAGTGATCGCCGTTACGTTTTGCTGTCAGAAGGTCATTGGTCACTTTGATGAGTGCAGTTTCAGTCGAATGTAGGGGTCGGAAGCCGGACTGTGAAGGGTCTAGGAGGGAGTGAGTGGAGAGGTAACGGGTGAGGCGGGAGTAGACTAGGCGCTCCAAAAGTTTAGAGATGAAGGGGAGATTGGAGACCGGTCTGTAGTTGTTTGTGCAGGAAGGGTCAAGAGCGGGTTTCTTTAGTAGTGGAGTAATGATGGAGTGTTTGAAGGAGGATGGGAAAATGCCGGAGGAGAGTGAGAGATTGAAGATTGTAGTTAGGTGAGTTGTGACAACAGGAGAGAGAGACTGGAGGAGGTGTGAGGGAATGGGGTCGGTAGTGCTTGTAGTCTGACGAGAGGAAGAGAGGAGTCTGGAGACTTCTTCTTCTGTGATGGGATCACATGTGGAAATTGAGCCAGGGGAAATGCAGGGAGGGATGGGAGTCACAGCACTTGATGGTTGAGAGCAGATTTCCTGACGGATAGTATCTATTTTTTCTATAAAGTGGGAGGCCAGGTCGTCAGCACAAATGTCTGTGATAGGGGCTTGTGCTTTTGGCCTGAGGAGGGAGTGAAAAGTGTCAAAAAGTTTCTTGGGGTTGTTGGCTAGTGAGGAGATCAGGGTGGTGAAGTAGGTCTGTTTGGCGAGGTGAAGGGCTGCATTATAAGTTCTTAACATGAATTTAAAGTGGATGAAGTCTTCTGGTGTGCGGGTTTTTCTCCAAAGGCGTTCAGCACTCCTAGAGCATCGCTGGAGAAGGTGAGTTTGAGATGTGAGCCAGGGCTGTTTTACTGTGTGTTTGGAAGTTCTGAGGGTGAGCGGTGCTACTTGGTCAAGGGTGCTTCTAAGAGTGTTATTGTAGTGCTGAACAGCCAGATTAGGACAAGAAAAAGAGGAGATTGGGGACAGCGATGAGTGTAGGGAGTCTGAAAGTGTCTGAGGGTTAATGGCTTGTAGATTTCTGAATGTGTGGTAGGTAGGAGTGCGCTGGGGTGGTCGAGGATTTGTGAGGGTGAAGGAGAGAATGTTGTGGTCAGAGAGTTGAAGCGGTGAGTTATTTAGGTGGGAGATTGAACAGAGGCGGACAAAGACCAGGTCAAGGGTGTTACCATCCTTGTGTGTCTCAGAGGTTGAAAGCTGTGAGAGGCCTAGAGAAGTGGTTAGTGATAGAAGCTGAGATGCAGATGTGGAAGTAGGACTGTTAATGGGGATGTTGAAGTCTCCAAGGATAAGGGTTGGTAGTTCTGAGGACATGAAGTGCGGCAGCCAGGCTGAGAAGTGGTCAAGGAACTGGGTGGGCGAGCCTGGGGGCCGATATATGACCGCTACTCTGAGGGAGAGGGGATGGTAGAGCCTGATGGTGTGGACCTCAAAAGAAGGGAATGAGAGTGATGAAATTGGGGGGATGACTGGAAAGTGCATTCTGGGGACAGGAGTATGCCAACTCCACCACCATGTCTGTTTGTGGGTCTCGGGGAATGGGAGAACTGTAAGCCACCATAGGAAATGGCAGCAGGGGAGACCGTGTCAGAATCCTGAATCCAGGTTTCAGTGAGGGCCAACAGATGAAGAGAGTTGTTCAGAAAGTAGTTGTGCAGGAAAGCTAGTTTGTTGCATGCAGACCGTGGATTCCAGAGGGCACAATTGAAAGAAGGAGATGAGGGAGTGCAAGTAATATTAATAAGATTATTATGGTTTCGATATGAGGTAGGGTAGGGATTGAGGTTGGGGGATGGTGGACCAGGGTTGGGGGAGATGTCCCTGAAATCAGTAGGAGAAGGAAGATAAAGAGCAGGTAGTTGTTGGAGTTGTAAGTAGGTTTTTTCTGTGATGTGTTTGGGCAAGATGGGCTGAGGTTTCTCAGGAAGGTGAGGAGTGCATGGGAACTGTACATGGGAGAGGGAAGTATGGAGGGGCTTATGTGTATGAGTCGTGATGGAGGGGGGATGGGGCGGTGAATGTGGATGGCAAGGGAACACAGGAGGAGAGAGGTAATGTACATAATTAAAAAGAAAGCAAAGTGTGGGCTACCTGATTCCTGCCCTGATTAACTGTCAAGGATAACTGCCGTTTACTTGATGCTTGTCTTTTGTGATGCTTTGCTTTCTGTGATGCGTGCGCCCCCTTTCTGCGTGCGCCCCTTAGACTACTCCTAAATATACAGGTCCTTCTCAAAAAATTAGCATATAGTGCTAAATTTCATTATTTTCCATAATGTAATGATTACAATTAAACTTTCATATATTTTAGATTCATTACACACCAACTGAATTTGTCAGATCTTTTATTGTTTTAATACTGATGATTTTGGCATACAACTCCTGATAACCCAAAAAACCTGTCTCAAAAAATTAACATATTTCAACCGTCCAATAAAATAAAAGTGTTTTTTAAAAACAAACAAAAAAACCATCAAATAATAATGTTCAGTTATGCACTCAATACTTGGTCGGGAATCCTTTTGCAGAAATGACTGCTTCAATGCGGCGTGGCATGGAGGCAATCAGCCTGTGACACTGCTGAGGTGTTATGGAGGCCCAGGATGCTTCGATAGCGGCCTTAAGCTCATCCAGAGTGTTGGGTCTTGCGTCTCTCAACTTTCTCTTCACAATATCCCACAGATTCTCTATGGGGTTCAGGTCAGGAGAGTTGGCAGGCCAATTGAGCACAGTAATACCATGGTCAGTAAACCATTTACCAGTGGTTTTGGCACTGTGAGCAGGTGCCAGGTTGTGCTGAAAAATGAAATCTTCATCTCCATAAAGCATTTCAGCCGATGGAAGCATGAAGTGCTCCAAAATCTCCTGATAGCTAGCTGCATTGACCTGCTCTTGATGAAACACAGTGGACCAACACCAGCAGCTGACATTGCACCCCACACCATCACTGACTGTGGGTACTTGACACTGGACTTCAGGCATTTTGGCATTTCCTTCTCCCCAGTCTTCCTCCAGACTCTGGCACCTTGATTTCCGAATGACATGCAAAATTTGCTTTCATCAGAAAAAAGTACTTGGGACCACTTAGCAACAGTCCAGTGCTGCTTCTCTGTAGCCCAGGTCAGGCGCTTCTGCCGCTGTTTATGGTTCAAAAGTGGCTTTACCTGGGGAATGCGGCACCTGTAGCCCATTTCCTGCACACGCCTGTGCATGGTGGCTCTGGATGTTTCTACACCAGACTCAGTCCACTGCTTCCTCAGGTTCCCCAAGGTCTGGAATCGGTCCTTCTCCACAATCTTCCTCAGGGTCCGGTCACCTCTTCTCGTTGTACAGCGTTTTCTGCCACATTGTTTCCTTCCAACAGACTTCCCATTGAGGTGCCTTGATACAGCACTCTGGGAACAGCCTATTTGTTGAGAAATTTCTTTCTGGGTCTTATCCTCTTGCTTGAGGGTGTCAATGATGGCCTTCTTGACATCAGTCAGGTCGCTAGTCTTACCCATGATGGGGGTTTTGAGTAATGAACCAGGCAGGGAGTTTTTAAAAGCCTCAGGAATCTTTTGCATGTGTTTAGAGTTAATTAGTTGATTCAGAAGATTAGGGTAATAGGTCGTTTAGAGAACCTTTTCTTGATATGCTAATTTTTTGAGACAGGTTTTTTGGGTTATCAGGAGTTGTATGCCAAAATCATCAGTATTAAAACAATAAAAGACCTGACAAATTTCAGTTGGTGTGTAATGAATCTAAAATATATGAAAGTTTAATTGTAATCATTGTGGGAGCTGCTTTCGGATAATTTGGCAGCTGGGGCCAGCACACCAGGGGGTGGTTAGATCATCAAAGGCAACCTGGCAACATCTATATGCTTTAGCACCTTCCACCTGATAAGATCTAGAGAGGCCCAAGTCACAGGATATGAAGCAGTAAGTATTTTAAACACAGTGCAAAAATGAATTATACCAAAGCATTATTACCAGGCACATTAAACTATGTTGCAAGATGGTAAAGCAGAGCTTGGCAGCAAGCAGAAGTATGGAGTGCACATCATTAATATATAGTGCAGCATACAACACAGATAGCAGAGGTGGGGATTCTATCATTCAGCTGTTTGCTTCCAATGAATGCATTGCATACCATTAATATATAGTGCAGCATACAACACAGATAGCAGAGGTGGGGATTCTATCATTCAGCTGTTTGCTTCCAATGAATGCATTGCATACCTGTGTGAAAGAGAGAAGATGAATTCCTTGCCATGGATAACTGCCGTTTACTCGATGCTTGTCTTTTGTGATGCTTTGCTTTCTGTGATGCGTGCGCCCCCTTACTGCATGCGCCCCTTAGACTACTCCGCCTACTTTAAATAATTAAAAATACAGCGTGGAGACCCTCTATTCTTGATAACCAACCTTACTGAAGCTGACAGCTGTGGGTTGCAGCCCCAGCTGTGAGTTTTGCCTGGCTGGTTATCAAAAATACAGGGGAACCCATGCAGGTTTTTTTTCAATTATTTATTTACATATATTAGGGTTAGGGTTAGGGTCTAAATCTAGCTTAACTCTTTGTTATTAATTCTATCACTAGTTTGATCTTATTGGTAAACTCCATTTCTACTTTTTTGTTACTCTCATGCATTTATACTACAAAACAGTAGGGGACAGCTACTGTGTTCATCTTTGACATCTTTGGTCCACTCGGGGAAATGAGTGTTAGGGCCCATCTTTTATCAATACAGAACATGTGTACATTCACTTTCAATTTTGCCAGAAATGTTATCATTGCACATGCAAGATATATCCTAAGAAAGGTCTTAGGGATTATTAATAAATGAACTGAGAAGAGAATGAAAAATGGTAATGGTTAGGGTTGAGCATTCCGATACTGCAAATATCGGGTATCGGCCGATATTGGCTGTATCGGAATTCCGATTCCGAGTACCGATATTTTCGTCTTATCGGATACCGGAATCGGGATTGTCACTGTCACTGTCAGTGTCCGTCGGTCGGGTCTGTCAGGAGTCAGCGGCACTTACCTGGCAGAAGATCTCCGGCGGTCACGTCCTGGACTGCTTCATGGCCGCAATCTTCTTTCCCCGGCGGTCACATGCAGTTTCTCGCGATAACTGCAGTGACTGCTGGGTAATCCCGGCCGTAAAGCAGTCAGTCCGATGACGTCACCGCCGGGGAAGCAGGTAATCAGCTGTGCTGCGTCGGGATGACAGGCTCTGCCTGTCATTGCGATGTAGCAGAGCTGGATCGTCGTGGGACTGTCGTTACTATGGACTGCGTCGGACAGGTGGTATACTGTTGGTTTGTTTTTTTTCTTTTTTTACAGGAGATCGATGGCGTCGCAGGAATGAGAGAGTAATAAAATTAATGAAAACTGTGTTGTCTCTTTTATTTCATTAAAATACTTTTTTCTTGCTTTGTCTTTTTTTTATACATTTAATAACTTTGGGATTAATAATGGATCGGTGTCTTATTGACACCTCTCCATTATTAACCGGGCTTATTGTCACCGTGCAATCAACGGTGACATTAACCCCTTATTACCCCGCTTGCCACCGCTACAGGGCAAGTGGGAAGAGCCGGGTAAAGTGCCACAATTGGCACATCTTTTGATGCGCCAAATGTGGGGCTGCTGTAGCCTGGTATTATCAGGCTGTTGAGGGCCAAAATCCATGGGCCTTGACAGTCTTTTAATACCAGGCCGCAGCAGTCTGCATTTTACTTGGCTGGTTAACAAAAATAGGGGGGATCCCCACGCCGTTTTTTTTTCGAGGGGATCCCCTATTTTTGTTAACCAGCCAAGCTAAGCAGACTGCTGTGGCCTGGTATTATCAGGCTGGCAAGGTCCATGGATATTGGATCCTTACCAGCCTGAAAAACCAGGCCTCAGCGGTCTGCTTCATCTGGCTGGTTAACAAAAATAGGGGGACCCCACGCCAATTTTTTTCGAGGGGATCCCCTATTTTGTTAATCAGCCAAGATATGCAGACTGCTGTGGCCTGGTATTATCAGGCTGGCAAGGTCCATGGATCTTGGCTCCTTAACAGCCTGAAAATCCAGGCCTCAGCGGTCTGCTTCATCTGGCTGGTTAACAAAAATAGGGGGGACCCCACGCCAATTTTTTTCGAGGGGATCCCCTATTTTTGTTAATCAGCCAAGATATGCAGACTGCTGTGGCCTGGTATTATCAGGCTGGCAAGGTCCATGGATCTTGGCTCCTTAACAGCCTGAAAATCCAGGCCTCAGCGGTCTGCTTCATCTGGCTGGTTAACAAAAATAGGGGGGACCCCACGCCAATTTTTTTCGAGGGGATCCCCTATTTTTGTTAATCAGCCAAGATATGCAGACTGCTGTGGCCTAGTATTATCAGGCTGGCAAGGTCCATGGATCTTGGCTCCTTAACAGCCTGAAAATCCAGGCCTCAGCGGTCTGCTTCATCTGGCTGGTTAACAAAAATAGGGGGGACCCCACGCCATTTTTTTTTCGAAGGGAACCCCTATTTTTGTTAATCAGTTCCCTCTGACGTCACTGATTGTGTCCCTGGCTGACCTGAAGTGAAAGTGGAAAGCAATCAATTAAGCTTTCCACTTAAGGGCCCGTCTCACATAGCGATATTGCTACCGAGATCGCTGCTGAGTCACTAGTTTTGTGACGCAGCAGCGAGCTCACCAGCGATATCGCTGTGTGTGACATTCAGCGACGATCAGCCCCCCTGCCGGGTATCGCTGATCGTCGCTGAAATGTCAGGACCTTTTTTTGATCGCTGGTTTCCCGCTGACAGGCACACATCGCTGCGTGTGACAGGCGGGAGACCAGCGATCCGCTGGTAACCAAGGTACACAGCGGGTTTCCAGGCGCGGGGCTGTGCCTAGAAACCCGCTGTGTACCTTGGATACCAGCGCCCTGATGCAGGGAGCTGGTATCCAAGGTACACAGCGGGTTTCCAAGCGCTGCGCGGTGCCTGGAAACCCGCTGTGTACCTTGGTTACCAGCGGATCGCTGGTCTCCCGCCTGTCACACGCAGCGATGCGTGCCTGTCAGAGGGAAACCAGCGATCAAAAAAAGGTCCTGACATTTCTGCGACGATCAGCGATACCCGGCAGGGGGGCTGATCGTCGCTGAATGTCACACACAGCGATATAGCTGGTGAGCTCGCTGCTGCGTCACAAAACTAGTGACTCAGCAGCGATCTCGGTAGCGATATCGCTATGTGAGACGGGCCCTTAAGCGATGTTACCCGCAGTGTCGCTGTCCCAGATCGCTGCCTGAGCTGCCTGTTTGGCAGCTCAGCAGCGATCATGTAGCGATACACCAGCGATCCTGACAAGTGCATATCGTTGTCGGGATCGCTGGTGTATCGTTATGTGACACCCAGCCTTTACTCTCCTGTCAGGCAGGAGAGGAACTCATTCATTTGGGGTTTACTGTGAGGCTGCAGCATTAGCTGCGGTCCCTGCAGTAAACATTAACCCTTTCTGAAGGATTACACCGTGGGACCTGACTGTGCATGGGATAGGTAAGAATAATTTTGCTTTTTTATTTTATTTTTATTACAGGAAATGGTTTTTGCAGTAAAATAAAAGATGGTCAAAAACATGTCTTTATTTCATTAAAATGATTTTTAATTAAAGTGTGTGTGTTTTATTTTTATTTCATGCAATAGGATTAATAATTGATAGTTGTCTAATTGACAGCTCTCAATTATTAACCTGGCTTAAGGTCACCTTTCAATAGCAAGGTGGCTTTAACCCCATATTAACCCATTCGCCACCGCTACAGGGCAATGGGAATAGACGGACAAAGTGCCAGAAAGGGCGAATCTAATTATAGATTTGTCTTTCCTGGGGTGTCTGGGGGCAGATGTTAGTAGCTGGGGGGGGGCAAAAATAATGGTCCCTCTCTGGGCTATTATTATCTGCCCCCACTCACTGGCTTTGTCTGTCTGGTTGCGAAAATAGGGCGGGAGCCCACGCATTTTTTTTCAGCAATTTTACACCTCATATATATATATACATGTCATTGAATTTGTGACACATATATATATATATATTTATATTTGTAGTTCATACACTTCTACATAGTATAATAGCCGCTAATTCAATTGCCGGCTTTTGTGAAAATGCAGAACCCGACATGAAATGACACTTGGTGTACATAGGGTTAACCATGTCTTTTCATGTCCTTTGCTATCTAATTTGCACAAACAATTAAATCAGACTATGTGTGCAAAATTTCACACCTGTAGGGGTTAATTAAAGGTGTAAATTCGTAGCAAAAAAGTCCGTTTTTTTACAACGAATTTACACCTTTAATTAACCCCTACAGGTGTGAAATTTTGCACACATAGTCTGATTTAATTGTTTGTGCAAATTAGATAGCAAAGGACATGAAAAGACATGGTTAACCCTATGTACACCAAGTGTCATTTCATGTCGGGTGCTTCTGTCTTTTCACTGAAGCCGGCTTTACCCGGCAATTGAATCAGAGGATATTTTACTATGTAGAAGTGTATAAACTATACATATATGTATATATATATGTCACAATGACATGTATATATATATATATATATGTATTCTATGTGTGTATATTTAGTGTTTACAAGGAAAGAATGGGGTTTTTTTAGTTGCGATATTTTGTTCCCATAGACTTACATGGGACTTCCGGTATCGGTATCGGGTATCGCCGATATTTTAGTGATATCGGCGATACCATTCCGATTCCGATACTTTAGGATATCGGAAAGTATCGCTCAACTCTAGTAATGGTTCCAAGATCAACTTCATGTAGGTAATGTTCTACTTGACCTTTTTAGACCAATAATTCTGTCACTTAGGTTCCTTGGTGCTTTGGTGGGCCAATGTTACACAGGCTAGTTAGAAGGAAGTTATGTCTGGAGTATCAAATTTGGGTTTGTTGATACATGGGCCCAGTTTCGGACTGGAGTGCTAAGGGCCCACCAGTAACATTGACTTTGGGTTGGGCCCCCACTTTTCACCTGCATACAAATATTACATGACCCTCATTAACAAATTTACCTATATATCTATATAATAAACTGGGTAGTTTGGTTAATGAAAGAGATGCTGTTTTTTTCTGTATAGAGTGAATAAAGTGAAATATGCCAAATACTGCCCATACAGTGTGGTTGGGGGCTCAGATCTCCACAAGAGCCCACCGGGGAATTCCCCTGTTCCCCTATGGGCCAGTCCGAGCCTGCATAGGCCTACATAAGAGCAGTGGATTTCCGGTAGGTGGATGTGAAAATATTGACCTGTGTACTGTTTGTGGTTTGGGAGATTTTCAAGGCCTTTATTTTTCCAGGAGAACAGCAGAAAACCAGTGAAAAGCAAAGAGTATAAATAAACTCATATTTACTAAGATTTGGATTGCAAACCAAAATGTCTCTGTCTGAGAATGTCTCCCGAGAACAGAGCTTGAACATTACTGGAACACAAAACAGATGCAGTCTCAAACAGCAGTCAGGTATTTTTCTCATGTCGTGCTGCTGTGCTCAGGATGATTAATAAAAAAATTAGGCCCAACTTTAAATTATTTGGTTATTAAATCAGGGTGACAGTCCTCATTCTCAGGATCCTGCAGAGGCAAACCTCGTTCAAGTTCTTATCTCCAAATGGGCAATTCACTTCTCGGTCTTTATCCTTGACATAATCTCTATAGCCTTTATTTTTGACCAGTGAAATCCCTCTGTTATGGTACTTACGGAAATTACATTTTTGCCCATTAGGATACGTAAGTGGGTTGCGACAAGAGTAACGCTTATACTTGCTTTTGCTTCTTATACTTTAGTCCAAGCTTTTACTTAGAAAAGCTGTACAAATTTGGTTTAGTCACTATACGGAGGCTGAGAAGAGAAGGTAATTAGGAGAACATGCCCTGTTCCCCTCTGTGTAATATATAATCAAGACTGCTATGATTACATTTACACTAAATGCAAACTTCTTGATCAGAGCGGACAGAATTGACATTTCTGGAACAGCGGAGGAGGCATATTGCGCGGTAAAGGGTTAACGAGGGCAGACTGTCCACAGCGCTCGATGAGACAAGCAGCTGTTAGATGGTATTTACAATCATTATTTCCAATACCGTTTGCCTCATATCTTTGTTTGAACATTTGATATTTTCACAGTCTTGTAGACCTTGGCAGCGAAAGAAAATGTTTACTTGCAAACAGAACAAATCATGTAGCTTTCTGAATATTTATTCAAAGGAGCACTTAATGTGTCCTAGAACTGCATTTAATGATATGTCAGAACAGCTTCTTCCATGGAGCGTGATCAGCACACATTCTCCCAATTACATGTACAATGCATCATGCATAATGTGTTGTGTCAGGGGAGGGGGCGGCTCGTGACGTCACAGAAACTGTAATGTGCAATGAGGCATGTACTGATGTCTTATCAATATCGGCCTAATTCTCTGCATATATTTGAACATTTACACCTTATTAAAGGGTTCATAAGAGAATTAAGCAAGTGGTTGAGCACTTAAAACAGATCTGCAACCAAATTTCATAGCCCAACTAGTGTATTTAATTTGATATCAATGTCTGAATGATTGCGTAATCCTGATTTTAAGAATAAAAAAGCTGGCCACTACTTTTTTTATTGACGGATTATCCTCAGGGTAGGACATCACTATCTGCTCAGTGTCGTGCGGCATCCGTGCCGACGTAGTGAGATTGCAAGAAGATGAGTAGAATGTTTGGCGGCTAATTTTTTGCAGAGGCAGAGCAGTGGACATGCATACCAGAAAGGGGCCCAGGATGGAGGAAATATATACTAGGATGGGGGGACATATATACCAGGATGGGGAACATTTGAGTCGCACTTAGTACCAGGGCTGTGGGGTACTCGGCACCGAGCCCATGAAAGTCTATGGGATTTGTCACTGGCAGCAGGACTCGGTCCGTGGCCCTGGGCGCTCATACAATGGGGGATATTTACAGGGGAATTGTAGATTAGATAGTTCGTGACGCCACCCGTGGTATCTGATCAATTGGACCAGCGCTGCTATATGGATCTTCACAGGGGATGTTATGGGGCAGCTAGATGGTAGGTCTCCCACAGGTGAGACCGGTCCCTGGAAGTCTATGGTGATGCAGGGTGTAGTAAATGAAACAGTCTCACACAAGGCAATCTCTTTCCATACCTTTACTTGCAGATGTTTCAGGCAGGTCCCGGGAAGCTGGTCGGGTGGAGAATGCACATTCAGGATCACCGCTGAGCAGGTTAGAGGCCTCCTTTAACCTTGTATATGTGTGAGTACAAACTTGCATGAAGTCAAGTTAACTCTGCTAATCTCCAGCTTGTTCAATAGCTGCAATGCCCGGCCAACATTGTGGTAGAGCCTTTTGTGTCTCTGATGCTCAGATGTTGGAAAGAACTAAGTCGTTAGGGCTGATCAGGCCTTGCCCGTCTTGTTCTCCCTGACTCCGTTTACGTATCAGCGCTTAGGGCTACCTACTGTGACTTGAAGTCCAGGAGGATTCCGGTGTTTCTTATTACTAGGCATAAAGCACTAGCAACGCTTCGGACCCCGGTGTCCGGTGAATTAGTGCGGGTAATCCGGTACCTGATGCACTACTCTCTATCTTTCTCCACTGTGCCTCTTGTCCTGCTCTTGCTCTTAACATAAACACAAGTAGCGATGATGGAAAATGCCAGCTTTCCTCCAGAGCTCACTGAACAGTTCCTAGTACACTCATTGTTGTAGCTCCTGTGATTCCCTTCTTTCTCTCCTTTCTCAGACCCTGTCCAGAGCAGCGCACAGGTACTCTGTCAACTGTGTAAATGCTGTAGCTCCGAGAGTTACTTTCCTCCTTCCAAAGAATACAGGTAGCTTGTGCTGAGGTACTGGTCCTGCAGTTCTGACTGGGCTAGAGTGGCTCCTTACACTCAAACCAGACTCCACTTCATGAACTTGTTCTGTCAGGATCTAGTCTGCACTCCTCTTCCTCCAAGACTAGACTGACTTGCACTGTCCTAAGACAGGAAGCTAACTGAACTCTGACTGAACTCCTCTCCTCTCCCTCCAAGTCCAGACTGAACTGAAAACTGAACACTGACTGCTACGTGTCACTGCCTTTTATACCCCTAAGGGGTGTGTTGGGAAATGTAAGTGACGTGAATGAATATCAAGCTTCACGGTTACCTTCTTGTGCATTTTCCTGGAATATGTGTGCCTGGAGTAGCTGGGCCACACATCCATGGCATGAAGCGGCCCATGATGGGGGACATATATAGCAGGAAAGGGCCCAGGATGGCCACATGTATATCTATGGAAGGGGACATGTACACTAGGATGAGGGGCATTATACCAAAAAGGGGCCCAGGATGGAGGACATATAAAGCAGGATGGGGAACATACATACCAGGAAGGGGCTCAAGATTAGGGACATATATGCCTGGATGGGGGGCCACATATACCAGGATGTGGGAAATACATAGCAGGAAGGGGCCCATGATGGGGGACATATATACCAGGAAAGTGCCGAGGATGGGGACATGTATACCAGGATGGGGGACATATATTTCTTTGGAAGGGGACATGTACACTAGGACAAGTGGCATTATACCAAAAAGGGGCCCAGGATGGAGGACATATAAACCAGGATGGGGGACATATATACCAGGAAGGGGCTCAGGATGGGGGACATATATAACAGTGTGGGGGGACATATATACCAGGATGGGGGACATACATTGCAGGAAGGGGCCTATGATGGGGGACATATATACCTGGAATGGGCTTATGATGAACTGACATAAATATCTGGAAGGGGCCCAGGATGGATTGACAAATATACCTGGAAGGGGAGCAGGATGAAGGACATTACTATATGATGAAGCCGGGTGAACACATATGTCTTTATAAAATTTAGAACATTACAAGCGCACATACATCTGACCAACATGCGGGAAGGGGTACAGGACCAAATTTTGCATCCGGACCCGTCTTACACTAGTTACACCAATGAGACTCAGTTTTCTCATATAAGATTAAGCATAAGGTTAAACCATGGGATGTATTTGTCAGGGATTCAAGACTTTCAACTCTAACAGTGTTATGGACTTTGTCAGGGAATTTCCAGGTCAAATACCTCAAGTAGCTTCTAATAGCAACAGCAAATGGCTTGCAGATGTTAGAGCTGGCAAAGTTCAAGACATTAAGGAACAAAGGAACAAGTGTGACAGATCCATGTCAGGGCAAGTAGCAATCTATAGTCAGAGTCAGAAAACCTTCTGGGACAAATTCAAAATAGCAAACAACTAACACTAGTGTTCAAAAAATAAATCACTATACAACTCTTCAGAAGTATACTGTTTATTCATAGAAAACTAAGCCTAGGAAACTTGTTACTTTTGATGTAGTTTTGACATCTAAAATACTTTCATTCAAACATAATCATATAGTACAGGTGTATCTAGTAGATATGATCGAATCAAACTATAGTTGAATTTTAGGAAATTTCAAGTGTTTTGGCAAACGATAAGGAAATCCCACCATGATTTTGTAGGGAGATGGACCGAGCTAGTGATACTCTTCCCATGTCGGGGCCGTAACCATCGGAGCTGTCACCTGTTGTGAACATGTTGAAAATGACTTCTGAGCGGAGGCTCCCTCTGGTGGTTGCTGATGTTATTAAAGCTGTATTTAATGACAAGGTTTATCACCTGGAAGTGAGAATTGGCAATCAGGGGAGATGGACTGTGCTGATATTAGTGAGCTGCCCTCCCATGATCCTCGCCGGTGATTAGTTTCCTCTTCCTGGTCTAGTTTGGAAGTCAGCTGGTTTTCTGCTGTCTCCTGCTTGGTGAGGTCAGCCGGGTCCCCTACAGGAGCCTGTGCTGGTCTCTGGTTCTCATTGGTTTCTGTTCATTTGCTCTGTTCCTGTTGTTTCAGTGCTGCTGGGTAGCGGCGTGTTCACACCAGAGATCTGATTAAGTGGGGGCGAGATCGTGTGGTCTCAGCATAGGGGGCTGCCTATTCCTTTGGGGCTCTACTCCAGGGCAGTTAGCTTTCCTCTTTCTATATTCAGGTGTAGCTAATCTCTCTGGCTGTGTCGAGGCATCTAGGTCACCGTAGGCACGTCCCACGGCTGCTTCTAGCTGTGCGGTTAGTTTAGGGGTCTGCAACCTTTTAGTTCCCAACCTCTCTGGTGTTCGGCTGCCTTGGCTGTTTTTGCTCCTGTCCTCCTCAGCTACCAAATCAAAACAGTCACCATTGTTGCCAAGGGATGGACTTTCTGACTAGTATGGACCCTTGCACCTGACTGTGGGTGGCGGGTGAGATAAAAGAGACTGAGCGCGCCAGAACGGGGCTTCTGGCGGGAAGACAGCGTGTGCAACAGGAGAAGATTGACTTCCTCCTTGCAGACCGATGCCAGCTAGCAGGCCTGCACTGTACATGTGCATCCTCCGTGCATACTGACTGTGCACAACCAGAGACTTTTACTACTGTAACTTCTGACTCCAGTAAATCTGACCGGTCCATTCCTCTGACTGTGGCTGGCGCTCTACGTGGGATTCACCAGGCGGTGCACATTGATTCAGGTACCGTGACCGCGGCCTGCCCTCCAGGACTTTGTACATCCACCTCGGTGCCTCATGCATCCTCTTGTGCAGCACCCTGTTCCAGGACCAAAGGACTACGTTTGAAGATACCAAGATACGTCGCCACCGTAAAGAGACAGTGCAAATAGTACAATTAGACAGTTTTTATTCATTCTTCATGCACTTGAAATCAGTAGCAAGACAGCACAACAGAAACAGTACAGACAGAAAGGTCTAAAATTAATGTCAGATGGTATGCTTCCTTGTCACAAGTGACTGTACAGAGTTTTTGCATTTCTTGTGTAACTATTTATGTGAAGAGGGAATTATTGTTTGATTTTCTACATATAAAAAGAAATTCCTTAAAAAGAGTTTTTACTGTTACAACCTAACTCACAAATTATGTGTCACTAATCATTTTTATTTTTTTGCATATCTGTTTTACCAGACAGATTTTACATCTATACATACAAGCCATAACAATAAAGTAACTTGTTGCAGGTGATTGCTTTTTGGTCACGTTCCTACAGTACTTAACGTTTTTATTTTGTTATTTTGGGAAGGGGTTGAATTTTGTTAAAATTTTTGTTAAAAAAAATGGAAAAATAAAGTTTTAGAAAAAAAATGAAATTTAATTGTGCAGGTCTGTTTGACTAAAAGGGATACCTGTTCCACTATGTTTAAATTTAAAAAAAACATTATGTCTGTCAGCTCATCATAGACTGTTGGCTGCCACCAAGTTACCATCCGATTCTATTATCAGGTCACTTTGACATCACATAGAATGTGTGCATGTTTAGATTTGTTTTCCCCTCTATTCATCTTTTAGCATGGATGTAAAGGCCCTCATATGTATTATGTTGAAATTGGCCAAGCCCGTTGGTATACTGTATTTTTCGGAATATAAGACCCACCTTTTTCCCCAAAATTTTGGGGAAAATGGGGGTGCGTCTTATAATGCGGATATACCTTACCGGCCACGGTGGAGCAGAGCCCCATGGTTGCTGCAGGCCGCATGCTGGGATGAGGGTGTGTTCGGATGTGCGGTGCAACGCTGCGGGTGTTCCGTGCTGCCGGAGTTCCGTGCTGCAGGGGTTCTGCCATCATTTTGTGAAAGGCCAGAGCCCCCGCAGTACCATGCTTTCCTTTGCTGTGGACTCCGGGAAAATGGCCACCGGGGGCGGCGCATGCGCAGATGGAGGTCTCGGCACCAATATCATCTCATCTCCCGAGATCTTGGTGCCGAGATCTCCATCTGCGCATGCGCCGCCCCGGCGGCCATTTTCCCGGAGTCCACCGCATTGGAAAGTATGGAACTGTAGGGGCGCTGTCCTTTCAAAAAATGTCGGCAGAGCTCCCGCAGCACGGAAAACCAGCAGCATGGAACTCCAGCAGCATGGAACACCGGCAGCATGGAACACCTGTAGCACTGAACACTCGCACCACGGAACACCCACAGCAGTGCGCAGCACATCCGGACACCCCGTCATCCCAGCCTGCTGCCTGCAGCATCACCCTACTTCTGCCTCCTCCAGCAGCGACACTGGGACACCACTTCCCTGCAGCCACCACCCCCGGTAAGCAATAAGACGCATGGATTATAAGAAGCACCACCATTTCTTTTAAAAAGGTTTTCTTCCTATTTTTCTCCTCAAATTTTGGGGTGCGTCTTATAATCCGAAAAATAAGGTATATGGGGCTTTTGCATCTTGATTCCTGTCTCAAATAGGCTGATACTGCCAAAAATGATGTCAGACAGAGCAAACTGTGAGTCTGCCTGCTTCATTAAAGTCAATCGCCCATACAATATTACACAGTGTGAACCCCCACCTCAGTCACTGTCAGAGAAGTCTGGCAGCAGCTATTTCATAGAGCACATGTTCCTGTGCACAAAGGAGTTAGAAGAAAGTAAGGAAAAGTGTAATTTTACAGTGTAACTTTCTTACACAGGCTTTATGTAGGACAGGGAATTTAGGGAGTGTGGCAGCCAACCAGGTTAGTGAGGTCCACAATAATTTCAACAGTTTCAACTAGGTCAGGCCCAAAAGTTGTCACTGAAGTAGACAATAGCTTCAGTATTAAGCAGACAGGCCAGTAGGCAGAGGCTCTTAAAGTAGAGGTGGAGGTCTGGAGGGTAGAGTACATGTTCTATTTATGTTATTTTAGTGTGAGGTTCAGCCTCCACCATAATAGGATTATTCCCTCTCCCTTCTCTAGATGCCGGGAAATAAACTACCCTTTACAGCACACAGTAAAGTGAGAAAATAGAGAAAATAAATTACTAAGTATTAGGTAGATGTTTCTTCAATAGAAATAATGAATCACAGCAAATACATTAGTGTGAATTTCAATAATGGAAAATTTGTGATTGCTGTAAAATACACATATTGGGAGAGAGAGAACTTTGCTGCATATAAATTCTTACGCTTTATAGGTGAGAAAGAGGGGACTATTTACAGGACAGAGCAGAGAGGACCCACTTACCATAACAGCTTAAATATTAATGGTGAGTGAAAGAAAGAGAGGACCCAGCTGGTCTTAAGAGCTTACACTCTATAGTAGAGAGGCCACCACTGACCATAAGAGCTTACACTCTACATTAGAGAGGCCACCACTGATCATAAGACCTTACACTTTACAGGAGAGAGAGGACTCCATTGACCATAAGAGCTTACACTCTACAGTAGAGAGGCCTCCACTGATTATAAGACCTTACACTTTACAGGAGTGAGAGAACTCCACTGGCCATAAGAGCTTACACTCTACAGTAGATTCAGACTTACCTAGTGATTCTGGAGGTGGAAAACAACTATGCCGTACAAACTGTGCTCCACTGGTAACCACTGATCTATGATGGCCCTGGTACATGCTGACCACCACGGTACAAGGTATTTAAGGTATGATGATCGCATGTCCAGCCTACCCCATAGATATGCTTACAGTAATACAGAAATTTCTATACTGTATGATATTGAAGAACTGTTTTTTGTTCATATGTATGCATTTTTACCTCTTCACAATATTCATGAAGAACTTCAACTTCTTTAAAAACAAATTTCATACCTTGCTACAAGCTAGCAAAATTATAAACACGCCTCAACATTGAAATCGCAACATCAAAAAGGAATCAAGAAAGATAAGTCGTGGAACTCTGGAAATCATAGAATCGATAGACAAATTTATGATATGCAAATGATGAAAAAACAGAAATTTTAGAATATGAGTGCCATGGACAGAAATAAATTCACTTACTCACCTTGGCATTTATCAATGGCATTATTAATGGTTGTCATCAAGTTCTGCTGCTGGCAGCTGCCTTTGCAATTGCCAAGCAATGATGTTGCAGATGTGATCATTGGGAGACATGTCCAGAAATGCTGCAGGCCAGTAGCATTTTTAGGCCATGACAGCGGCTCAAAGCATCACAGGCAACATGCGATTTGTCGTTGTGATTTTGAAAAACTAGGTCACTTGGAGAAATGGCCTTCCACTGGTTCCACAACCAAATTAGTGTAACGCCAAGCTTTTAGTGTACCTAGAATAACGACTAGAGGCGTCTAGCTAACTAACATAATGCTACTACACTCCATAATCCCAGGAGTTGGACTGTTGTGACAATCACTTGTGAAGTCCTCTTCATGGCGTTACCCATATGGTTTCCAGATCAATCTTTGGCTACCATTGTGTCCAAAACCTAAACAAGCCTCATTGCTGAAGAGGATGAAGAGGATAGACCTCTTTTTGAACCTCCATTGCCATTTTGATCTGCACCATGATAGCATTTGAGAGTGAGTGCCAAAGCCTAGACAAAAATATTACAATTTTTCTTTCTCTGTTTTGCAAATTCCTGGCTTCTGGAGAGACACTATCATCACTCCACTTCCAGTACTGGCTTGGAATCTCCACCTTGTCGGGAATAGTTGTGGACACCTGCCGGGCTTTGTGGGACGTTCTATGTCCTGAATTTATGCCCCTGCCCACCGCGGAAAAGTGGTTTGAAATAGTTGAACAATTCTTGACAGTCTGCAATTTCCCCAACTGTTTGAGAGTGGTTGATGGGAAACACATAAGCATAACCAAACCTGCCAAAAGTGGATCGGAGTACTATAACTATAAAAAGTACTTTTCTACAGTACTCATGGCCATGTGGATGCAGACTGTCGTTTTGTTGCAGTGGACAGTGGGGCATTTGGCTGGGGCAATGACTGACAGACTTTTAAGAACTCGGACATGGGCCATAGGTTGAATGGCAACCATTTTAATTTTTCCCTGCCACAGCCTCTTCCCCACACCGAAAGTCCAGCACTGCCATGTGTAATGGTTGGGGATGAGGCCTTTCAAATGTGCACAAACCAGCTGAAACACTACTCCAGCATCTCTTCAGTCTATTCGCCACAGACTGAATAGATGGTGTGGTTACTTCCAAGGTATATCTAGAATCCCCTGGCCTTGTGTCACAAAGAGTGAAATGATGATGGGCAAAAATATGCCTTCCACTCCCCACCATCCTCTATTCAGTCTGACCAATATTTGCAGACTGAATAGACTGGTGGTGAAAATACAAGTCATATATTTGTGGTTTTGACAACACATAGCTCCAGGACTGACACAAGAAGCATGTGTCAGTACTGGAGCTATATGGTGTCAAAATCACAAAGTGTATGGCACAGTGTGTGTAGGTAGCAAAAGACACAATTAAACAAAAGAGTTGGGGAAAAACAAAATGACATTTATTGACAAACAAACAAAACAAAAAATAAATTACCGGGAGCGACGTTTGGGGGAAGATGGTGCGAAATTGGGGGTGTGGAGGGACGAGGAATGACTTAACACTAGGACTACTGGACTTGTGACCCCGACTAGAACTACTACTAGTGCAAGTAGTCAAAATGACTATACCAGTAGTCCTAGAAGGCGACAAAGTGGTTCTAGGGGAAGGGGTGACGAAAGTTGTGGGGGAAGGATGCAGGTCAGACACAGTGGCAGGTGAGGGGGGAGGGAGAACAAAAGATTTTAATTTTTTTGCAATCTGCGGCCAGACTTTGTATTGTCCTTCTTAGACCTAATTGAGATGGGGACTGTCATGATCCCAGTGCATGTTTGACCTGCATGCCAGGATCCCCGTCAGTTATACTTTTGCCCTTGGCTGAGTGTGTTGACCCCTGATTGCCTGCGCCTTGTGCCTGTGTTCTAGCTTGTTTGTATGGTTTTGACCCGGCTCTGTTTCCCGTTGTGATTTTGCCTCTTGATTCTGTACTGCGTATATGATTCTTTGGTTTTCTGACTCCTGCCATGTCCCTGACTATTCTTTATTAGCCTGCTCCTTGTGTACTGCGTTGTCTCTCACGTTTACTGACCTCGGCTTGTCTTGGATTCCATCTCCCTCTGGTGCCCCGTCCTTTTCCTGGTGTCCGGTGACCCCCTTTCCTTCTCCAGGGTCCCTGTAGCTTCCTGCACTCATCCCCAGCTGTAGGATGCTAAGCTCCGCCCCCTGGGGGGTCACATGACCACAGGTCCAGGCAGTACACTCACCACCTGGTGTTCTGCTCACTCCAGCTCTGCTGTATTGCTATCTCGGGTGCTGTGAGTACCGCTGTCACAGGCCATCGGAGGCCCCGGGCTCCCACTATCAGGGCTGCTGAAACCGCTGGTAAGTGCCCACCTAGCGGTTTCTCGTGATATTATAACTGACCTTGAACTTTTTTTTTTTTTTTCTGCAGCATGGACCCAATGCATGCTTTTTCTGACAGGTGAAACACTTGACTCAGTTGTTGCAGAAGCTAAATTTGGAGCACCAAACTCTGGCCCATTCCCAACGGCAGGTTGCGGACTCGGTTCAGGGGGCGCTATCCGCAGGGTTTCAGCAGGAGTGGGTTAGAGATGTGTTTTTAGTCTCACCCGAACCCCCGGTTAAGTTAACGGATACTTTTGCTGGTAACAAAAGTGATTTTAGAGTATTAAAGGAGGGCTGTAAACGTTTTTTCTCCTTGAGACCCTGCTCCTCTGGGGATGAGAAACAGAGGGTGGGGGTGGTTATGTCCCTGCTTAGGGGGGCACCACAAGCCTGGGCGTTTTCTCTTTCCTCTACTGCCCTGGAGAGAATGACTGTGCATGCATTTTTTGAGGCCTTAGGGCATATTTACGATGAGCCGGATAGAGTGCATTTGGCTGAGGACAAGGTGATGAGTGTCTGTCAGGGAAGCACTCGGCCGAGTAGTTCTGTTCTGAATTTAGACGTTGGGCAGCCGAGGTTTCGTGGAGTGATGCCGCCCTTCGGGGGTTGTTTCGTAGAGGCCTGTGTGAACGTCTGAAGGATGCCCTGGCCCGTCATCCTCCACCTGACTCCCTGGAGGACGCCATGACCCAAGCCGTTTGCATGGATCGCAGACTGCGGGCTAGAGGCGTTATGCAACTCGAAACATCGTTATTCTCCAGTGGAGGTGAGACCCAGACTCCTCCTGTGGCTATGGAGGTGAGTGCTATCACCTGTGAGAAGGAAAGAAGACGCTGCCATGAGAATCAGTTGTGCTTCTATTGTGGGGAATCTGGACTGCCCCTCCTGTCCGTCATCTTCCAAGGTTGCGGGAAACGACTAGGTCTGGGTAGTAGTCGAGGAGGCTACCCAGACCTTCAGGTACATTTTTCCTCACTTGCAAAAATTGTGCTTCAGGTGGAACTGGAACTTGGTGATGGTCCTGTTCAGACTACCGCCTTTATTGACTGTGGTTCTGCTGTTAATCTGATTGACACCCGGATTATGACTTAATAAGATAGGGACAGTCAGGCTTCAGGATCCTGTTAAACTTGTGGCTATTGACTCGTCCCCTCTTACCCGGGACAGTATTTATTTCAGGTCTGAACTTTTTTCTCTGAAAGTGGGTCCCACTCATGTGGAAAAACTAAGTTGTCTTGTGTTAGATAACTTGCTTGCGGGACTGGTACTGGGGATGCCTTGGCTTCAACGTCATAATCCTACCATTGATTGGGTGACGGGGGAGATCACTCAATGGGGATGCAGGGATAAATGTTGTAACCTGGGACCTCTTGTCAACTCTGTTAAATCTGTATCTGTGTCGTCTGTCGGTCTGGAGGGTATTCCGGAATACCTGAAGGATTTCGAAGACGTGTTTTCCGAAAGCGAGGCTGAGGCGCTGCCACCACATAGATCCTATGATTGTGCCATTGATTTAGTACCCGGAGCCATGTTGCCTAAGGCTCGTTTGTTCAATTTGTCCGGGCCAGAGCGTCAAGCCATGAAGGAGTACATAGCTGAGAGTCTCCGCAAAGGGCATATTAGGCCTTCTGTTTCACCTGTGGCAGCAGGATTCTTCTTCGTTAAGAAGAAAGATGGTGGTTTGCGGCCGTGCCTCGACTTTCGGGAACTTAACAAGATAACGGTTAGGAACACTTATCCGCTTCCCCTCATTCCAGACTTATGTAAACAGTTATCAGGAGCCCAATGGTTCTCCAAATTAGATCTCCGGGGGCCTACAACCTGATAAGGGTTCGGGAAGGGGACGAATGGAAAACGGCATTCCTCACATCAGAGGGACTCTTTGAAAACCTGGTGATGCCGTTTGGGTTAACTAATGCCCCCGCTATTTTCCAGAACTTTATCAATGTTGTGTTTTCAGACCTGATAGGCCGTTTTGTTATAATTTATTTGGATGACATTTTGATATATTCCCCGGACAGTCAGTCTCACTTGCAAAATCTACAGACAGTTCTCCAGAGACTCAGGGAGAATCAATTTTTTGTGAAATTGGAGAAATGTTCGTTTTACGTACAGGAACGGTCTTTTTTGGGCTGATTGTGTCCGGTGTGGTGTTTCGTATGGATCGTAAGAAGGTGCTGGCTATTGTAGACTGGGTTCAGCCTCGAGATCTCAATGGGCTCCAGCGCTTTTTAGGATTTGCAAATTATTACCGGAGATTCATTAAAGGTTTCTCACAAGTGGTTAAACCACTCACGGATCTTACCCGGAAGGGTGCTGATGTAAAAAATTGGGTCAGGACTTGCTAAGGAATCCTTCTCAGCGCTTAGGAAATGTTTCATGTCCGCCCCGGTGTTGGTTCACCCAGACCCGTCTAAACCTTTTATTGTGGAGGTGGATGCTTCTGAAGTGGGGGTGGGGGCAGTGTAGTCCCAGGGTCCAGCCACCCTTACTAATCTCAAACTCTGCGCCTTCTTCTCCAAGAAGTTCTCTTCCGCCGTGAGAAACTATCATGTAGGCAATAGAGAACTTCTTGCGGTCAAGCTGGCAATCGAAGAATGGAGGCAGTTTTTGGAAGGGGCGGCTCACCCTATCATTGTTATCACGGATCACAAAAATTTGGCATACGTTGAATTTGCTAAGAGGCTTACGCCTAGACAAGCCCGTTGGTCACTTTTTTTTCACGATTTCAATTCTCCATTACTTTTCGACCGGGGTCCAAAAATGTTAAAGCGGATGCCCTATCCAGAGGTTTTGACCTGGTGTCTTCCCCCGAGCCACCGTCCTCCATTCTTCGTCCGGGGGTGGTAGTGGCGGGGATCTCGTCAGAGTTGGAACAAGAAATTTTGAGAGCTCAGTTCCTAGCTCCGGCGGCCAGGCCAGGGGATAAATTTTTGTTCCAGAATTATTGCGACCTAGACTTCTGCAGGAGTTTCAAGAGTCTAGGCTTAGTGATCATCATGGTATCACGGCCACTAGAGAGGCAGTAGCCAGGGTGTTTTGGTGACCTTCAATTGGGTCCGATGTTAAGAAATTAATTTCTGCTTGTGGAGTTTGTGCCCATTCCAAAAGCTTGCATAGCTCCTCCAGTGTTAGTGGAGGGTCACTTGGAGTATGAGGTCGGAGATATTGTGGACTCTCGTCGGGTGCGCCGCTCCTTGCAGTACCTGGTCCACTGGAAGGGATATAGACCGGAGGATCGCTCATGGGTCTCTGCTCACTCGGTACATGCGGATCGCCTGGTTTGGCTTTCCATGCCAGGTACCTGGGCAAGCCTGGGGGTCCAGAGGCCCCCCGTTGAGAGGGGGATACTGTTATGATCCCAGTGCAGGTTTGACCTGCACGCCAGAGGTTAAGGTCTTAAGGCCAGTGCAGGTTTGACCTGCACACCAGGGGTTAATGTCTTCATACCAGTGCAGGCTCTGGCCTGCACACCTGGGGTTTATTATTGTGGCCTCTCTTTGGTTCGGGGAGAGCTTCTTATAGCCCTAGGAAACTCCGATCCCCGTCAGTTATACTTTTGCCCTTGGTTGAGTGTGTTGACCCCTGATTCAGGGCCGGCGTCAGCACCCGGCACACCCGGGCAAGTGCCGGGGCCCTGAGCAGGCGGGGGGGCCCACTCGCAGTCTGGCACCCCCGCGCCCGTTAGCGGAGGAGAGCGGTGTCAGCGCCGCCACTGGGCCCCCCCCCGCTTGCTCAGGGCCCCGGCAGCAGCTGGCACAATACTTACCTCTCCCGTGCCTCCGCTGCCGCAGCTCCGGGCTCCAGGGGGCGCCGGCGCTTCCTCTCACAGCAGCACCGCTGAATGACGTCATCATTCAGCGGCCGGCTGTGGCACAGAGCGCGGGGACGCCGGACAGGTAAGACGTGTGTGTGTGTGTGTCTCTGTGTGTATGTAGTGCGGTGCTTTGTGTGTGTATGTATGTATGTGAGAGAGTGCTTGTGTGCTGTCTGTGTGTGATGATGGGCAGGCATTGCTGATAATGGGGAGGCATTGATGATGGGGAGAAGATGATGATGAGCAGGCATTGCTGATAATGGGGAGGCATTGATAATGATGGGGAGAAGATGATGATAATGGGCAGCAGGCATTGATGATAATGGGCAGGCATTGATGATGGGGAGAAGATGATGATGGGCAGGCATTGCTGATAATGGGAGGCATTGATAATGATGGGGAGAAGATGATGATAATGGGCAGGCATTGATGATAATGGGCAGGCATTGATGATGGGGAGAAGATGATGATGGGCAGGCATTGATGATGATGGGGAGGAGATGATGATCATGATGGGCAGGCATTGCTAATAATGGGGAGGCATTGATGATGATGGGGAGAAGATGATGATAATGGGCAGGCATTGATGATAATGGGCAGGCATTGATGATGGGGAGAAGATGATGATGGGCAGGCATTGATGATGATGGGAAGGAGATGATGATGGGCAGGCATTGCTGATAATGGGGAGGCATTGATGATGATGGGGAGAAGATGATGATAATGGGCAGGCATTGATGATAATGGGCAGGCATTGATGATGGGGAGGAGATGATGATGATGGGCAGGCATTGATGATAATGGGAGGCCATGATGATGATGGGGAGGCAATAATGATGATAAGGAGGCAATGATGATGATGGGGAGACACTCATGATGATAATGGAGAGTCTTTCCACAGCGCCCTTTCCTGAGCCGTAACAGTGCAGAACGCAGTACAGCGCAGAGGAGAGCTCCATATTTTGTATGGAGCATTATATGGGGACCACTATACTGTATGGAGCATTATTTTGGGTCCAGTATTCTGTATGGAGCATTATTTTGGGTCCAGTATTCTGTATGGAGCATTATATGGGGGGTGACATCCTGCATGGGGTATTATATGGGTGATGAGGGGGAGACTGTGGTGCCCATAATATTGTATGGAGGACTGTACTGTCCAGTCTGTACTGTGCGCTGTGAGGATTTGGCGGTTTTTGAGCTATTGTACAATTTACAATAGATATCAGTCATGTAATGGAAGAAAAGAAGTGTTTGGCATAGTACTATACCCATATTTCTCTGCCGTATCTGTGCATCATGAATCGTGGTCTGTGTTAAAGGGGCCCACTGAGGCTCTTTCGCCCGGGGCCCATAAAAACCTGGAGCCGGCCCTGCCCTGATTGCCTGTGCCTTGTGCCTGTGTTCTAGCTTGTTTGTATGGTTCTGAACCGGCTCTGTTTCCCGTTGTGATTTTGCCTCTTGATTCTGTACTGCGTATATGATTCTCTGGTTTTCTGACTCCTGCCACATCCCTGACTATTCTTTATTAGCCTGCTCCTTGTGTACTGCGTTGTCTCTCACGTTTACTGACCTCGGCTTGTCTTGGATTCCGTCTCCCTCTGCTTCCCCGTCCTTTTCCTGGTATCCGGTGACCCCCTTTCCCTTCTCCAGGGTCCCTGTAGCTTCCTGAACTCATCCCCAGCTGCAGGACGCTAAGCTCCGCCCTGGGGTCACATGACCACAGGTCCAGGCAGTACACTCACCACCTGGTGTTCTGCTCACTCCAGCTCTGCTGTATTGCTATCATCTTGCCCAGCTCTCGGGCGCTGTGAGTACCGCTGTCACAGGCCGTCGGAGGCTCCGGGCTCCCACTATCAGGGCTGCTGAAACCGCTGGTAAGTGCCCACCTAGCGGTTTCTCGTGATAGGGACCTCCTTGAGCTGGGGGACCTCCTGGAACTGGGGGACCTCCTGGAACTGGGGAACCTCCTGGCAGGATCCAGAAGATACTGTTGCATGCTGGTGGTGATGGAGGTCCTGCCAGGGTCCGTGGTCCCGAATAAGGAGTGTGGGTGCCCCAGCTGCTGCTCGGTGGTGGTGGCGGTCCTGGAGGTGGAGGTGGAGGAGGTCCAAGCAGGGGTGGAGGTGGTTGAGGTCCAAGCAGAGGTGGAGGTCCAAGCACAGGTGGAGGATGTCAAAGCAAGAGCAGCGCTTGACATGGTGGTGGCGGAGGAGTGTACAGCTGCACTGGGACATGCTGTCATGTACTGGTGTCCGGCATGGCTTGGAATGCTGGTAACCGTGCAGTGGTATGCAGCAGAAGTCGGTAGTGAGGTGAATCGAGTCAGTGGTGGCACGGTTGGAAAAGGCACCACTGGCTTCTACGCTTACCGACTCTGCTGCATAGCCTGCATGTAAGCAGTGTTGCAGGCCTGCATCACAGACATCTGGAGCTCAGGACTAAGGCGTTCCGCCATGCCCCATTCAATTTGGTGAAAGAAATAGTGCGCTGGTCTGTTGAGGTCGGCTTCCAAATGGGCAAACTCGGGCCTTAGATTCCTGTCCAAGGCCTTCTGCCGCTGCCGGGAAGTGCCCGCAAAACCAGTGGCAGAGACCGGGGACAGGGGAACACCTGATGGACCAGCTTCCTGGTCTCCAGTTGTCTGTGTTGCTGACCCACAAGGAGCTTCTTGGCTGGTGGATGGCTGGGACGGGTCAGAGGCAGCTCGCTGAAGGACCGTCCCAGGACCAAGTTGCAGGGTGATGCTCCAGGTGCTATGAAAAGAAAAGAAAAACATTAGTATCATGCATTTACAATAGTCAAAGCGCCAACACCTGTGGAATAGAAAAACACAGAATACAACACAAGACAATACAACAGCAAAATACTTATGATCTGGTGGCAAGGACCGGTCTTAGGAAGGCCAACGCCCGATGGTAACGATATTTGGTGGATGTCCTTGCCGCAGCACCACTGGCAACCCGGTTCTCCTTCCTCTGGTCCCTGTTGAAGTAATCCTTCATCGAGCGCCAACGGGTTTGAACTTTGTTCACTGTGGGAAAAAAAAAGTTAGATAATGCACTGTAGGCCGAGATAACCCAAATGTGTTTGATGCTAGAAATTCACAGGCATTACTAGCATCACACACAGTTTGTGATCCCGGCCAAGGTCACTACCGCATCACACAGCATTGAAATACTTACGAAATTCTTTGTGGACCTGGGGAGAGGCATTGTCCCAGCCATCTATCAGCACTGCGACCACCTCATTCTAGAGCCGCCGAATCACCAAGTTGTCACAGTGCAGTGGATCACGTCTGTCCCACAATGGGACTCGCTCCTGGACTAACTGGATCAGGGCATCATTGTCCAGGGCGAGTTCCTCATCCCGTTGTGGAGCCTAGAAAAGAAAGAAAAACATTAATCTTGGAAATATTTGGAAATGAAAAACATAGAAAACAAGACAGAATAGAAGCAAGATTCAGAATAGAAGCAAGATGGAACAGGAAAAACAGGCAAGAAAAAAATCAGGGGAAAACAAGAGTACAATCAGTCAGTCTATACTTACAGGCCGCCTCCCCGCCTGCACAAGTACTGGCTGCTCCCGCTCTTCCTCCGCTGCCGTGGACGATGAGGTCTGAAAAAGAAAAAAAAAATAATTTGCCACATGTGTGTATGCAACTGCAAATACTTATCAATCAGTAGGGAAGGAAGGTACTCACTTCACTCTCATAGAATCATAGAATCATAGAATGGTAGAGTTGGAAGGGACCTCCTGGGTCATCTGGTCCAACCCCCTGCTCAAAGAAGGATTCACTAAATCATCCCAGACAGATGTCTGTCCAGCCTCTGCTTGAAGACTTCCATTGAATGAGAACTCACCACCTCTCGTGGCAGCCTGTTCCACTCATTGATCACTCTAACTGTCAAAAAGTTTTTTCTAATATCTAATCTGTGTCTCCTCCCATTCAGTTTCATCCCATTGCTTCTAGTCTTTCCTTGTGCAAATGAGAATAAAGATAATCCTTCTACAATGTGACAGCCCTTGAGATATTTGTAGACAGCTATTAAGTCTCCTCTCAGTCTTCTTTTTTGCAAGCTAAACATTCCCAAATCCTGTAACCGTTCCTCATAGGACATGGTTTGCAGACCGGACACCATTTTGGTCGCTCTTCTCTGAACTTGCTCCAGTTTTTTGATGTCTTTTTTAAAATGTGGTGCCCAAAACTGGACACAGTATTCCAGATGAGGTCTGACCAAAGAGGAGTAGAGGGCAATAATGACTTCACGTGATCTACTGTAGACTGTATGCTTCTGTTAGTACATCCCAGAATTGTATTTGCCTTTTTGGCTGCTGCATCACACTGTTGACTCATGTTCAGTCTGTGATCTATTAGTATACCCAAGTCTTTTTCACATGTGCTGTTGCTTAGCTCTATTCCTCCCATTCTGTATATGCTTTTTTCATTTTTATTTCCCAGATGTAGTACTTTGCATTTTTCCCTGTTAAAAACCATTCTGTTAGTTGCTGCCCACTGCTCCAGTTTATTTATATCTTTTTGAATCCTCTCTCTCTCTTCTCTAGTATTAGCTATCCCTCCTAGCTTTGTGTCATCAGCAAATTTAATCAGTTTACCCTCAATTCCTTCATCTAAATCATTGATAAAGATGTTGAACAATGCAGGGCCCAAGACAGAGCCTTGTGGTACCCCACTTGATACATTCTTCCAACGAGATCTGCAGCCATTTACTACCACTCTTTGGGTCCTATCACTAAGCCAGTTATGAATCCACCTAACAGTTGCCTTGTCCATTCCATACTTAGTCATTTTTTTCAATAAGGATTGTGTGAGATACTTTGTCAAATACTTTGCTGAAGTCAAGATATAATATATCTACAGCATTTCCCTGATCCACCCAGTCAGTGATTCTGTCATAGAAGGAAATTAAGTTAGTCTGACATGACTTATTAGTTACAAACCCATGCTGACTCTGGTTAATCACTTCATTCTTATGCAGGTACTTACATACATATTCTTTAATAATTTGTTCAAAGATCTTTCCTGGTATAGAAGTCAGACTCACCAGCCTATAGTTCCCTGGGTCCACCTTCTTCCCCTTTTTGAAGATAGGAACAACATTTGCTCTTCTCCAGTCTTCTGGGACTTCTCCTGTTCTCCAAGAATTTTCAAAGATTATGGAGAGTGGTTCAAAAATTTCTACTGCTATCTCCTTCAGTACCCTGGGGTGTAATTCATCTGGACCTGGAGACTTGAATTCATTTATGTTAGCTAAGTGTTTCCTCATTATTTTTCTGTTTATAGATATCCTGGAATCTTCTATTCCCTTAATAGGACAGTGAAGATCAGTTGATGTTACATTTCCTTTCTGAGAGAAAACAGATGCAAAATAGGAATTTAAAAGTTCGGCCTTCTCAACATTCTTTCTTACCATTTCATAATTTTCATCCTGTAAAAATCCTATAGCATCTTTGACTTTTCTTTTACTTTTGAGTTTGACATATCCCCAAAATCCTTTATTATTGCTTTTGACATGTCTTGCAAGCCTTAATTCATTGTCAGCTTTAGATAATCTGATTTTTGCCCTGCAGGTTCTGCAGACATCATTATATTCTTCTTTAGGTATGCCTCCCTCTTTCCATTTCTCTGCTTGGGCCAGGTCACCAGGGACCGGCACAAATTCCTCTCCAGAAGACATGCTGCCATAAAAAAAGAGACATTAGTGCATAATAAATTGAGAAAAAAGGAGAGACAGACATTAGGATTTTATACTCACATTATCCAAGTTGTTGAAAGCTCTTTGTACAGCAGGCTAGCTATCTGTAGCAGGCCGTAGAGTAGTGGACTGCCAGTGCCAACACCTTCTTTTATATACACTACCCCCCAAACAATGTTTCTTTGTGTAGGGGTGGTTTAAACCAGTGTCTAGACATGTGTAATCTTTTACAATGCATGCGTACTAAAAAGTGTGCGTGCGCATATCCATGCGCACGCCTGCGATCGCATAGACTGTAATGCGTTGTTTTGGCGCATTCCGTGCGCACAGCGAATGCATGCATTTTTTTAAAGACTTTGAGCAGACCAAAAAATGCAACATGTTGCGTCGTGAGCGCCAAGGAGCTCACCTCAAAATAACGCATGGGCACGAAAACGCTGATGATCGCATGCAAACGCTAAACCATGCGCCCGCCATGTTAAACATAGGGGTGCACGATGCATGCGATTGGATGAACACGATGCACTGCACAAAAATACGCTAATGTGAAACCAGCCTAACCCCATACATTTGGAATTTGGCATCCAGTTTCACTTGCAGTAAACAAACGATTAATCATGGTACCAGTTGTAGGGCCATTTGTCCAAAGTTTTACAGTAACCATTCTTCAGCACAATGTCATTCTACATTGTAGTACAATGAACATCCTGCGTGGCCTAAATGACCTGCCGTGATCTACAACGCTTCCATTTCATACTAAATAAATTGAGATGTTTTGACATTTGTTTCAATTTTTTTATTATTTACATTTCATTAACATGTCTATCCATCCTGTGATTTCCTTAAAGGGAATCTGTCACCCCATTTTTCGACCATCAGCTGTAGCCACCGCCACCAGGGGCTTATCTACAGCATTCTGTAATGCTGTAGATAAGGCCCTGATGTCACCTGAAAGAGAAGAAAAACGAGTCATATTATACTCACCCAGGGGCGGTCCGCCATCCGGTCCGGTCCGATGGGTGTCGCGGTCCGGTCCGGCGCCTCCCATCTTCTAGCGAAGCCCTCCTCTTCTTAGCTTCCCGTCGCGGCTCCGGTGCAGGTGCACTGCTCTGCCCTGTTGAGGGCAGAGCAGAGTACTGCAGTGCTCAGGCACCGGGAAAGGTTAGAGAGGTCCAGCGCCTGCGCACTGCAGTTCTCTGCTCTGCCCTCACCTGGGTCGGGAAGCTAAGAAGAGGAGGGCTTCGCTAGAAGATGGGAGGCGCCGGACCGGACCGCGACACCTAATGGACTGGATGGACGGCGAACATCCCCTGGGTGAGTATAATATAACTCGTTTTTCTTCTCTTTCAGGTGACATCGGGGGCTTATCTACAGCATTACAGAATGCTGTAGATAAGCCCCTGATGGTGGTGGCTACAGCTGATGGTCAAAAAATGGGTGACAGATTCCCTTTAATTCCACGACTTTTCAATATTATGCAGTATATGTATATGTAGATAGCTGTTTCACAAAATGACCATTAGAAAGAATGCATAATGAATGATACATAAAAAGTGACTGTCCACCCATCCAAAGGCTAGATGATAACAGATTAGTGGGGTCCAACCACAGGGACCTTTACCGATCGGCAGAGCTAGGAAAGTTTTATCCCTATGCAGAAGGACTGGCAGTTGTGAACTCCGTCTCTTCTCCATTCATTCCCTATGGAGTTGCTAAGTGTTGCGCTTTTTCCTGCAGTCTCATTGAGAATGAATGGAGTGATTGTGGAGCATGCAAACTAACAGTCCATTCTAAATTTGATAACCGTGCATCATTGGGAATAAAAATTCACTCCTCTGCCAAATGATGCAAGTCCTATCAGTCAGACCCTACTGATCATTAAGATATACTAATAATCTTTATTTTTATAGTGCCAACATATTCCACAGCGCTTTACAATTCAACAGTTCAAATATAACAGTCATAATTAACAAAGTTAATACAACAATTAAAGCAAAGATAATGACGACCCTGTTCGTAACAGTATACAATCTACAATGAACTGGGGGTGACACAAAGTATAGGTGCTGTGGTGTAGTGACTAATGTGGCACCTAGGGGGAGCTGTATAAGTTGCTCAAATTATGCATGGAGGCATGAGATGGATGGGAAACCAGTCCCTGGTATGGTGCTAAATGGAAAGTATGTGTCGCAGAGCTATTCTGTGCTGTAGGTCAGTAATGTTGTTCTGGAACTTGTAGTCCCATAAGAGTTCTGATTATTGTTAAGGGTGAACCTACAGGGTTAGCTTGTGAGCTGGGTGGGACATGCTAACCACACATACACTGCCCACTGGTGGTGGGAGAATGAATGTTACATACTGGTGATTGTATGTGTTTTGAAGGACCTGTGATGAGGTCATGAAAAGGTGACCAGACCATGTGCTTCATACCTTGGCTTGGGGGAGTGGCTACAGGTGTGAAAGGCAGTGTTGGGCACATGGTGAGGAGATTGTGTTGGTGACTGAGGAGTCTCTGGAAGCCTGGCTGAGACAGTGGAGAGTGTGCCCTGCACAGGGCTGCCTGGAAGGTTCCTGGAAGGTCTGTCGGTGTTGGAAGATCCTGGGGTTGGATCGGATTCCTGGAAGCACGTGGTGAGACTGGGAACTTGGTGGCCAGGGAGTTGGACGGGGGTCCTGAATAGCACCTGGACAGGATACATGTGTGTGCAGAGCCTGTGACGGTCCCACACTGAGAACCATGCGGTTCTATTGAGGAGTTTGGCTGGAGTCAGCCTGGAAGTGACTTTCTGTTACAGTGTGTCAGTGAACACCGGAAGCGAGTCCAGATCACCCGGGAAGGCACCTGGCGGTCCCTGCTGGCTTGCAGCCGCTTAGTCAAGCCCGTCCCATGCAAGGGTGAGTCTGGGACCAGTAATTTTCCAAGATAGCATGCATTTATGTTTAATGATGTTTTGTTACCTGGTCTTAAAGAGACAGTAAACCGTTGATTTTTTGGACTTAATGCCTGTGTGTTGCCTCATTACTGCGGCCCGGCCTCTGCCTACCAGAGCGATTCCCTACAGTGCTTGTTTGCAAAGATGGTCCAGCCATCTTGAGCAAATGGGGGATAGATGAAGGCTGCATGAGCTTGTCGCCAGCCAGTATTTGTAGTGCTTTTGGATGCGGTGGAGTTTGATGGGGAGTTATGTTCATAGAAATAGTGAATGGGCTATACATAAGAAGACTTTGCTTAAGGAATGTGGTAGACCTCTTTAAACAGATATGTTTTTAGTTAGCACCTAAAACTGAGTAAGTTGTGGTTAGTCCTAATTTCTTAGAGTAGAGCATTCCAGAGGATTGGTGCAACTCGGGAGAAGTCTTGGAGCCATGAATGGGGGGTACGGATTAGTATGGATGTTAGTCGAAAGTTGCTTGTGGAGCGTACCGAGCGGGTAGGTTGATAGGGAGAAATGATGTAGGAGATGTAAGGGAGTGCCACAATGTGGAGAGCTTTGTGAGTGAGAACAAGCTATTTAAATTGGATTCTATAATATATGGGCAGCCACTACAATGACTGTCACAGAACAGAAGCATCCGAGTACCAATTAGCCAAATGAATGACCCTGGTTGTTGTATTAAGGATGGTGTCACGGGTGTACCGCGACAGAGAGGAGACAAGACGGCAGCATCTTAGTTCTTCTTCTGCTGCACTGAATAGAAGCACTTCAACTTCTTATTAAACGATATACATTTCTTTGTACAGTGCAGGGGTTAATCTTCTCTGTTGAGAGCTCCAGGGGCTAAGGCTCTCAGCTGTGCACTGTTAGCCACTCCTTTACCCTATATAATCTGGTTCCTGACAAAAACATATTATCAGAGCTAGCATGCTGCATGGCTAAGAGGATAGGTGTTGGTGATTATTTGAGTACCGTATTTTTCAGACCATAAGACGCACTTTTTTCCTCCAAATTTGGGAGGAAAGTGTGGGTGCGTCTTATGGTCGGAATGTAACGTGGGGAGGGGGGCAGGGGGCAGCGGTGGAGTGAGATCGCAGGAGGCAGGAAAATATCCCCTCCGCTGCAGGAATCCAGAGCTGGGGAAACCACTGGACCTGATACTTAAGTGCAGTGAATATTCATTAGCTGCTTCCCCGCCCACCTATTAGCTGAGCAGGGAGCAGCAAATGACAGAGCCACATGGTTCCCCAGCGCCTGATTCCTGCAGCAGCTGGGGAGATGTGTGTTGGAAAGAGAAGGAGGCGACAGGAGCAGAGTGCAGCAGGAGAGATCGCATACCTGACAGCCTGGGGGCTGTGCTGATGCCATGCTGAATGCTCCTGTGGAGGACCTGTGATGAGGTCTTGAAAAGGGCGGACTGGAGCATCACATGACCACACAAAGCCCTGCCTCTTCATGATGTCATCACAGGTCCTGCAGACACACTGTACAAGAAAGAATTAATTAAAAGGTTAGTAATGACAGCACATAAAAAATCACTATGCCATCCTGTGGTGGACTATAACTCCCAGCATGCCATAGGATCTGCAGGACATGCTGAGAGTTATAGTTCTCCCATGGGATCTTAAAGCAGCACTCCAGTGTTATTTTTCAGTGCTGGAGTGGTGCTTTAAATATAAGCCCCGTGCCCCCATTCATATACTCACCCTCCAGCGTGTGCACATAGTACTTTACAGACACCACACTTGTCCCGCAGCACCATCTCCTACCTGTAGCTTCCAACATAATAACATACTATTATATATAATAACACCACATATAATAGTATGTTATTAAATATTTTACCACATTTTTTGCTTCAAATATATTTTTCCCTATTTTCCACCTCTAAAACCTGGGTGCGTCTTATAGTCCGGTGCGTCTTATAGTCCGAAAAATACGGTAGTTGTTTGGTAGATTTATCTGTGACTGTTGCTTGGTTTTTGTGAATGTGATAATTCCCTTTCTTCTCCTACTTTGGTTTAACCTCATCTTTCACTCCCCGGTGCATACCTCTGTTATATGTGAGTGTATACTTGTATGTTTGGTATTTTCTTTTACCCCTATCTGTATTATCTTGTTAGTCTGGTTGGTGTACTATGGTGAATTACTACTCCACTCTTCCCTGGGTGGGGGAAGGGTATAGACTGAGGGCGGATTCAGGAGTTAAGGCAAGGTACGTGGCTCCGGCATCTTCACCTTCAGAAGTAACCAGGGGAACAGGGCTAGCTAGTGTTCCTAGTGTTAGGAACAGGGAAGAAGCCCCTGGTCCCAGGACGCTCGATAACAGCATTATGACAGATGGACTGGAGAGAGGAAAGTCTTCAATGAATAGCTCATTCTATTTTCTATGATTTTTATGTATTTTCATAATAAGGAGGGTCTTCTATATATAATAATGTGGTGACTGGAGTTTTCTTTCAGTCTTTGGCCTCCTATATGCATAGCAGACAGTGAATGAGTAAGCTATCTCAGTAGGTATAGGTGCTGCCACAGGCAACCTAAGGTTTCCTATTTAGCTGGAGCTGTAATGAAATCTTTGTGAAGCGGTTATTTCCTTTGAAGCTACAGAGCACCATGAGGTTCCTAAACTCTCCCAGTAGTAATATAAACCTTTATCTTTTTTGATGAGAGATGAAGACTAAAAACAACAGGTGGGTAAAGAGAACACAGCGTGAACCTTTAGCACAGTTGCCTTATGTTCCCGCCAATGTAAGAAACTTTGCATTTAGCCTGAGCTTTTAGCACAGTGGTCAGCAAGACTAGACAAGGCCACGTAAATCTTACGTATATAAATCAAGACATTTACAGCGTTACTGAACACTGTACTTTAGCTGTGCCAAACGATGGTTCCTTCATCAGCGATTCTTCATCCCATCCATTGTAATACTGATTGGCCTTTCCTCCATTTAACAACCTGTATTGGTTTTGCAGTAAGGTGTAGTCACTTAGCAATTTACCACCTTGTCTGGAATTTTTAGTATCTGCTGTGTTACATTTGAAATATTTTGCAGCTTGGTCTAAAGAGGTCAAATGTTCTTTTAGGTAGAGAGAAATAAATGGATTTCCCCCTCCCTGGAGGCAGCCTGGCAGACACACTTCGTTCTGGACAGATATTGCAGACGAAGACCTGCACACAAGCGCACATCCCAGGCCTATTTGCTTTCTATCTGTGTTTAAACAGACTACAGACGCTGCTCCATCTCATTTGCCGTCTTAGAGGAGTAATGTTTGCTGAGAAAATTTAACACTTAAAATTAGACAGTTAAGAAAAGCAAAGGGCAGATTCAGACACATTAATGGGCACCTTCCGAAATAACGGGAATAGTTACTGAGACAACTTGGACGTGCATCACTGAAGACAACCAAGACTGTCTTTTATTGTACACTTGGAGGTTTTATAAGGAGTTTTTTTCATCTTTGAGATGAAAACATATTCCTAGAATGTGCCACTTTTACAGTTGTGCTCAAAAGTTTACATACCCCAACACAAATTTTGCTTTTTTGGCCTTTTTTCAGAGAATATGAATGATAGCACCAAAACTTTTTCTCCTCTCATAGTTAGTGGTTGGGTGAAGCCACTTATTGTAAAACTACTGTTTTTTATCTTTTTAATTCATAATGCCCGAGCCATCAACTATCAACCATCAAGTGCCTCTAAATCCGATCTACCCATGGCTGTTAACCAGTTAAATGCCACTGATAATAATAATAAAAAAATAGACTAATAATTACTCATTTTTATGTAAAAAATTAAATAAACAAAAAATGTATACGTTTGGTATCACCGCGTTCGGAATAATCTGATCTATAAAATTCTCACACTAGTTAACCCCTTCAGTGAACGCTGTAAAAAAAAACACAAAAAAGTAGCAAATTATGCTTTATCATCATACTGCTTGGAAACAGTGGAATAAAACGCGAATAAAAAGACAAATGTAAATAAAAATATTGTCACTGAAAACGTCATCTTAGCCCGCAAAAAAAAGGCCGCCATCTAGCTCCAGCAGCAGAAAAATAAAAAAGTTGAAGCTCTGAGAATAAAGCAATGCAAAAATAATTATTTTTTCTATTAAAGTTTTATTGTGTAAAACTGCCAAAACATAAAAAACTATATAAGTGGCATCGCTGTAATCGTACTGACCCAAAGAATAAAACTGCCTTATCAATTTTACCAAACACAGAACGGAGAGAAAAAAAAAAGCAAAAAATTCCTGAATTGCTGGTTTTTGTTCATTCTGCCTCAACAAAATTCAGAATAGAAAGCGATCCAAAAATGCCATGTGCCCAAAAACAGTACCAATTAAATAGTCAGCTGGTCCCGTAAAAAACAAGCCTTCACATGACTCTGTGGACTGAAATATGGAAAAATTATAGCTCTCAAAATATGGCTATGCAAAAACTTCTCGCAAATAAAAAGCGTCTTTTAGTGTGTGACAGAAGCTAAACATAAAAAGGATATAAATCTAGTATCACTGTAATCGCACTGACTCCAAGAATAAAGTCGCCTAATTACATATACTGCACGAGGAACGGCGTAAAAAATAAATAACACCAATTCTTCACCTGCTGTGAATTTGTTCATTCTGCCTCCCTAAGAGCGCAGTAAGGCTCAGCACACATTTATCCTGCACTCTATGCTGAGTGCTTGCATTGGAGTTTCCATGTAAATCTCTGAAATACATGATTCGCACAGAACCACCGGCAGAAGATTCCCTATAATGAGGCAGATGGAGGCACTCTGAATGCCACAGGACCGGTGTCTGGCTTTTTCGGTGAGCATAAAAACTCAGTCCACCATAGTTTTTTGCACCTCTGAAAGGAAGAACGACACTGGCCAGATGAAGTTCAGAGTAACTCTGCTGCCTCATTATAGTGAATGGATCCCTCAGGGGTTTCATCTGTCACGTAGCTCAGAGATTTAGATGGAAACCCCAAATTATGCGCTCAGTGTAGAGCGTCGGATAAATGTGTTCATGAACAATATGTAAAATGTTCCAAATAAAAGCTTCAACTCAATCTACAAAAAAGTCCCCACTCAGGTCTGTCAACTGTTAACAGAAATATAGGTGCTTCCACGTTTCCACGTTTAATTTCCTTCTATGACAGAATCACTGACTGGGTGGATCAGGGAAATGCTGTAGATATAGTATATCTTGACTTCAGCAAAGCATTTGACAAAGTATCTCACACAATCCTTATTGAAAAAATGACTAAGTATGGAATGGACAAGGCAACTGTTAGGTGGATTCATAACTGGCTTAGTGATCGGACCCAAAGAGTGGTTGTAAATGGCTGCACATCCAGTTGGAAGAATGTCTCAAGTGGGGTACCACAAGGCTCTGTTTTGGGCCCTGTATTGTTCAACATCTTTATCAATGATTTAGATGAAGGAATTGAGGGTAAACTGATCAAATTTGCTGATGACACAAAGCTAGGAGGGGTAGCTAATACTAGAGAAGAGAGAGAGAGGATTCAAAAAGATATACATAAACTGGAGCAGTGGGCAGCAACTAACAGAATGGATTTTAACAGGAAAAATGCAAAGTACTACATTTGGGCAATAAAAATGAAAAAAGCATATACAAAATGGGAGGAATAGGGCTAAGTAACAGCACATGTGAAAAAGACTTGGGTATACTAATTGATCACAGACTTAACATGAGTCAACAGTGTGATGCAGCAGCAAAAAAGGCAAATGCAATTCTAGGATGTATCAACAGAAGCATACAGTCTAGATCACGTGAGGTCATTATTGCCCTCTACTCCTCTTTGGTCAGACCTCATCTGGAATACTGTGTCCAGTTTTGGGCACCACATTTTAAAAAAGACATCAACAAACTGGAGCAAGTTCAGAGAAGAGCCACCAGAATGGTGACCGGTCTGCAAACCATGTAATATGAGGAACGGTTGCAGGATTTGGGAATGTTTAGCTTGCAAAAAAGAAGACTGAGAGGAGACTTAATAGCTGTCTACAAATATCTCAAGGGCTGTCACATTGTAGAAGGATCATCTTTATTCTCATTTGCGCAAGGAAAGACTAGAAGCAATGGGATGAAACTGAATGGGAGGAGACACAGATTAGATATTAGAAAAAACTTTTGACAGTTAGGGTGATCAATGAGTGGAACAGGCTGCCACAAGAGGTGGTGAGTTCTCCTTCAATGGAAGTCTTCAAACAGAGGCTGGATAGACATCTGTCTGGGATGATTTAGAGAATCCTGCTTTGAGCAGGGGGTTGGACCAGATGACCCAGGAGGTCCCTTCCAACTCTACCATTCTATGATTCTATGATTCTACGTTACTGGTAGTATAAAGGCTCTGGAAAAGGCAAAAGAAATTCAGAACATTTTGCGCTGACAAATCCAAATGCCCCCTTGCTTCTGAGCCCAAGTATGTATTAACCACCTTTAGCATTCACATTTGGCAGGGGTATAATTTCACTTGGGGGGGATTCTGCTCTCTAGCACTTATGGGGCTTTGTATATGGAGTCCGCCAACTATTCTAGAAAAATCAGCACTCCAGGAGGCAAATAGCGCTCCATCCCTACCGAGACTCTCGTATGGCTAAGCAGTACTGTACAGCCACATATGATGTGTTTCTATATTCAGCAGAAATTGTGGGACACATTCTGGTGCCAATTTTACCCACTTCTTGAGTGAAAATGTTTAATCTGCGGATAAAAAAAAATGTTGTGGTAAAAATGTCATTATTTTTTCTTCACTGCCCAATGGTATAAAATTCTGTGACACACCTAGATTAATTCATTGAAAGATGTAGTTTGTAAAATGGGACCACTTATGGGGCATTCTACTGTTCTGGCATTTCAGGGGCTCTCCCAGTGGGTCATGGCACCCTCAAACCATAATAGTAAAATCTGCACTATAATATGGTGCTCCTTCCTTTTGAGCTTTGCACTGTGCCTCAAAACTAGTTTTCAACCACTCATGTGGTCTTGGCATACTCAGGAGAAATTGCACAACAAATTCTGGAGTCCATTTTCTCCTGTTATCCTTGAGAAAATAATAAATTTTGGGCTAAAATAAAAATTTTGTGGGAAAAATATGTTTTTTTTTTATTTTTTTTAGCTCTGTTATAAACTTCTGTAAAGCACCTGAGGGTTCAAGGTGCTCAACTCTCATCTAGATAAGTTTCTTCAGGGATCTAGTTTCCAAAATGGTATTACTGTGGGGGATTTCCACTGTTTAGGCACATCAGGGGCCCTCTAAAAGTGACATGGCATCTGCTCTCTATTCCAGACAATTTTGTGTTCAAAAAGTCAAGCATTTCTCCTTCCCTTCCGGTTCCTGCCGTGCACCCAAACAGTGGTCTTCCTTCCCACATGGGGTATCTACGAATTCAGGAGAAATTGCACAACAATTTTTGGGGTCCAATTTCTCCTGCTACCTTTTTTAAAATAAAAAATTTGGTGCTAAATTATGATTTTTGAGGAAAAAATGTGATTTTTAATTTTCACGGTTCTACGTTATAAACTTCTGTGAAGCACCTGGGGGTTCAAGGTGCTGAACATGCATCTATTCACATTCTCTGAGGGGTCTAGTTTCCAAAATGTGGTCATATGTGGGGTTTTTCACTGTTTAGGCACATCAGGGGCTCTCCAAATGTGACATAGTGTCCGATCCAGCCAATTTTGAGTTGAAAAAATCAAACAGCGCTCCTTCCCTTCTGAGCTATGCCATGCACCCAAGCAGGGGTTTACCCCATATATGGGGTATCAGCATACTCAGGACAATTTACACAACAACTTTTGTTGTCCAATTTGTCCTGTTACTCTTGGGAAAATAAAAATTGGAGCAAAAAGATAATTTTTGTGGCAAAATATGATTTTATATTTTCACGGACCTTCTGTGAAGCTCTTGGGGGTTCAAAGTGCTCACCGTACATCTAAATAAGTTCCTTCGGGGGAAGTTTCCAAAATGGAGTCACTAATGGGGGGTTTACACTGTTTAGATACATCAGGGGCTCTCCAAACGCGACATGGCGTCCACTCTCAATTCCAGCCAAATTTACGTTCAAAACCTCAAATGGTGCTTCTTCCCTTCTGAGCACCAGAAGGGTGCCATGCGCCTAAAGAGTGGTCTTTCTTCACACATGGGTTATAGATGTACTCAGGAGAAATTGCACAACAAATATTGTGGTTCATTTTCTCCTGATACCCTTGACAAAATAAAAAAAATTTTGTCTGAAGTAAAAAATTTCTGAAAAAAAGTTAAATGTTCATTTATTCCTTCCACATTGCTTCAATTCTTGTGAAGCACCTGAAGGGTTAATAAACTTTTTGAATGTGGTTTTGAACACCTTGACGGGTGCAGTTTTTAGAATGGTGTCACTTTTGGGTATTTTCTGTCATGTAGGCCCCCAAAGTGACTTCAAAAGTGAGGTGGTCCCTAAAATAAATGGCTTTGTAAATTTTGTTGGAAAAATGAAAAATCGCTGGTCAAATTTTAACCCTTATAACTTCCTAACAAAAAACATTATATTTCAAAAATTGTGCTGCTGTGTAGTAGACATGTGGGAAATGTTATTTAGTAACTATTTTGTGTGGCATAACGTTCTGATTTAGGGGCAAAAAAATTAAAAGTTTGAAAATTATGAAATTTTCAACATTTTTGCCAAATTTAAATTTTTTCACAAATAAACACAAGAAATGTTACCACTATCATAAAGTAGAATATGTCACGAGAAAAGAACTCTGAATCAGTGGAATCCTTTGAAACATTAAAGAGTTATAACTAGAGATGAGCGAATTTGTTCGGATTCGGTTCAGAATACGATTGGACTCGATTATTGTTTTTGCAATATTCGTCGAACACAGCCGAACGTCATTAGAGTCAATGGGAGTAAAAATATGTTCGGAGCCGATCATAAGACACATTCGGCATGAATATTGTTTGAATATGGCCCGAATATGTGAAAATCAAATTCAGGGCCAAAATCCAAACAAATTCGCTCATCTCTAGTTATAACCACATAAAGTGACAGTGATCAGATTTCAAAATTAAGGCCTGGTCATTAACCTACAAAATAGCTTGGCCCTTAAGGGGTTAAAAAAAGTACCGTATATACTCGTGTATAAGCCGAGATTTTCAGCACCTTTTTTTGTGCTGAAAATGCCCCCTCGGCTTATACACGAGTCATTGGGCAGAAACCAGCGGGGGAGGGGTGCCGTGGCAGGAGACGGTGGCTGGGACATCATACTCACCCTCCCTGTGCCATCGCTGAACGTCCCTGCAATCCTCCATTGTCCCGGCTTCCTGCAGCTCTCCTGTGCTGAGCGGTGACGTATGAGTATGACGGGGGGAACGGAGGACAGGGGAAGCATGGAGGAGGACAATGAGCACGGAGCAGGATGGGGGGAGGACGGAGAGCACAGAGGAGCACGGAGCACGACGGGGGGAGGATGGAGGGCACAGAGGAGCACGGAGAAGGACGGTGGGAGGGTGGAGGGCACAGAGGAGCACGGAGCAGGACGGGGGGTGGATGGAGGGCACAGAGGAGCACGGAGCAGGATGGGGGGAGGATGGAGGGCACAGAGGAGCACGGAGCAGGACGGGGGGCACAGGAGGACGGAGCAGAAGGGGGAGCACAGATGAGGACGGAGCAGGAAGGGGGAAGCACAGCGGAGGATGGAGCAGGAGGGGGTAGCACAGAGGAGAATGGGGGAGCACAGAGCTGGATCGGGGAGCAAGGAGCAGGACGGGGGCAGCACAGAGCAGGATGGCGGTTTATACACCCGGCTTATACTCGTGTCAATAAACTTACCCTATTTTCCGTGGCAAATTAGGGGCCTCGGCTTATACTCGGGTCGGCTTATACTCGAGTATATATGGTAAGTAAAAAAGAAAGCTGAAGGTGCAAAAAATAATCCCTCACACAGCCCCAGATCCCCAAAAATGAGAACGATATGGGTCTCAGAAAATGGAGTCAAAAGCGAAAATTTGTTTCTTGAAAAATTTCTGAATTTCTTTTCATAACTTAAATAGAAAAATATATATACATGTTTGGTGTCTACATACTCATACTGAACTGAGGAATCATATTGCCAGGTCAATTTTACCATACATTAAAAATAGTAAATTAAAAAAAAAAAATTGTAGAATTGCACTTTTTTTTGCAATTCCACCACACTTTGAATTTTTTACCCATTTTCCAGTCAACTATGTGACAGAATGAATGATGTCATTCAAAATTACAACTCGTTCTGCAAAAATTAAGCCATCATACGGCTATATGGCTGGAAAAATAAAAAAAAGGTGTGGCTCTTGGAAGAAAGGGAGGAAAAAAAAAATTTGAAAGATCGCCCAGCAGTGAAGGGTATATTTATACTGGCTGATAATCAGGAACATTAATTCTTAGGAATGCTCGATTCACGATTACCAGATTATCTAACTAGGCTGCCAATCACTCAATAATGGAGCAGAACACTCATTAGCCAGGTAAAATGATTTTTAAGCTCACCTAAAAATTATAATTCTTGCCAGGACATTGTCCTGAGGAAACAGAACATGTGATGCCAAGAACAGTGGTACTCTATGTGCAAAGAAGAATATTATTAACAATCATTCTGGGGACATGAAAGTGTGGTTTACCTGTCTAAACATATTACTTGTAGCCGATCAGAGGTCATTTAAAGGCCACAATCAGCAACTATAAATATACCCCATGAGGTTTACCACAAAAGATCATCCATTATCTACATTAGGGAAAAATAGTGAAAAAAATCTGTTGTGAGATATATATTTTTGTGCCTATTTAGGCTCAGGTCACTTTTTTTTACAAGATTCCTATCTGACTGATTCAGTTTGAGATTCAGTTTGATCTGTTACCATCTATTATAATCCAAGAATTTACCAAGATTCAATGTGTTCCACCTTTTATTACTATTTAGCACTGTTTAAGGTGTGTAATTCTAGGGTTAGCAGAGGTAGCAGTCGCAACAGCAGCCTATTGCTTAAGGGTGCCCATAGGACTCTCTACTATTTAAGAAGGAAGCAAATGGTATATGGTAGAAGTAGGACCTTTATTTTATGTATTGGGAAGAAGGATTGAGACATGTTGTGTACTGGAGTCCTGGATTTAGTCTGGACTGAGGGCAAATTGTGCATATGTACTTACCAACATTGATGTTGGCACTGGACTTTGGTATTGTAGATATTTCGGTGCCAGGCTCCAGCTTCACCCACCTATTATTTTCCGTTCTATCCTTCCTTACTATTCATCCAGCCATAAAACGCCAACACTTTAAGTTGTATTATTTGACCACAGCAGCCATTATATAACATATACATATCAACTTCAATCAGCTGGAAAGGTCCTTGAAGCTATGAAAATGTCTGGTGATTGCCAAAAACAACTCGGGGAGCCAGGTCATGAAATAACCTCATGAAAGGTTGTGGCCTGCATTGGCAAAGAAATGCTGTGGCCACTGTTCTTACTTCCCCACCTTTGATCCCCACAATCTGTTCCTCCAACCAGCCTGGAGAATGGATGCTGGCAGCTGTCCTAAGAAGCTGTAGGAGGTGATCCACTGATGCCATCTTGAGGCTGTATTAGGATCTCTAGGTCACTATAGTTGTAGCTAATATCGACTATACATCAACTATAATTGTGGATAATGAAAAATCTCTCCTCCCACTGTCCTTGTAAACCCCTACCACTGATCCTATTCCTTCCCACTATAATGACCCCACCTTCCCTCCAACCCATTGTGATGTTAGCATTCGCACATTGTCAGAGACTATGGCTCTGGCTTTTTCTATAAGGATATTTAAGGTCAACTGGACAAAGTTAAAAAAAAAAATTCTCAGTGTCCCTAAGGGTGCTTTCACAATGCAATCAGGCACCTGTTCACCGTTCAGTGACTCTGTCATGGCTTAGGTCCGAGACCCTGACAAAACTGTATGGCCCCCTTGTCTATGGCGACAAGGGGGCCATAGACTATAATGGTGCCGAAGGAGCGAATGGGCACTATGTCATGCATCATTATGCACCTACTGGAGACAAACACCCAGATGTAGTCTATTACATTTGAGTGTCCAATCCCAGTAGGTGTACACACCCGAAGGATGACAGAGTACACATTCACTCTATCGGCACCATTATAGTCTATGCCCACATTGGAGCATATGCCCGGATGCCATTTTACGGGGGGTTTGGATGTAAGCCCCCACAGAGACAATGACAGTGTCAAAGCACCCTAAGCCCCTCAGCCTCAGCCCGTCTATATCAATTTGTACTTCGGAGCTTGTGTTGCCTTTAAACAGGATTGGCTACTCACAATGCTAAAAAGAAGTCAGTTCATTCAAGCCAAAGTAAAATAATAAGGGAAAGACTTATTAAATATAATGGACTTTGTTGGATATAATCAATGAAGAATGTATAGGCTTTTATGTTTGTTTAATAGAGGTCATTAATTCTGCTTGATAGATACATTAATCACACAAACTATATGTGACCATTTGATTTATGCATGTTAAATTTTATTAGGATAGCTACACATCATCAGCAATAATAATTATCTGATGGCTCTAAGTGGAATATACAGTGTGACAGGGACTGCAGTGAGAGAAGCTTATCCTATTAAGACTATTGTGTACCTACCCGCTGTAAAACATCTCCATTGTGGACCTTTTATATAGGATTAACTACTTTTCATGATGGATGAATCAAGTTTCTGGCTGTACTATATACTTTTTCTTCTATTAACTCTGCTGAGAGCTAATTTTATGACTTCACTTAAGTACAAGCATTGGATTACAAAGGAATATTTCACCATGAAGACCCCAGTAAAGATGATTGAATCATTTGAAATTTAAATTTGCCAGGTTCAGCAAAGTATTCCTTAAAATTTGAATCGCACTTCTGCTGCTGCCACTTGCTATCTCTCTCTCTCTTTATCTCTCTCTCAATTGATTGCACCTTTATATTCCTGACTACTACTCTCATCTTCTTGCATATATTCATCCAAATTACTGACTTGAGTATTTGTTTAATGCTTTAGATATTGTCTTCCTGTTTCTATTGCTGAGCTCTAACATCCTCTCACTAGCAAAAAATCCTAAACCCTAAAGGGCTGCTGTAATCCCTGCATAAGCTTTTACATAGTCTCTACTGTCATTGTTTCAAGGTTGTTGAGGGAAAACTGTGCTATCACATCTGATGTCATGGCATGCTTCTGTGACCAATGCATTTCTGCAAAGTGTAAAATGGTGATGCATTCATGATAGATGTTTTCAATCAACTATTGAGTCAATCTCTTCTTTCACATTCCTCTTTTTTTATTTGAGGAAATTGCTAAATTCTTCTTGTTGTCATGACATGCTTTGGGGATTCAATCCAGTGACCTGTTGCTGCATGATCGGTTCCCCTCTCTGGTGAGCTATTGCTCTTTTCTTCCCTGTCCAAATGCTGATGGTTTCTATTGTCTTTGTTTTCCATTCTTGGTTTGCTCCACTCCAGATGTTTCTCATTTTCCCATTTTTGTTTTTCCTAACACATTCTGATTGGGTTTTATATGTTCACCCTTCACTGCACTTCCAGTGACCTGTTACTGCATGATCAGTTCCCCTCTCTGCTGAGCTACTGCTCTTTTCTTGCCTGTCCAAATGCTGATGGTTTCTATTGTCTTTGTTTTCCCTTCTTGGTTTGCTCCACTCCATATGTTTCTCAATTTCCTGTTTTGGTTTGCCTTAACACATTCTGAGTGGGGTTTTATATATTCACCCTTCACTGCACTTCCTTGCTGGCTATACCTCTTGGTGGATGTGTGTTCAGGAGTTTCAGCTCTTCAGCTAAGCGTTTTACCATGTTTGGTAAACTCCAGCTATACTGCTGCAATGAGTCTGTTTGCTTTCCTTTACTTTTACTACTGTTAGATTTCTAGGAGTTTATTTATTTATTTTGATTCTCCTTAGTTTTCCCTCCCTACCCAATATAAAAATGTTTTATTTCCTCATCCTGGGTTTTCCTATCTTGCTTCAAACTTTCCGCTTCCCTTTTTTGCAGTATGTTGTGACCTCCCCTCTGGTCCCTCAGGAGGTACGAGAAACCCCTCAAAGGCCTTTAAGGGGGTAAGGTCTGAAGAGGTGTTTTTAATTGTGTGACTAGATCCTTTCTAGTTTCCACAAGGACCAGTTGGGTGTGGGTGCAGCATCTCTCTCTGGTTGAACTTCCATTTTTCTATGTGTACTGATTCATAGCACTTGTCTGGTTTAAATTCCAATTATAATAATTACCGTATCAATTACCCATCAGTTAATCTATTATGAAGGTCTAGTGGTATCACTGTGGCCACATTTCCAGTTTAAGTAATGCAACTAAAATAAAAATGAAGCACAGTTGGTAAAAATATTCCATTATGTAAACAGGTCTTATGCAGAACTATAAGTTTCCATGGTGACAGACTACAAACACTTTTGTAGACTGATACTACAGATACATCATGCGCTAACACTTTCCATTTTGCCTCCTCTATTCTAGCTTACTATGTCTTTAAGTTATCATAATTAAAGGGCAGATGGAACGTTCACCAAGTTATTTATCTGTCTCCAGTTGTTCACATACCACCAAATATTCCACAACACTGTAATACAAAGAGTTGATCTTCTCCCTATAAAATTGTCTTTAGCAATCAAATTTTCTCTTGACGCATAATCACTGGAACCTGATAGAGAGTGGTGGCAGGTCAGTAATTCATTATTCATTTTAATAATTTACACCACTGCCAGCTGTTTGTAAGAAATATTGATGTTGTGGGCAAATCCATTTAAATTGGCCACATCAATCATCATCCTTACTAAGAAATATTTTGGTGATATGATTGTTTGGCACTTTTATTAGATCATATGGACAAAAGTATAATGACAGCTACACATTTCACCTACAGGAGCTTTTATGTTATGCCTCTAAACCCAATATGGAGTTGGTTCCCACTTTGCAGATACAGTATATCAGCTTACACTCTTATTGGAAGGATTTCTGCAAGATTTTGGGGTTGACTACCAACACATAGGAGCATCAATCTCTAAATAAGGTGACTACAGACAAATCTTGGATCTTATAATATTACCAAAAGCGAAAATAGGTGCATGAAATCTTTTAAAATGCAAAGTTTATTCATTTAGAAAATAAAAAACAAAACTATCATGAACAGAGTAACCACAATGGATGATCACGTTCAATATAATAATACCATTGTATGTAGAATGGCTATTAACATGTCGACACTACATGATTTCCTTATTTGTACTCAAAATTTTGTAGGACTTTGCAGTTCATGATGATCAGATAAAGACCTTAATGTAACAGCATATATTTAAAGAAAAGGATAACACTTGCTTATCTGTCAGACCAATGCAGCATGTGGTCCTAGCACCCCAATGCTCGTTTCATCCTTGTGTCATCACGGGGCGTGTGAGGAAAGGAGCAACAAAGTAGGTATATATAGCTAAAGGTACTGCCACACTACACAATCCCGCTAGCGATCTCGTTAGCGTCGCATACTAATGAGATCGCTAGCGGGATTGTTTCTATATCGCTAGTAGCTACCTAATTTAGCGATATCGTTAAGGACGCTATCGCGGTTAGCGATCTCCTTAACGACTTTAGCGGTACAAAAGTACCACTAAATCGCTAAAAAAGGTGCCACACTCAGCGATTAGATACTTACCAGCGAGACGCCAGCGATGAAAATAGGGTCCGGAACGATCAGGACGACGGACGAGATCACAGCAGGGGCCACGTCGCTTGGTAGATGCCGCACACAACAACATCGCTAACGGGATCGCTAAATAGTGACGTTTTATTGCGATCCCGTTAGCGATGTTGTTTAGTGTGGCATACCCTTTAGCCTGTATACTAATTGATCTAATCAACCAATGACAACCTAACTTTTTATTATACATGTAGTGAATTCACCAATCCCCGGGACTGTGTACATGATACAGCCACAGTCAGTACCATCATGCAGCAGCATGTAAAAGTTGGGGCACCTGTGGTCAAAATTACTGTTATTGTGAATAGTTAAGCAAGTTGAAAAATTAAAGATGACACATTTCTTTTGTATTTTAGCAAAAAATATATACTCTCTCTCTCTCTCTATATTTATATATATATATATATATATATATATATACACATCTTTTACATTTTAAAAATTGGAAAAAGGAAAATGGTCCAATGCAAAAGTTTGGGTACTCTGCATGTTTTGTACCTAGTAGCACCCACTTTTGAAAGTATCACAGCTTGTAGATTCTTATTACCGCCAGCCAAGTGTCTTTAAATTCTTGTTTGAGGTATTTTCATCCATTCTTCCTTGGAAAACTAAGAGATTTCATGCACCTATTTTTCGTTTTTGGTGGTACTCAAATATTTTAGAGGTGTCTTTAGGAATTTTCCCATTAATTCTGAACAATATTTGTTATGTCAGACACTGATGTTAGATGAGAGCGTTTGACTTGTAATTGCTATTTAACTTAATTCCAAAGACTCACTCATCCATACCTTTATGGACCATACTTTGGGCATGCTCATTCACTGGTGGCCATTTTGAGAATATGAGCACTATGCAGACTGTGAGGAACGTGGCATTAACAAGTGAAGGAGGACAACCAGTGATACTTATTGTGGAGACATGGAGGTCAGTGGGTGCTTTCATCTGCTGGTGTGGCAGTCTTTAGAAAGACCACATGGACCAGGGCTCATCCCACTGATTGCCTGACTCCTTCCCTGTGGGCATAATTCTTCTCAGACAACATAGGGTGAGTTTAAAACAGTGTGGCAATACTTTATTGAAACACCAACAGACAGTAACATATAGTACAGTCCCAGCAAATACACAAGATGTTGTAAATTACAGAGTCTCACACTTACCTGGATACCTCAGATTTGAGCAGCTATGACTCCTGGGCTTCCAGGCCAACTACCCCTCCAGTGGCACCAGCTTTTGGCAAGCACCACAGAGATGAGGTAATGACAAGCTTAGGTAGCTGACAGTCCATTGAGGTACATGGCTAGGTGACCTGATTGTCCCATCTGGCTTCTCAAAACATCTACATGGGGCCAGGGGAATGGATGGTCCCAATCTGGCTTCTCCGAATGACTCCATGGGTTTAATGGGGCTCAATGAATCAGATGTGTATTCCTCCAGCTGGGGCCAAGGTCTCTTAAGCTGACTTCCTGTATAGTGTCTCAAATCGGTATCCCTCTGGTTGGAACCATGGTTTCCTGGCTACTGTTCTGTTGAGTCTCTCTGGGAACAGAGGCAGATCCCCTTTTATAGTTAACAACTGTCTTTCATGCGATCATCCACAGGTCAAGGGGAAGATGGGATTAAGTCTTCTCTCATGGTTTGAGTATTTAGTCATGGTGCAGAGTTTCTCCTTCACTGTTTTCAGATCAACAAGATACATGGACTTATACAATGGGTAAGCAACATATTAGCAAACATCAATTGTTCAATGATCCTGTTTCCCTGTCCTCCAAGGATAGCAGCATAATAATCAATTCAAGAGTCAATATTTAGGCTAATATGAACAATGTCCTATGTCTCTTGACCCACCGAAGAAAAACACAGCTATTAAAGAGTCAACGTTTAGTCTTATATGGACAATTGCCTATGTTTCTTGACCCAAAAAAGAAAAATAAGTTTTCCCTAATTAAGATTAAATGCTGTGTCATCACACTATACTGTATATATTAGGAAGTGCCACAAAATCATGTCCCCAATAAATATGCTAAATAAGAATAAAAAGCCCAACAATCTAATTTCCCTATCTCAGATGCACAGATACTTATGGGGGAAATTTCAAAGAAAGGAAAATAACTATTAGTATGCTCTGCAGTATCAAACATATTAGAAATGGCTTTAATTTCTTTAAAGATAATATTTTGCCTTGGTTAGGGTCGTTAACTAAGAATACAAACTAAAACAATATTTTATAATTGATTATTTTCAACATTTGCATTGCACATACTGTATTTTTTTCTTCCTTACATAATTATAGGGACTTATACGGACAGACATTTTGCCTATTAATGAAATGACTGCTGATACTGCCCTCAAAGTATACATCAAACCAGAAAGGTAATTTTGATAAAATGAGACATCTCAACCAACTGAGGGATTTGTGGCCATTGTGAAAACTGCAAGATTTCAGGATTTGTTTATAGTTACATTGAAAATCATTAAAAAAAACATCATACCACTAAAAAGCTTACTCTATGCTCAACATAAAACTTGATTTAAACAACTGACCATTCTCTTTTTATAGAATCACTTTAAAGCTTTTATAGTGATAGAATATGATAAAAGTATGGAAATTCTCTTTTTCAGAAGGTCATTGAGCTAGATTTTTTAACTAATGGCAGTAATAATTATGCCTGTCATTTTTCTACTTTTGCATTTATATACATAATACTGTAATTGACTACATTGTTCACTAGTCATTGTCACAGTTTAGATTATGGTTCACAGAGGTTGAAAGTCCCAAAATAGCTTATTTATGTATTAATTTTTTTCGAATAATTGTTATAAAATTAAATTTCAACAGGGGAAAGCAAATAATAACATATCCATTAGAAGCTTAAGGGGGGAAAAGGGGTAGGTGAATAAAAGGGAACAAATTAGGAAAGAAATGTTAACTAAAACCAAACTGTTGTTAAAGTTGAAGGATAATGGGGAGATATATAAATAGGACAAAGGGGAAACAAAAAAACAAACACACAAAACAAAGAAAAAAGGAGACTGTGGGGTTAAAGTTGAAGGGTAATGGAGGGGAATAGGTAAATAGGATTCATTGGAAGCGAGAAAAAAATAAGTATGCTGATACTACTGAAATACCTGAACAAGTGTTTTGAATAACCTTTGTGTCGACAATTTCTCCGACAAAGGAGAGATTGGGATGACAAGATCTTATTTAATCTTCGAGGTGTGAGATAGCATCTAGTAGTAGTAAGTAACTTATAATAGGTTTGATTTGTACATGATTTTTCAGAGCTCTATCCCATTCCTCCAATTGGAACTTCTTATTAAAATATTTTTCCCAGTTGTTAATATTATTGGATTCAGTAAAGTCAATGTCTCTTTTGAAATGTTTCTAGAGATTTTAAGTGCTCCAAATAAAAGAGTTTTGGGGCTCTTTCCCCTTAAAAACTCTGATCTTTGCTCACTTGTCTGATAATAATTTAACTACCTCAAGAACTCTGACAATGTTGGCTTGGAAATCCAAATATAAATATTTGAAATTGGCTCAGGTAGGAATTGAAACTGAAATACCAATAGAAATTTTAGAGGTAATCATATCCCATTTAAATCTGAAAAACTGGGAAAAGAAAGGCATCAAATTGCAAAAAAATTTCAAATTTGATCAATTTTATTTTGTCCCATACCTAGCTATAAAGAGATACTTTAATAATTTTAACAGAAAACATTTCCAAAGAATCCATTTACCAACAGTAATTTTTCCCTTACTAAAGAGATATTTTTGTTAAGATTCAAATTTAGTGTCTAAAGTATATGTAAAAATTGTTTTTGATATTTTATATTCCCTTTTTTTGGTGGGTCTATACTAGAGACGATCAAATAGTTTGACAGTTGAAATCTCCAGTGTAATACAGGCATTGTTCATGGTCACCTAGCAGCTCTAAAAATTGCTATCACGAACAGACTTGGAGTTAGCTACACCGTTTTCTAGTTCCCAGGAGATGCCCAAGCCTTTACGCTTTAATCTCTATATAGGGACCTGGACTTAACAGGTATCCTTATGCTGGGCCACAGAGTTAGCTGCTATTCGGTGCTGTGAACTGACAACGAGAATGGACCGGGAGCTTTGTCAGAATCAGGGACAAAATCACAAGGCAGGAGAGTAGTAAAAAATCGAGCCGAGGTCAAAATTAGGAATGTATACTGGGAATTGAAGCAGGATACCAAGCTGTTCACTAGAGTTAGTCAAATTATAACTGGCCGTGGAAAGGTTTTCAGAAGCTTATATAGCTTGCAGCCCTATGAAGGCCAAACATGAGGTAGCAAACACTGACAAACGGTAATTTTTGATCTCCCTGCATGGATAGAACAACAAACCCTAGAGGACAAAGAACTGGAGTTGTCATCTCATGTCACCTGCAAAAACAGTGCAGTTCCACCTGCCAACAGAAGAAGAGACTGGAATGGAACGCACAGATATAGATATCACAGCCAGGTTGGACAAACTTAAAAAAAAATGGATTTGCAGTAAATTGCACTATTGCAAAGCCTCCAATTGCCCTAAAAAGTCTTGTGTAATACTCTGAATTGTTCTGGTACTGTATCCAACATGTTCAAGCTCTTTAACACAAGCAGAACCTTAGTAATGTCAAAGTAACCTCATCATAGAAAGAGACATTATTAACTCAGTAGTAACCAACAACCTAGCTAATAACACAGTGCACTGACAGACTGTTGATGTATTTTTTTAATAAATAAATGGTCCAAACCATATCAGTTTTAGTCATTTGAACGTTGATGGTGTTTCTGTCATAGGTATCATCATCTTGCTGTGACTGAGAAGAATGATGTGTGTTAAGGGCCTGCAGAACGCACCTAATAGATATTAAGGAGAGATGCGTTCGCAGCCCGGGGTCCACCGTGCAGGCAGAGCCTGCTGTTAGTAAGATGGAGCAAATAGGCAGTATGAGCGAACTCTGCTATCCCGAAGAGTCGCAGATGTAAACGCCGTAGCACTATATGGCGGTATGGGCAAACTCTGTTATTCCACAGAGTCGCTAACTAAAATGCTGTAGCGCTATATGGCGATATAAGCGGACTCTGTTAATTCACAGAGCCGCTGTGACAAAGACTGTGTCCTGTTGGACTCACAGGGACACAGATGACTGCTAAGTGGATTGCAGTCTGTGGTCATGCAATCAGAAAACAAGCAATAATCTCCTCACCGGAGTAGCAGGTATTCTAATGGCGTTTTCAGCCGAGCCCTGAACACGTGCATACAAAACTCCTCACCAGAGGTGCCGGTATTCTAGGGGCTTATTTCAGATGGACCTAACCACATGCATACATGACCACACTGGCGCAAGCACGTAACAGATTTGATACTAGCGCGGCCGTGCGGTTATGCCACCTTTTTATAGTAGCAGCTACAGGACCTTCCAGAAAAGGACCAATGAGAAACTGTTCCAGAACACAAGCACTTTCAGGACCTTCCTGGCGGACCAAGGGAGTTGCTGCTGTAACCGAGCATGTGACCCCTGATCTCCAATGGGAGATCTTGCCCTGGGCATGCTCAGATGGAGAAAGCGAGGACTTTGTCCCAGGACTGCCTGCTCCAGCACTGGTTATAATAGAGGAACCAGGAGAGGCAGCAACAAGCCTCTGCACAGCATTTGACCGAGCGAGATGCTGGGACCGACGTCTCTGCTGAGCATTCTCCACTGCGGCCGGAGATGGATGGGGGACCGCAGCGGGACTGGTTCAAGATTCCCCTTGTGCAGCAGCGGGAACTCGATCCCTAACAATGTGTCACATATTTCATATTACCATCTATCTCCGTTCCACTAATATACTTGCCAGAGCCAAAGAGGCCAATTGTAGCCTGTGCATGGTAGTACTACTGACAAAATGGCTGGTGCCATTGGTGGTGGTCATGCTTCAAATGCTGCTGGTGGCTGCTATATTCTTAGCCATAGTATGCATTTTATTTTCTTTCACGCTACCCTTCCATTGACATTGTCATTTTTTCTTTTAGCATACATTTTGTACAACAATATAATTGACTTTTGACAAACTTTTCAAGCTCAATTATTCAATCCTTGTCAAAAAAGAAATGCTAGGAAAGATAGGCACTCATTTATTATTTATTTAATGGCCTTCTGCTCAATCTCGAGCCATGGCGACTTGATGGATGAACTCTCTGTAGGATGATCGATCTTGTGCAAACCTAAATATGGCCTATATAGGTTCACTAGAGTCATCTTCACCATTATTTTGATTGCACCAAGCCATGGGGTTGTTGGTCTTCCTCTTCACCTTGTTCCTTCTATTCTTCTGACCATAATGTTCTTCTCAAGTGATTGCTCTTCATATGATGTGCCCAAAATAGGGAAGTTGTAAATTGGTGATCCTTGCTTCAAGTGACATGTCTGGCTTAATTTGTTCCAAACATTGATTTGTTTGTTCTTCTTACCATCCATGTTATTGATTACATTCTTCTCCAGCACCACATTTCGAAGGTGTTGATTCTTATTCTGTCTTGTTTCTTTATCGTCCAGATTTCGCATCCATATCTTACTACAGATCAGACATTGTACGAGTCGTGTCTTTATCATCAGTGAAATGTTCCTCTATTTGAAGACATTGTCCAGTGACATCATTGTTAATTTACCCATAACTATTTTCCTATTGACTTCCGGTGTCGTTGCTGCATCTTGAGTAATCATTGATCTTAGTAGGTTGATATTCTTTACAACTTCCAGTTTGTCATCGTCCATCTCAATTGTGTCCTGGTCGTACCTGGCTGTAGTCAATATCTTTGTCTTCTTTGTATTGAGTAGGATTCCCATGTTTCTTGACACTTCGTAATAAGTCCATTATTCCATCTACGCTTGTTACTATCAATTTTGTATTGTCTGCGTATTGCAAAAAATTGCAACATAAATGTGCGTGCCTGGTTGTCAAATTCCTTGGTGGTCCACAGTTCAAGTGCGATGCACATCTGTGTTTCGGAACGAGTTTCGAAAAGCGCATCAGGGTGTGCGTGTCATGGTTACGGATGGGGTTTCACCCCTGCCGTCATGGGGTTAATGTTGTGTGCCTCTTTTTGGATTTGGGAGGGACATACATACCTCTTCGGGGCTAAGATTCTCTGTCAGTTATATTGTAGTTCTGACTATGTGTCTGACCCCCTGGTGTGCATATATACTGCATTGCTTGATTGCCTCCCGTGTATGACCTGGTCTGTCCGCTCACTCTGTTCTCTGTCTCACGGTTTGGTACTATTGTCTTCTTCACTTCTGACCTTCTGGCTTGGCTATTGTTACTCCGTTACAGTTTGTCCCTATTGTACTGCATGGCTCGCTCTGGCTTTTTGACCTCTGGCTTCGACTTGATTACCCCTACGTCTCAGTCCACAGTACCTCCCGTATCTCTCGGTTTTGACCTCGGCATGCATTGACTTTTCTCTGGTTTTCTTTGTCCCGCTGGCCGTCGGCGCCTGGCTCTACCCCTGGCCACTCCCCCGCAGTCACTTGGGATAGGTCCTGTACACAGACTAGTAAGTTCACCTACGTTCCCCAGTTACCTCTCCTATTTCATTGTGCAGCCCCCTGTGGTAGGTTGCGCAGGGGGTCGTTACAGTGCACCGCACTTGAACTGTGGACCACAAAGGTATTTTTCTGGTGCCTCTATATGTGTCTTATGCATCAGTACTTACTGCACATATCGATCCCTGCCGTGCATGTCTTCTATATCCATGTGACGCCCAGTTGGCACCATGTACAGGTGCTTCTCACAAAATTAGAATATCATCAAGAAGTTAATTTATTTAAGTTCCTCAATACAAAAAGTTAAACACATATATTATATAGAGTCGTTACAAACAGAGTGATCCATTTCAAGTGTTTATTTCTTTTAAAGTTGATAATTATGGCTTACAGCCAATGAAAACCCAAAAGTCATTATCTCAGTAAATTAGAATAATTAACAGAAACACCTGCAAAGGCTTCCTAAGTGTTTTAAAAGGTCCCTTAGTCAGTTTCAGTAGAATACACAATCATGGGGAAGACTGCTGACTTGACAGATGTCCAGAAGGCAGTTATTGACACACTCTACAAAGCTGGTAAGCCACAAAAGATCAATGATAAAGAAGCTGGCTGTTCACAGAGTTCTGTATCCAAGCATATTAATGGAAAGTTGAGTGGAAGGAAAAAGTGTGGTAGAAAAAGGTGCATAAGCAACCAGGATAACTGCAGACTTGAAAGGATTTTTATGAAAAGGCCATTCAAAAATTTGGGGGTGATACACAAGGAGTGGACTGCTGCTGAAGTCATTGCTTAAAGAGCCACCACACACATACGTATCTAGGACATGGGCTACAAGTGTCGAATTGCTTGTGTCAAGCCACTCATGACTAGTGTTGAGGGATACTGCCCGATATCCCGAAATATTGGATCGGATTGGATCGGCCCGATACTCAGAAAGTATCGGGTATCGCCGATCCGATTCCGGAAACCCAATACAAGTAGAGTTGAGCGATACTTTCCGATATCCAAAAGTATCGGATCGGAATGGTATCGCCGATACACAAGAAATATCGGCGATACCCGATACCGATACCGGAAATCCAATGTAAGTCTATGGGAAAAAAATATCGGAATTAAAAAAAGCCCATTCTTGCCTTGTTGGTTAATTGTACATGAAGGAAAACAACAAAGAGTAATGTAGAATGTATTGGGGGAGGTTGAGGAGACATTAAAGGCATAGATATTTAACCCAATCAAATGGAATAGCATTAATATTTTTTTTGTAAAGATGTTCGGATTGACGAACAAATTGACAATGTTGTTAACCTTTTTTCTATTTTGGCAAATATGCATGTTTCACAACTTCCATGCTCTTCACCTTTTTAACTTTTGACACACTTTCTCCTTCATAATCTTCAGCAGCATCATCTTTTTCATCAAATTATTCTTCATCTTCACCTTCTTTATCTTCTTCTTAAACTTCTTGCTATTCATCTTTTTGTTAACATTAAGGGTATGCCACACTAAACAACATCGCTAACGGGATCGCTAAAAAACGTCACTATTTAGCGATCCCGTTAGCGATGTTGTTGTGTGCGGCATCTGCCAGCGACGAGCTTCCTGCTGTGATCTCGCTCGTCGCTGGAATCGTTCCGGACCCTATTTTCGTCGCTGGCTCCCCGCTGGTAAGTATCTAATCGCTGAGTGTGGCACCTTTTTTAGCGATTTAGCGGTACTTTTGTACCGCTAAAGTCGTTAAGGAGATCGCTAACCGCGATAGCGTCCTAACGACATCGCTAAAATAGGTAGCTACTAGCGATATAGAAACAATCCCGCTAGCGATCTCATTAGTATGCGACGCTAACGAGATCGCTAGCGGGATTGTGTAGTGTGGCAGTACCTTTACTCATATTGTTCTTATTCAACTATTATTCTTCTTCATATTCTACTTCATCTTCATCTTCTTCATCATATTCTTATTTTTGACAGAGATTCCTGTACTTGTAATCTGTAAAAGTATGAATTTTTCATCCTTCCGTTCTTGCTGTCACAAAAGTTTTAAATTACAACAGTATTTGTCCGTGTTGAGTTTAGCCTGCAGCAGCAGACATTTTCCAGGGGCACCACGAGGAGGAACGGACTCACCCCCATACACTGCTTAGTCTTGTTCTGCTTATAATTTAGAGCATATATTTTGCTCTTCATTTTGGTCTTATACTTCATGTTGTTATGCTTTTTCATCTAGTTTGTCTTAAACTTCTTTGTCCTGTTGGTGATCTTCTTCTGGGTAATCTTTTATTTCTTCTTTGTGATGGTGTTCAGGCTGGTTGGCTTCATGCTCGTCGTCCTTGTGGTCGTCATCATCTTCGGGGTGGTCATCAGGGTCGTCGTCTTCATTGTTGGAGATCCATAGTGATTACCCAACAAAACATTTAAAAAATATTCAATTTGTAAATGTAGCTGAAGGTACAAGAAGGCTGACTAACTTCCGAGAACCAGCTGACGTAACTGGAACCCGGACGGGTATCAGATGGTACAAGAGACAATGGAAGTAACGAGGACCAGCTGACTGTGCTGGAACCCGGAGGGGCAGCAGAAGGAAAAGTGCCAATGGCACAACCGAGGACCAGCTGACGTTACTGGGACACGGTTACTAAGCAGGAGGTACCTGTGCTCCAAAGCACTACCAAGGACCAGCAGACGTTGCTGGAACTCGGATACCGAGATGGAGGCACCTAGGCCAAAGGCACTGCGGAGAACCAGTTGACGGTACTGGAACCCGGACGGGTAGCAGAAGGCACCCATGAAAATGTAATTTGACAGGCCGCAAGCCGTCCGCAGTTACCGAATCACACAGTCCTACAGTCGGTGCTTGTCTTATTGTCACAACGGAAACAGCCTTTATTTACTTATCACACAGCACACATAGGAATCACCTAAACTGCAGGCACCATACAGTCGGCTAACCCGAAAGCAACACGACAGGACAACTTATTGTAGGCTAATTGACGTTGACACTGCCAGGAAACAGCTGTCGTGCTGTAACCAGGCTAGGCAGGAGTCAGTACCCCTGCCAATTACTTCCGAGCAACAACTGTCGGTGTTGGAGCCCAGGGATGAGAAGAGAACAGGGTGGAGGCAGCAGGACTTTTTGCCGTACACACAGCAGGGGAACAGCTGACATTACTGAACCCCAGTAACACAGGAGCAAGTGTTGACTGTGCTAACAGCACTTCCGAGCAACAACTGGCGGTGTTGGAGCACAGGGTCAAGGAGGGTGTAGGCAGAGGCCTAGTATGACAACTTCATGGACACAGGATAAAAATAGATGGAAGCAGGCTAAGGCTGACTTTGACCTATGGGTAGATCGACGCGAGAGAACCATTAATTTGAATTATAGAGCCGATCTATATCGTTATGGTAGCAAATCAGGGATACTATTAGCACGACTAGCGAAAGCCAATCACATTCCTCAACATATTACAGCGTTAATGAGTAAACATGGGATCATGATGAACGATCATGGTGATATTGAGGAAAGTCTTATATTTTAACATGATCGGAGAAATGAATGTAAAGGTGGCGAGATTTTGAAAAAATACACGCCACAGAAGGGTGACGAGTAAAATAGTTTAATCAGGATCACAGCAAAGTTAGAGAAGGAAGATGACGGGAGGAATCCTACAAGTTAGGGGTTTCCTTACAATTATTAACGAGTTTCGTTTTTTTGTTCTCTTGTTACTTTGACTTTTAGAATGTTTATTTTATGACCATATCAGCTGCGACCGAGATGTGTACCGCCTTATGTGGCCTTTTTGTTTTTGAAAATCCAAATAAAAAGGAACTTTTAAAAAAAAAAAATTCCCTCTTCAACAATCTACAAGACAAACAAGCATCATGGGTGACGCTGCCTTTATTGAGGTACAGTATTAGATCGACATTGTCCATGAGTAACTATGCACTGTGATAGCTATATAGCATTATTAATTTAAATCTGTTGTGGTTGTTTCAACAGCACTTGCAGGTCTAACTACCTATTGTTAGTATGCATGATGCACTTTCTAGGTGTAATTATTTATTATTGCGCATTATTACCAGGTTTACATGATGGCCATTTCATATATGGTGTGTGAAGTTACAGTTGTCCTCAGTCTGTGTATTTTATTATGTCTGTCATTAATAAAACTCGTGAGGATGATGATGATGATGATGTTTATGATTCGTACATCCATTGACTGCATTATCTTACAGGTACAGATAACGTTCCTTAAGAAGCATTAATTGATAATTATGAAATTTATTTTTATGCATTAATTTAAAAAAGTAAACACTATGTTTTATTTTTTGTTACCATTTCTACTAGCCATGTGCAGATATGCGCTGTGATGACAAATTAATATTTGTCCATATTTCTTATTAAAATTTTTCATTTTAGCCCTTGAAAACTTCAATCTTTCCTGTTTTTAGCATAACAATCAGGGTGACGGCTCTTCCCTATTTGGAGCATGTTCGACATGGGTTTTTCTGTGCATGTGTAGGGAACAGGAGACTTCTTGCCGCTGTGGTACACCAAAGGGGATCTTGCTGGATGTGAGATATATTTCTTCTAGCAGACTGAAGTTTGCTCAGGATTTTCCATGATCACAAGGACCTGTGATAAGGTCATAGTCACGTGATCTGGTCATCTGATGTGTACCTCACCTGAGGGTGTGGAGTAGGCCTATAAAACAAGGAGCTGTTGTAGTTGGTGTGTGGAAGGAAGGAGTTTCGCTGGAGTCAGCCTGGAAGATTGTTTTGTTACTGTGTGCCAGTGTGCACCAGGAAGCGAGAGTACCAGACCACCCGGAATGGGACCTTTCAGTCTCTGCTGACCTGCAGCCGCTTAGTTAAGCCCGTCCCAAGCAAGGGTGAGTCTGGCACCAGTGGTTCTCCAAACTGGGGTGATTTATGTTCTGTTTTTATTTTGTTATCTGGACTTTTTGTTGAACTCATGATTAAAACCACTGAAATTTGAAATAAAAGGCGGTGTGTTTGCCTCATTACTGCGGCCCAGCCCTGCCTACCAGAGCGGATCCCTACAATTGGTGGCTTCAATGCGGGCAACGCAGTGAGGTCAGGCTGTTTTTTCCTGCATGACAGTAAATGTCCTAGGTAAATAAAGTGACGCAAAACCCGGTGGATAACTGTCCCAAGATGGAGAACACAGTAAAAATGCTGGAGGAGGCAATGCGGCAGCAACAGCAGGCTATGCAGCAGCAGCAGCAGGCTATACAGCAGCAGGCTATGGAGCAGCAGCAGATATTTAATCGACAGCAACAGGAAACCAATAGTCTAGTGATGCAGCACATCACAGCGCCGCAGACAGCAGGAGCTGCCCGGGGATGGCAGGATGTCCGGAAAGCGGTGCGTACAGCGATCTGAAAGATGGAGCAATCAGATGACGTCGAGGTGTACCTGGAGATGTTTGAAGGCGTGGCTAAAAGGGAGAGACTGCCCCGGTACCAGTGGGCCAAGATCGTGGCTCCATTTTTTTAATTCAGGACCCGCAAAAGCCTCTAGGGACCTACCCCCCGAGCAACAGGAGGACTATGAGAGCGTCAAGGGTGAGATACTTGCACGTCTTGGGGTAAATGTTTTGGTCCGGGCACAGCGGGTACACCAGTGGAACTTTTCCCCTTCCGAGCCAGCTCGGTCACAGTATTATGACTTGATACACCTGATAGAAAAGTGGTTGCAGCCGGAGGTGTTGTCACCCCGCGCTATGCTGGATCATATAGTGACTGATAAATTCTTGAGAAATTTGCCACACACCCTTCAAACATGGCTTGGACAGGCAGCCCCTACTGATGGTCTCCAAATGGTAGACCTCATTGAAAGATATGGGGCTACCAAGGAGATACAGAGAGAGACTACCCGGAAGGTACCAAGTAAATTCCACAAACCTTCACCCACAGCTCATCGAGCAGAGACTCGGAGGGCCGCCCAGGACGGGTCGGGGAACGAAAGGGGCCCCATAATCTGTTGGCGGTGCCAACAACCAGGACATGTGAGAGCTGTTTGCCCCCACCTGACAGAGCCCATGGACAACAACTTTGGCTACTATCAGTCTCACTATGCAGAACACATGTGTGCAGTGGTCAAACCAGAGGGACCCAATATGAACCATTTGTGTAAAGTGCAGGTGGAGGGTAACCCTGCTGTGGCTCTAGTGGACTCAGGGAGTCTCGTGAGTGACCCTAATACGAGCCAGCCACGTCCAAATCAGCGAGTATACTGCTGTGAAAATGGGTGTGTTGTGTATACATGGTGACTTAAAACATTATCCTACCACCCTGGTGATGATAAACACGCCAGCGGGGAGGAGGTGACACGAGGTGGGGGTGGTGGTTAATTAGCATTAATAATGGGGAGAGATTTTCCATTATTTTCTGTGCTTTGGCCTGTAATTACCCCTCCCACAGAACAGTCGTCGGCACCAGTGGCAAACAGGTTGCATTCTCGAGAAATCGGGCATGAACCTGGTGGCCCAGAGGAAGATGTACTGGCGGTAGGAGTACCTTTGCCTTCGGCGGAGGAGGAAAACCCCTCTCCTATAGAAGTGTTAGGTGGGGAGATGGAAGATTTGCCACCGGGACCAGAATTGTCATACTTAAATGTGGCAGGTGACAATTTTGGTACGGCGCAACTACGGGACCCTACGTTGACTCGAGCCCGGGAAAATGTACTGGTTGTCAATGGGGAACCCCAACACCCCAGGGCAGCTAAAGTATTTCCCCGATTTGAGCTGAACCAAGATTTGCTGTATGGGGTTGAAAAAATACATGGGGAAATTGTCGAGCAATTGCTGGTACCGCAGTCATATCGGAGGTTGGTAATGGACTTAGCGCATGCGCATGTACTAGGGGGACATTTGGGACCAAAGAAAACCCTAAACAGAATTCTACAACGGTTTTACTGGCTATGGGTCTATGAAGAAGTTAAACGGTATTGTTACTCTTGTCCCGTGTGCTAGGTAACCAGTCCGCAGCCTCATTTTCAGAGTCCCTTGGTGCCATTACTAATTATAGAGGTACCGTTTGAGAGAATAGCCTATGGATCTGGTGTGGACGGTTAATAAATCAGCAAGGGGTCATCAACACATCCTCGTAGTTCTAGATTACGCTACCAGGTAACCTGAGGCTATTCCCCTGCGACACACCTCGGCAAAACTGATCGCAAAAGAACTCATGGGTATGTTCTCTCGGGTGGGAATCCCTCAAGAAATCTTAACAGATCAGCTGACCCCCTTTATGTCAAAAATCATGAAGGAACTCTGCCACGTGTTAAACAGTTGCGCACATCGATCTATCATCCCAAACAGACGGTTTAGTAGAAAGGTTCAATAAAACCCTGAAGAATATGTTGAAAAATAAAGTCTCTAAAGATGCTAAGGACTGGGATCTCTTGTTGCCATACCTGATGTTTGCAGTGCGGGAGGTGCCCCAGGCATCTACGGGGTTCTCGCCCTTTGAACTATTATATGGCAGACATCTCCGTGGCTTACTCGATATAGCTAAAGAGGCCTGGGAAAACCATACAACTCCCCACAAAAGTGTGATAGAACATGTGGCCAAAATGCAAGAGAGAATGGAGACAGTCCTACCATTAGTCCGAGAACATATGGAATCAGCACAAAGGTCACATAGGCAGGTCTATAACAGGGAGGCACGGGTAAGGTCCTTTAACCCTGGGGATCGGGTGTTGGTACTTGTGCCTACAGTGGATAGTAAGTTCCTTGCAAGGTGGCAGGGACCCTACGACATTATACAGAAGGTGGGACCAGTAAACTATAAAGTACACCAACCAGGGCGGAGAAAGCCAGAACACGTATACCATGTGAATCTGCTCAAACCATGGAAAGACAGAGACCCGCTTGGTGAGGATTGTCCACGGCCTGCATTTCCAGTACAGATGGCTTCCTTGCCTCAGGAGAAGGCAAGAGAAGTCCTCTCCGCCGTCAAAATATCAGACACTTTGTCGCACAGACAAGTTCAGGAAGTCCGAGAGTTTGTTAGCCGAAATACAGATGTTTTTTCGGAACATCCTGGTCGTACCTCCCTAATACAACATGACATTGTCACTGAGCCGCAGGGCAAAGTACGATTAAAGCCATAACGGGTGCCTGAGGCCCGGCGACAAGCCATCAAGGAAGAGGTCAAGAAGATGCTGCAGTTAGGGGTCATTGAAGAGTCCCAGAGTGAGTGGGCCAGCCCAATAGTCCTAATACCAAAGCCAGATGGGACACTAAGGTTCTGTAATGACTTCAGAAAACTGAATGAAATTTCTAACTTTGACGCCTACCCCATGCCCCGGGTCGATGAGTTAATAGAGCGGTTTGGGCAGGCACGTTATTTTTCACTCATTGACCTCACAAAAGGGTATTGGCAGGTGCCACTAACAAAAGCAGCGAGAGAGAAAACGGCTTTTGTAACACCCGAGGGACTGTTCCAGTATATAGTCCTACTCTTCGGGTTGCATGGCGCTCCAGCGACATTACAGAGGTTAATGGACGTTGTTCTTCGTCCTCATCGCCGATATGCCGCGGCCAATCTGGACGATATTGTGGTGTACAGTACAGACTGGGAAAGTCACTTAGCCAAGGTACAGGCGGTGATAGATTCGCTGAGACAAGCAGAGCTAACTGCCAACCCAAAGAAGTGTTCCATAGGGTTGGAGGAAGCTCGCTACCTGGGGTATGTGATTGTGAGAGGAGTTATCAAAGCCCAAATAAACAAAGTGGAGGCAATCCAAAACTGGTCCCCGTCCCCTCACCACAAAACAAGTGAAAGGGTTTTTGGGGTTAGTGGGATACTACCGGCGGTTTATTCACAATTTTGCAACACTGTCGGCGCCGTTAAATGACTGCCTAAAAGGCAGGAAGTTAGTAATGATGCGATGGAATGATCAGCTTGAAGAAGCGTTTGTAAAACTAAAAGGGGCACTGTGTGTGTGTCACCATTTTTAATCACACCCGACTTCAAAAGAGAATTCATTGTCCAGACTGATGCGTCAGAGGTAGGTGTGGGTGCCGTTTTGTCTCAGGAGGTTAACGGGGAGGAGCATCACATTACTTTCCAGAGTCGAAAGCTAACTCCAGCTGAAACCAGATACAGCATTGTAGAGACAGAGAGTGCCTGGCGATCAAGTGGGCACTGGAGTCGTTGCGCTACTATCTGTTGGGGAGAACATTTTGGTTGTTAACTGATCATTCCCCTCAGACTGGCAGTGTTGTAGCCCAGGGAGTAGAGTTCAGGTGGTAGATAGATGAACATAACAGGAGAAATTGATAACGTTGCCAACCAGTTATTTAATCGGAAAACGGACAGGCAAATTCTGGCGAGATCCATGCCTTGTTCATTTTCAGAAAAGTAAGCCGGTCTACATTATCGGAGGATAGTCGCATGCGACGGTCTGTTAGTACACCACCTGCAGCACTAAAGACGCGCTCCGATAATAAACTGGCAGCAGGGCAAGCCAGCACCTCCAATGCATACTGGCTAAGCTCTGGCCATGTATCCAGCTTAGAGACCCAAAACTTGAAAGGGGAAGAGCCATCTGGGAGTACACTGAGAGGGCAAGACAAGTAGTCTGTCACCATCTTACGGAAACGTTGCCTCTTGGTGACTGGAGGCGTCTCGGATGGTGTAGACATTGGTGGCGCTGCCACAAAACTTCGCCACATTTGGAACATACTGGTCTTGCCCCCCTGTGCAGAGGCGCTGCTTGTGCTCCCTCTTGTTGCAGAGCTGTCTCCACTGCCTCCACGCACAGAGCTGCTTTGTAAAGCAGTATCAGCAGCACTGCTCTCGGCTGGAATGGAGAACATTATGGATTTCACCAGTGTGTCTTGGTACTCCCGCATTTTACGCTCCTGGTTCAACGGTGTGATGAGGCTTTGTAAGTTGTCCCGGTAGCGAGGGTCTAGGAGGGTGTACACCCAATAATCAGACGTGGTGAGAATGTGGGCGATGCGGCGGTCGTTTCTCAGGCACTGCAGCATGAAATCAACCATGTGCTGCAGACTCCCAACTGGCCAACAAACGCTGTCCTCTGTAAGAGGCGTCATCTGTACCTGCTCTGCATCACCCCACCCTCGCTCTACATACTGACTAGAGCGTTGTGTACTTCCCTCTGTAGCGATTTCTTCCTCCTCCATTGACTCCTCCTCATCCTCCTCACAAAGTGAGCCCTGCAAAGCCCTTTGGGAGGAACCACGTTGCACTGACTGTCCAGAAGGTGATGGAATTTGTGTCTCCTCATCCTCCACCTCTTCCAAAACCTCATCCCTTAGTGCTTGCAGTGTTTTTTGAAGCAGGCAGATAAGGGGGACAGTCAGGCTGACTAGTGCATCATCTGCACTCGCCATCAGCGTTGACTCATCAAACGCATGCAAAACGTGGCAGATGTCCTTCATGGAGGCCCACTCAGTAGTGGTGAAGTGTGAACGGCGCAAATTGCATGTTGATTGCGCCTGTTGCAGCTGATACTCCATTACTGCTGTCTGCTGCTCACACAACCGCTCCAACATATGTAACGTGGAATTCCACCTGGTGGGTACGTCACATATGATGCGATGTTCAGGAAGGCGAAATCTGCATTGCAGAGCTGCAATGCGCGATCTGGCCTTGCTGGAACGTCGCAAGTGAGCGCACTCTAGGCGGACCTTGTGCAGCAGTGCATCAACATCCGGATAGTCCCTCAAAAAACTCTGCACGACCAAGTTGAGCACATGTGCCAGACATGGTATGTGAGTGAGGTTGCCAAGGGCCAGAGCTGCCACCAGATTTCGGCCATTGTCACACACTACCAAGCCTGGCTGGAGATTCGCTGGCAAAAACCACACGTCGCTCTCCTGCTTGATGGCATTCCAGACCTCCTGCGCTGTGTGGCTTCGATTCCCCATGGAAATTAATTTCAGGACGGCCTGTTGAGGTTTGGCCACGGCTGTGCTCATATCGGTCGCAACAGGTAAGCGTTCACGGGTCCATGTGGAGGTAGACCGTGACGGCTCCTGCAGCGATGATTCTGAGGAACTGGAGTAGGAGGAGGAGTCAATGTGTACAGACTGGATTCCTGCAATCCTTGGAGTTGGCAGAACACGTACAGCGCCACTCGCAAGATCTGTACCCGGCTCCACAACATTGACCCAATGGGCAGTGAGGGAAAGGTATCGTCCCTGGCCATGGGTACTGGTCCACGCATCGGTGGTCAGGTGGACCTTGCTACTGACGGCGTTTAGTAGCACATGTTTAATTTTTCCCTCAACATGCTTTTGCAGAGCAGGGACGGCTTGCCTGCTGAAATAAAATCGGCTTGGCACATTGTATTGTGGGACTGCCAATGCCATTAAGTTCCGGAAACTGTCAGTCTCCACCAGCCTGAATGACAGCATTTCAAGGGACAGGAGTTTTGTAATGCCAGCATTCAGAGCCTGTGCTCGTGGATGGTTTGCCGAGTATGGCCGTCTTTTATCCCATGCCTGTGCTACCGATGTCTGTTTTGTGGCCTGGGAGTGTGAGGATGACAGGGAACTTGCAGCTGTGGGTGGAATAACACTTTTTCTCTGGACAACAGTGACCGAGGTTCTTCCATGGCGATCGTGTGAGGAAGCCGAACCAGCTGTGTGTGAGCTGGAGGAAGAGGCTCCAACACGAGCTGAAGATGTAGGTGCTGCTGTAGATTGGCCTACATCTCCAGTGTGTCTCTGTAACTCAACTACGTGCTTTGTCCGCACATGTTTCCACATATTAGTGGTATTGAGGTTACTGACACTTTTACCTCTTTTTACTTTTTGCTTACACAGCTTGCATTTGACATAGCAAATATCATCTGCAAGTGTGTCAAAAAAGGACCACGCTGTGCAAGTCCTGGGAGCGCCCGTTTTGACTTTTGGAAGAGAACTGCTCCCAACAGGTGCCAAACTGGAGGCTACAGGCAACCGAGTCTGCAGCCTACCTCTCCCTCCTGTTTGTACCGTTGGGCCAATCTCTTCCTCAGAGCTGCTCCCACCACCTTCCTGTTCCTCACGCCATGTTGGGTCTTGGACCTCATCATCTCCACTACCCTCTTCCAACACCTGCTGCTTTTGGGTGGTCTGGACAGCACCATGCTCAACAGAAACTGGCAACTGAGTCTCATCATCATCAGATGCGTTCTGCGGTGTGCTGACCATCGGCACTGGCTCACCCGCCTCTTCAGATTCAGAGAGACACAGCTGTTGCGCATCACTTCATACTCCCTCTTCTTCAAATTCCAGAATGCTGCTTGGCTGGGCCCCTGTTTGCAAGCCAACAGATTCTGAGAACAGAAGCAGAGACTCAGCTGGCTCCAGTTCAGAACTCTCTGACTGCCTGGGCAATTTGACAGGCGGTGAACAGACAGATGGTTGCTCAACAGTGTTGTGGTCCTGAGAGGAGGTGGAAGCAATTAAAGTCGAATTGAAGCCATCCAACCAACAACGGCTTCAATTTGTTCTTCCCGCAGCAGGGGGGTACGCCGAGCTCCTACAAAACTGCACATAAAGGAACGCTCACGGGAAAAACTGGTGGATGCCGTGTCACTGGGGCGGCAGCAGCCACAGAATCCCCACGTCCTCTCCCTGCTGAAACTCCACGGCCACGACCACGTGCCTTACTCCCTGCCTTCTTCATCTTGGTAGATTGTTAAAGAAAATCAGAAAAGTTACAAGGCCTAAGTGTGGTTATTACGCAGAGACTGCAGTGAACACTGCACACAACTGTTCAGTATCTCTGAAAGGCTCCTTTCTGTAATTCTATAGTGTTTGCAACCAATGTATTGGATACGGATGGAAGCGCGTCACACTAATAGATTTGAGTTATTTGAAATGGAATGGAGCAGCACCAATTAGAGAAAAATGACAAGGATGAGGCAGTGACACACGTTCAGCAGACTACAACCAGCAGTGGTTGAAGAACTAACTGGAGCGTGATCTGCACTCCAAAAAAAAAAACCTCACAGACTAGAGTGAACACTGAACACAACTGTTCACTATCTCTGAAAGGCTCCTTTCTGTAATTCTATAGTGTTTGCAACCAATGTATTGGATAGGGATGGAAGCGCGTCACACTAATAGATTTGAGTTATTTGAAATGGAATGGAGCAGCACCAATTAGAGAAAAATGACAAGGATGAGGCAGTGACACACGTTCAGCAGACTACAACCAGCAGTGGTTGAAGAACTAACTGGAGCGTGATCTGCACTCCAAAAAAAAAAAAACCTCACAGACTAGAGTGAACACTGAACACAACTGTTCACTATCTCTGAAAGGCTCCTTTCTGTAATTCTATAGTGTTTGCAACCAATGTATTGGATACGGATGTAAGCGCGTCACACTAATAGATTTGAGTTATTTGAGATGGATTGGAGCAGCACCAATTAGAGAAAAATGACAAGGATGAGGCAGTGACACACGTTCAGCAGACTACAACCAGCAGTGGTTGAAGAACTAACTGGAGCGTGATCTGCACTCCAAAAAAAAAAAAAACCTCACAGACTAGAGTGAACACTGAACACAACTGTTCACTATCTCTGAAAGGCTCCTTTTTGTAATTCTATAGTGTTTGCAACCAATGTATTGGATACGGATGGAAGCGCGTCACACTAATAGATTTGAGTTATTTGAAATGGAATGGAGCAGCACCAATTAGAGAAAAATGACAAGGATGAGGCAGTGACACACGTTCAGCAGACTACAACCAGCAGTGGTTGAAGAACTAACTGGAGCGTGATCTGCACTCCAAAAAAAAAAAAACCTCACAGACTAGAGTGAACACTGAACACAACTGTTCACTATCTCTGAAAGGCTCCTTTCTGTAATTCTATAGTGTTTGCAACCAATGTATTGGATACGGATGGAAGCGCGTCACACTAATAGATTTGAGTTATTTGAAATGGAATGGAGCAGCACCAATTAGAGAAAAATGACAAGGATGAGGCAGTGACTACAACCAGCAGTGGTTGAAGAACTACATGGAGCGTGATCTGCACTCCAAAAAAAAAAAAAAACCTCACAGACTAGAGTGAACACTGAACACAACTGTTCACTATCTCTGAAAGGCTCCTTTCTGTAGTTCTATAGTGTTTGCAAACAATATATTGGATACGGATGGAAGCGCGTCACACTAATAGATTTGAGTTATTTGAAATGGAATGGAGCAGCACCAATTAGAGAAAAATGACAAGGATGAGGCAGTGACACACGTTCAGCAGACTACAACCAGCAGTGGTTGAAGAACTAACTGGAGCGTGATCTGCACTCAAAAAAAAAAAAAACCTCACAGACTAGAGTGAACACTGAACACAACTCTTCACTATCTCTGAAAGGCTCCTTTCTGTAATTCTATAGTGTTTGCAACCAATGTATTGGGTATGGATGGAAGTGCGTCACACTAATAGATTTGAGTTATTTGAAATGGAATGGAGCAGCACCAATTAGAGAAAAATGACAAGGATGAGGCAGTGACACACGTTCAGCAGACTACAACCAGCAGTGGTTGAAGAACTAACTGGAGCGTGATCTGCACTCCAAAAAAAAAAAAACCTCACAGACTAGAGTGAACACTGAACACAACTGTTCACTATCTCTGAAAGGCTCCTTTCTGTAATTCTATAGTGTTTGCAACCAATGTATTGGATACGGATGGAAGCGCGTCACACTAATAGATTTGAGTTATTTGAAATGGAATGGAGCAGCACCAATTAGAGAAAAATGACAAGGATGAGGCAGTGACACACGTTCAGCAGACTACAACCAGCAGTGGTTGAAGAACTAACTGGAGCGTGATCTGCACTCAAAAAATAAAAAAAACCTCACAGACTAGAGTGAACACTGAACACAACTGTACACTATCTCTGAAAGGCTCCTTTCTGTAATTCTATAGTGTTTGCAACCAATGTATTGGATACGGATGGAAGCGCGTCACACTATAATTTCAATTGAATGGAGCAGCAAGAATTACATTAAAGAAAAAAAAAATGAGTCTGTGAGTGACACGTCCAGATGCCTACAAACAGCGTTGGATGCAGAGCAAACTGCAGCGTCACCTGCACTCTCACACACACACACCTTGCACAGAGCTGTTAAAACAACACTGGCAAAAGGAAGCTTTACACAGCGGTTGGTAAACTAGCCTGCCTAGAGCACAGTACATCAAAATCGCAATCTCTAACTGTCCCTCAGAGTCAGCAGAGCAGCGTTCTGTCCCTTACTGAATTCACAGCACAGTGGCGCTAAAATGGCGGCGGCGCCTTTTATAGTGCATTCTGACATCATTTCAGCATCCAATCACAGCCATGCCATTAGTTAACATGACCGCAGCAGTACAGGATGTGCCCACACTTCTTAGGATTCCTCATTGGCTGACTAAAATCACATTGCCTCTCAAAGAATTGTGGGAACTTCCGATTCCGGTATACGATATATGGAAAATATCGGAACTAAGTATCGGAATTCCGATACAGCGAATATCGGCCGATACCCGATACTTGCGGTATCGGAATGCTCAACTCTAAATGCAAGTCAATGGGACAGAAATATCAGAATTAAAAAAACCTCTTTCTTTCCTTGTAAACAATAGATATACACACATAGAATACATATATATATATATATATATATACATGTCATTGTGACATATATATATTATACATATATTTATAGTTCATACACTTCTACATAGTAAAATAGCCTCTGATTCAATTGCCAGGCAATGCCGGCTTTTGTGAAAATACAGAACCACCCGACATGAAATGACACATGGTTTACATAGAGTTAACCAACCATGTGATTTCATGTAGTTTGATATATGGTTTTCACTAACAATTACATGAGTGTATGTGTGCAAAATTTGACACATGTAGAGGTTAATTAAAGGTGTAAATTCTTTGTAAAAAAAAACGCATTTTTTTGCTACGAATTTACACCTTTAATTAACCCCTACATGTGTCAAATTTTGCACACATACACTCATGTAATTGTTAGTGAAAACCATATATCAAACTACATGAAATGAAATGGTTAACTCTATGTAAACCATGTGTCATTTCATGTCGGGTCTGTAATTTCACAAAAGCCGGTAATTGAATTAGCGGCTATTATACTATGTAGAAATGTATGTACTATAAATATATATATGTGTCACAAATTCAATGACATGTATATATATATATATATATATATATTGTGAGACAGTGAGAGTATGTGTGTTGAATGGGGTGTACATTTCACCTAGATACTTTGCTGACTGGTATAAGGGAAATGTATGGCTTTGTAAACCTAGTGGTAGAGAAAGGTCACTACACTTTACATTCAGTACACACTTGCAGCTCAGGCCTGAAACCATTCAGCTGTTAATTAGGAGACCAGAAGTAGGTGTCTGCGAACACAGGCAGAGAGCTCGCTTAGTCTGGACAAGGAGTCCAGGCACAAGAAGGAGTCTCCAGGAGTATGAGCTGTCTCAGTCTGGGTGCTCGATGTACCCGGACACAGGAGTAGTCTCTGTGAGAATCCATGCGGATAGCTGCTGAATAGGAGGGGAGCTCTCTCAAGTCTGGACGTTGGATATGCCTTCAGACACAAGGAGGAGACTCTGTGAAACTCCATGCTGGTAAATGCTGAACATATGTGTTGTTTTGGCCCAGGCTGTTAGAGTCTGGTCCCAGATAGATAGGGAAATCTATCTAAGTGTAGTAAGTGGCTGGACAAGCCCAGGTCTTATGTTTATGATTTGGTTTTGATTATGTTCTGTTTGCTGTAGACTTTAATAAAACTGGTTGCGGCCAGTTTTTACCAGAACTGCTGTCTGTGAATGAACTGTTTCCGTGCCACTCCGTCTACCCGGATGGCGATCCCAGAGCTATATCCCCTGAAAAGCTTACAATTGGTGCTAGAATGTGCGTGCAGCACAGTGGCGAGAGACAGCAATAAAGGTGAAGTCTGTTGAAGCAGCAGCAGAGAAAAAAAAGTGTGTCAGCAAAAGAAACGTCTGTTGGAGCAGTCTTAAAGAGACAGTAGCCCTAATAGAGTTTGCAAAAGAAAAAAAAAAAAGTGTGTCTGCACAGCAAAGCTGAATTTTCTGTGGAAAAGACTGTGGAGTGTGTATGTCTTGAGTGAAGACTGCCGTTGTTGAGACAGAGAAGTCTGACAGCATGGATGACAGCATGGAGGCGCTGTTTGAACAAATGGCGCAAGTTAATGTGCAACATAAGACTGCCGTGGTTGAGACAGATAAGTCCGGCAGTATTGAGGAGCTCGTTGAGTACCTGGTCCAGGCCCAGCGGAGCATGCAGCAGAGCATGGAGCGGCAGCGCCTGCAGCACCAGCAGCGCATGCAGCAGGCCCAGCAGCAATTCCTGCAGCAGCAGCAGGAGAATAACCGGTTGTTTTTTGAGCAGGTTGCAGCACTACAAAAGACTTGCAGCGCATCGTCCCAAAGTAATGTTGCAAAGTCACCTGCATTGTCCGCTGTAAAGAAGGAGGTAAGACGGTCCCTGAAAAGATGACACCTCGTGACGATGTGGAGGCATATCTCACTAGGTTTGAGGGACTGGCAGAGAAGGAGAATCTGCCCCTATCTGAATGGGCCATGATGGTCGCACCCTATCTGATTGGAGAACCCCAAAGGGCCTATGCTGACCTGAGCGAGCAGGACAGCCAAGACTATGCCAAGCTGAAAGCGGAGATTCTTACCCGGCTGGGTGTTACGGTGGCAGTCCGTGCCAGGGGAGTCCATGACTGGAGATGCAGTTGGGAGTCTGCCGTCGGCAACCCTGCTCATGGGGTCAAGGAGGTGATAGTGGACCGCTACACCCGCGCACGTCCTCCTGAGGTACAGCCGGAGGTCGGACAACGAGACCACCAGGACGCCAATCGTCTGGTCAGCCTGATGGAGAGGGCCTTGGCCACCAAAGACTGCCTCCGTGACCAGCCGTCTGAGTGGTCTTCACTTCAGAGTTCCCGGACGCCGAACTCTCCCGGTAAGAGCGTTCCAGCTGTTGGGGATATGGGGTATGCTGATAGACGAGTTCAGGCCCGAGGGGACATATGGGTGGAAAAGTGTGATGGACAGTGTTGGAGATGTCGTGAAATTGCAGCCAACTGTCCAATAGAGGGGGAGCCTATGTATTGTGATGTTGGCAGATCCCTCTCTCTCTGCGCAGAACCTGTGTGTGTGTCCACCTCAGCCGAAGAGACTGGACCACAGGTGTCCCCGGTGGTTGTAAATGGCTGCCCAGCACAGGCCCTCTTGGACTCAGAGAGTCCAGTGACTGTTGTATGTGACAGCCTGATTGATAGGGACTTCATCCCTGATAAGCACCTGAGTATGGTGTGCATCCATGGAGACACCAAAGTCTACCCAGAGACTGCCGTGGACTTGGTCCCCAAACTCGGGGAGGTTTCATATGAAGTGGGGTAGTGAAGAACCTGGTGCAACCCGTTATATTGGGTAATGACTTTCCCCGATCTAAGGATCTCTGGGGGAAAAATGTTTCTGATGGACAGTGTGATGAAGCTCCTACTGAGGGTGCGCAGTCCCGAGGGCGGAACACAATGCTAGTGGGCCGTTAAACTTATATGATGATGATGATGATGATAATCATGATAATGATGCTGATACTGATAATGATGATGATGATGATAATCATGATAATGATGCTGATACTGATAATGATGATGATGATCATGATAGTGATGATGATACTGATCCTAATCATGATAATGATATTGATAATGATGATGACTGTGATAGAGATGAAATTCCTTTGCAGGTGATGTTGGGAGACGAGGATGGTGATTCTCGGGAACCGAGTGTCCCTGACTTAGGCCTCTTTCACATTTCCGGCGGGCGCCTGGCGGCGCCCCCGGCATTTTGCCGCAGCGCCGCATGTGAAAACCTTTCACACTTCTGGCGGCCAAAATGCGGTTTTTTGCCGGATGGTTTCTGATGCTTGGAGAGATAAGAAACCATCCGGCAAAAATAAAAAACGTTACATGCAGCGTTTTTTCCGGACGCTGCAATGTACATTTGCGCCGCATCCGGACAAAAACGCATGCAACGCATTGACATGCGGCGCCATCCGGCGCTAATGCATGTCAATGCGAAAAAAGCCGCATGCGGCGCATCAGATTTTCAGATGAGGCGCTGCGGCAAAATGCCGGGGGCGCCGCCAGGCGCCCGCCGGAAATTTGAAAGAGGCCTTACCTGTGTCCTGTGACAATTTTGAGAGTGAGCAGTGGAGAGACCCCACTCTTAAAACGGCACAGGAAAATATAAGGGTTCTAAATGAGGTTTCCCAAGAGCCTGGCTCTGAGGAGAGGTTTCCTCATGTTGCCATAAACAATAACCTGTTGTATAGGGACACTGAAGTCCAGGGAGAGGTCTTGAGCCAGCTCCTAGTACCTGAGCTATATAGAAGTATAGTGCTGGGGTTGTCACATAGTCACATACTTGAGGGACCAGATGGTGAAGTTAATGTTGTGGATGACATGTTAACTAAGGTTCCAGATCAAGATGATGGATTGTATAACCATGAAAGTGTGCAAGATGTGAATGAAAATGAATTGTATAACCCTGAAAGTGAGCAGGATGTGAATGAGAATGAATTGTATAACCCTGAAAGTGAGCCGGATGTGGCTGAGAAAAAGGGGTCAGACAGGGATAGTGGTAGTGATAGTGAATCATCTGATGACGATCAAGCAACCAGTGCAAATGAGGAAGGCATGGTAGCAGAGGAGGTTGAGGGTCCTGAGAAGAAAGCTGATGCTGACCTTACAGCCGGACAGAAGATGGCATCTGAAGATATTTTACAGTTGGCCGATTCCCTGGCGAAGACTAAGGTGAAAGGAGGAGAGCTGAGCTTTAAAGGTAGGACTCTGAAACTGAACACAGCACAAGTGGATGCTGTTGGAAATGAGAAGTTATCAATGTATGGTGTGGATCTGCATCATGCCAAGGACTCTGAAGGTAATGCTGCAGAGGTGGAAAAAGCCATAGAAGTGGTAGACACCAAACCAGATGCCTCATCAGAAGCTGAGGTCTCAAGTGCAGCTGTGAGGAACAAGACTGAGGATGTGGGGGCTGACTCTGCCCAGGAATCTGTTTCGGCCAGAGACAGTGGCGTGGATGGTGTACTGTCCGGATCAGTAGCTGCAACTCGTGAAGCTCAGGCTGGAAGTTCGGCGCCCGGAGCCCCAGCAATGTTCCCGAGTGATACCAAGGATCTGGATAAATCACAAGATGAGATTTTGAGACATCAGGCTGGCATTGGTGAGCTCAAGCGCACTTTCATGGAGTCTACATCGGAGCCACGTCCCAACAAATGGGAAAAGCGGTGTGTCACTCCGTTGCAGACACACGGGAGCTCAGATGGGATGCAGAACGTGGTGGAAGAGAAGAATCCGGCGGGTTCTGAGTATACAGATGCAGCTATCAAGGAGAACTTGAGAGCTGGAATAAATGGAGATATTGGAGACCATAATGATGTGACTGAAGAGGTAGAATGTAAGACTGACGGTAGGGCTTCTGAGCATGTTCTACCAGAAGAGCCTGAAGAAGGGGCCGAAGACATAAAGGACGTCCAACAGGTACCAGATGAATTGATTACTTCTCAGAAAAAACTCCAAACTGTGATGAAGGAGTGTGATGAAAGCCATGAGCATCTTCGTGAGAAGGTCAATGAAGTAAAAGGAAGGATACAGGGAATCTCTTCGTTGCAAGAGCAAATGCTGCTCAATAAGTCTAAGGCTCTATATAAGAATGCTGTTGTCACGGTAGAACATTACAATTCAGCTAGAGACTTAGCGGATGAATTATGTGTACTGCAAAAGAAAAACGATCAGCTCCTTCTACAGTCCCAATCATTTGAACAGTGTAAGCTTAAAATGGTCAGAGACCATGGCAGAGGAGCTTAAGGTCTGTGAAATAGACTTTATGAGTCAACCGATATTCAAGAAAATAGATGTGCTAAAGAGGGTTCAAGGGGAACTAGAGAAAAGTGAAAAACCCCCTATACCTTCTGTGATAGTTGGTGACTAGTGTTGAGCATTCCGATACCGCAAGTATCGGGTATCGGCCGATATTCGCGTTATCGGAATTCCGATACTTAATTCCGATACTTTTTCCATATCGTATACCGGAATCGGAAGTTCCCATAATTCTTTGAGAGGCAATGTGATTTTAGTCAGCCAATGAGGAATCCTACGAAGTGTGGGCACATCCTGTAATGCTGCGGTCATCTTAACTAATGGCATGGCTGTGATTGGCTGCTGAAATGATGTCAGAATGCACTATAAAAGGCGCCGCCGCCATTTTAGCGTCACTGTGCTGTGAACTCAGTAAGTGACAGAACGCTACTCTGCTCACTCTGAGGGACAGTTAGATATTGCGATTTTGTGTACTACTGTGCTTGAGGCAGGCTAGTTTACCAACCGCTGTGTAAAGCTTCATTTTGCCAGTGTTGTTTTAACAGCTCTGTGCAAGGTGTGTGTGTGACAGTGCAGGTGACGCTGCAGTTTGCTCTGCATCCACCGCTGTTTGTAGGCATCTGCACGTGTCACTGACTCTTTTTTTTTTATTTTATTTAGTGGAATTGGTGCAGCTCCATTATATTAGAAAAAAATCAAATCTATTAGTGTGACGTGCTTCCATCCGTATACAATACATTGGTTGCAAACACTATAGAAGTACACAAAGGAGCTTTTCACAGATAGTGAATAGTTGTGTTTCAGTGTTCACTGCAGTCTGTGAGGTTTTGATTTTTTGAGTGCAGATCACGCTCCAGTTAGTTCTTCAACCACTGCTGGTTGTAGTCTGCTGAGCGTGTGTCACTGCCTCATCCTTCACATTTTTCTCTAATTGGTGCTGCTCCATTTTAGTGGAAAAAAATCTAATCTATTAGTGTGACGCGCTTCCATCCGTATACAATACATTGGTTGCAAACACTATAGAAGTACACAAAGGAGCTTTTCACAGATAGTGAATAGTTGTGTTTCAGTGTTCACTGTAGTCTGTGAGCTTTTCATTTTGTGAGTGCAGATTACGCTCCAGTTTGTACTTCAACCACTGCCGGTTGTAGTCTGCTGAGCGTGTGTCACTGCCTCATCCTTCACATTTTTCTCTAATTGGTGCTGCTCCATTTTAGTGGAAAAAAATCTAATCTATTAGTGTGACGCGCTTCCATCCGTATACAATACATTGGTTGCAAACACTATAGAAGTACACAAAGGAGCTTTTCACATATAGTGAATAGTTGTGTTTCAGTGTTCACTGTAGTCTGTGAGCTTTTCATTTTGTGAGTGCAGATTACGCTCCAGTTTGTACTTCAACCACTGCCGGTTGTAGTCTGCTGAGCGTGTGTCACTGCCTCATCCTTCACATTTTTCTCTAATTGGTGCTGCTCCATTTTAGTGGAAAAAAATCTAATCTATTAGTGTGACGCGCTTCCATCCGTATACAATACATTGGTTGCAAACACTATAGAAGTACACAAAGGAGCTTTTCACAGATAGTGAATAGTTGTGTTTCAGTGTTCACTGTAGTCTGTGAGCTTTTCATTTTGTGAGTGCAGATTACGCTCCAGTTTGTACTTCAACCACTGCCGGTTGTAGTCTGCTGAGCGTGTGTCACTGCCTCATCCTTCACATTTTTCTCTAATTGGTGCTGCTCCATTTTAGTGGAAAAAAATCTAATCTATTAGTGTGAAGCGCTTCCATCCGTATACAATACATTGGTTGCAAACACTATAGAAGTACACAAAGGAGCTTTTCACAGATAGTGAATAGTTGTGTTTCAGTGTTCACTGTAGTCTGTGAGCTTTTCATTTTGTGAGTGCAGATTACGCTCCAGTTTGTACTTCAACCACTGCCGGTTGTAGTCTGCTGAGCGTGTGTCACTGCCTCATCCTTCACATTTTTCTCTAATTGGTGCTGCTCCATTTTAGTGGAAAAAAATCTAATCTATTAGTGTGACGCGCTTCCATCCGTATACAATACATTGGTTGCAAACACTATAGAAGTACACAAAGGAGCTTTTCACAGATAGTGAATAGTTGTGTTTCAGTGTTCACTGTAGTCTGTGAGCTTTTCATTTTGTGAGTGCAGATTACGCTCCAGTTTGTACTTCAACCACTGCCGGTTGTAGTCTGCTGAGCGTGTGTCACTGCCTCATCCTTCACATTTTTCTCTAATTGGTGCTGCTCCATTTTAGTGGAAAAAAATCTAATCTATTAGTGTGACGCGCTTCCATCCGTATACAATACATTGGTTGCAAACACTATAGAAGTACACAAAGGAGCTTTTCACAGATAGTGAATAGTTGTGTTTCAGTGTTCACTGTAGTCTGTGAGCTTTTCATTTTGTGAGTGCAGATTACGCTCCAGTTTGTACTTCAACCACTGCCGGTTGTAGTCTGCTGAGCGTGTGTCACTGCCTCATCCTTCACATTTTTCTCTAATTGGTGCTGCTCCATTTTAGTGGAAAAAAATCTAATCTATTAGTGTGACGCGCTTCCATCCGTATACAATACATTGGTTGCAAACACTATAGAAGTACACAAAGGAGCTTTTCACAGATAGTGAATAGTTGTGTTTCAGTGTTCACTGTAGTCTGTGAGCTTTTCATTTTGTGAGTGCAGATTACGCTCCAGTTTGTACTTCAACCACTGCCGGTTGTAGTCTGCTGAGCGTGTGTCACTGCCTCATCCTTCACATTTTTCTCTAATTGGTGCTGCTCCATTTTAGTGGAAAAAAATCTAATCTATTAGTGTGACGCGCTTCCATCCGTATACAATACATTGGTTGCAAACACTATAGAAGTACACAAAGGGGCCTTTCACAGATACTGAACAGTTGTCTGCAGGGTTCACTGTAGTCTGTGAGGAATAACCACACTTAGGCCTTAACTTTTCTGACTTTCTTTATCAATCTACCAAGATGAAGAAGTCAGTGAGTAAGGCACGTGGTCGTGGTCGAGGCCGTGGATTTGCAGCAGGGAGAGGACGTGGGGATTCTGTGGCTGCTGCCGCACCCAGTGACACAGCATCCACCAGTTTTCCCCGTGAGCGTTCCTTTATGCACACTTTTGTAGGAGCTCAGCGTACCCCCCTGCTGCGTGAAGAACAAATTGAAGCCGTTGTTGGTTGGATGGCAGCCAATGCATCGACTTCAATACCTTCCACCTCCTCTCAGGACCACAGCACTGTTGAACAACCATCAGTCTCTTCACCGCCTGCCAAATTGCCCAGGCAGTCAGAGAGCTCTGTACAGGAGCCAGCTGAGTCTCTGCTTCTGTTCTCAGAATCTGTTGGCTTGGAAACAGGGGCCCAGCCAAGCAGCATTCTGGAATGTGAAGAAGAGGCAGTATGCAGTGATGCGCAACAGCTGTGTCTCTCTGAATCTGAAGAGGCGGGTGAGCCAGTGCCGATGGTCAGCACACCGCAGAACGCATCTGATGATGATGAGACTCAGTTGCCAGTTTCTGTTGAGCATGGTGCTGGCCAGACCACCCAACAACAGCAGGTGATGGAAGAGGGTAGTGGTGGAGATGATGAGGTCCAAGACCCAACATGGCGTGAGGAACAGGAAGGTGGTGGGAGCAGCTCTGAGGAAGAGATTGCACCAACGGTCCAAACAGTAGGGAGAGGTAGGCTGCAGACTCGCTTGCCTGTAGCCTCCAGTTTGGCACCCGTTCGGAGCAGTTCTCTTACAACAGCCAAACCGGGCGCTCCCAGGACTTGCTCTGCGTGGTCCTTTTTTGATACAGTTGCAGATGATATTTGCTATGTAAAATGCAAGCTGTGTAATCAAAAAATTAAAAGAGGTAAAAGTGTCAGTAACCTTAATACAACAAATATGTGGAAACATGTGCGGTCAAAGCACTTTGTTGAGTTACAAAGACACACTGGAGATGTAGGCCAACCTACAGCAGCACCTACATCTTCAGCTCCTGTTGGAGCCTCTTCCTCCAGTTCACACACAGCTGGTAAGGCTTCCTCAAAGGATCGCCATGGAAGAACCTCTGTCACTGTTGTCCAGAGACACAGTGTTATTCCACCCACAGCTGCAAGTTCCCTGTCATCCTCACACACCCAGGCCACAAAACAGCCATCGGTAGACAGGCATGGATAAAAGACGGCCATACTCGGCAAACCATCCACGAGCACAGGCTCTGAATGCTGGCATTGCAAAACTCCTGTCCCTTGAAATGCTGTCATTCAGGCTGGTGGAGACTGACAGTTTCCGTGAATTAATGGCATTGGCAGTCCCACAATACAATGTGCCCAGCCGATTTTATTTCAGCAGGCAAGCCGTCCCTGGTCTGCAAAAGCATGTTGAGGCAAAAATTAAACATGCGCTACTAAACGCCGTCAGTAGCAAGGTCCACCTGACCACCGATGCGTGGACCAGTACCCATGGCCAGGGACGATACCTTTCACTCACTGCCCATTGGGTGAATGTTGTGGAGCCGGGTACAGATCTTGCGAGTGGCGCTGTACGTGTTCTGCCAACTCCAAGGATTGCCGGAATCAAGTCTGTCCACATTGACTCCTCCTCCTACTCCAGTTCCTCAGAATCATCGCTGCAGGAGCCGTCACGGTCTACCTCCACATGGACCCGTGGACGCTTACCTGATGCGACCGATATGAGCACAGCCGTGGCCAAACGGCAACAGGCCGTTCTGAAATTAATTCCCATGGGGAATCGAAGCCACACAGCGCAGGAGGTCTGGAATGCCATCAAGCAGGAGAGCGACGTGTGGTTTTTGCCAGCGAATCTCCAGCCAGGCTTGGTAGTGTGTGACAATGGCCGAAATCTGGTGGCAGCTCTGGGCCTTGGCAACCTCACTCACATACCATGTCTGGCACATGTGCTCAACTTGGTCGTGCAGAGTTTTTTGAGGGACTATCCGGATCTTGATGCACTGCTGCACAAGGTCCGCCTAGAGTGCGCTCACTTGCGACGTTCCAGCATGGCCAGATCGCGCATTGCAGCTCTGCAACGCAGATTGCGCCTTCCTGAACATCGCATCATATGTGACGTATCCACCAGGTGGAATTCAACGTTACATATGTTGGAGCGGTTGTGTGAGCAGCAGCCAGCAGTTATGGAGTATCAGCTGCATCAGGCGCAATCAACACGCAATTTGCGCCGTCCACACTTCACCATTAATGAGTGGGCCACTATGAAGGACATGTGCCACGTTTTGCGTGCGTTTGATGAGTCAACGCGGATGGCGAGTGCAGATGATGCACTAGTCAGCCTGACTGTCCCCCTTATCTGCCTGCTTCAAAAAACACTGCAAGCAATAAGGGATGAGGTTTTGGAAGAGGTGGAGGATGAGGAGTCACAAATTCCATCACCTTCTGGAAAGTCAGCGCAACGTGGTTCCTCACAAAGGGCTGGGCAGGGCTCACTTTGTGAGGAGGATGAGGAGGAGGAGTCAATGGAGGAGGAAGACATCGCTCCAGAGGGAGGTACACAACGCTCTAGTCAGTATGTAGAGCGAGGGTGGGGTGATGCAGAGCAGGCAGAGATAACGCCTCTTGCAGAGGACAGCGTTTCTTTGCCAGTTGGGAGTCTGCAGCACATGGTTGATTTCATGCTGCAGTGCCTAAGAAACGACCGCCGCATCGCCCACATTCTCACGACGTCTGATTATTGGGTGTACACCCTCCTAGACCCTCGCTACCGGGACAACGTCAAAAGCCTCATCACACCGTTGAACCGGGAGCGTAAAATGCGGGAGTACCAAGACACACTGGTGCAATCCCTAATGTTCTACCTTACTGCCGAGAGCACTGCTGCTGCTACTGCTTTACAAAGCAGCTCTGTGCGTCGAGGCAGTGTAGAGAGCTCTGCAACAAGAGGGAGCACACGCAGTGCCTCTGCACAGGGAAAGACCAGTATGTTCAAAATGTGGCAAAGTTTTGTGGCAGCGCCACAAATGTCTACACCATCCGAGAGGGCTCCAGTCAGCGGGAGGCAACGTATCCGTCAGATGGTGACAGACTACTTGGCTTTGCCTCTCAGTGTACTCCCAGATGGCTCTTCCCCATTCAAGTTTTGGGTCTCTAAGCTGGATACATGGCCAGAGCTTAGCCAGTATGCATTGGAGGTGCTGGCTTGCCCTGCTGCCAGTGTATTATCGGAGCGCGTCTTTAGTGCTGCAGGTGGTGTACTAACAGACCGTCGCATGCGACTATCCTCCGATAATGTAGACCGGCTTACTTTTCTGAAAATGAACAAGGCATGGATCTCGCCAGAATTTCTCTGTCCGTTTTCAGATTAAATAACTGGTTCGCAACGTTATCCATGTCTCCTGTTATGTTCATCTTTCTACCACCTGAACTCTACTCCCTGGGCTCCAACACTGCCAGTTGCTGCTCAGAAGTGTCGTGTCCACAGAACAAAACACAAGCTCTACTGTTAGTGGGGTTCAGTAACGCCAGCTGTTCCCCTGCTGTGTCAACGGCAAGAAGTGTCCTGTTCCCGACACATGGACAGAAAAACACATGACCAACATGCTCCAAATAGGGAAGAGCCGTCACCCTGCTTGTTATGCTGAAAACATGAAATTGTGAAGTTTTGCAGGCCTAGAATGATAAATTTTTATGACAAATATGGACAAATAATAATTTGTCATCACAGCGCATATCTGCACATGTCTATTAGAAATGGTAACAAAAAATAAAACATAGTCTACTCTTCACATTTTTAAATTAATGCATAAAAGTACATTTCAGACTTATGAATTAATGCTTTTTAAGGAACTTTATCTGTACCTGTAAGATAATGCACTCAATGGATGTACGAATCATTAAATCCTCATCATCATCATCACGAGGTTTATTTATGACAGACATTATAAAATACACATACTGATGCCAACTGTAACTTCAAACACCATATATGAAATGGCCAGCATGTAAACATGGTAATAATGTCCAATAATAAATTATTACATCTAGAAAGTGCATCATGCATACTGACAATAGGTACTTATACCTGCAAGTGCTGTTGAAACAACCACAAGAGATATAAATTAATACTGGTATATAGGTATCACAGTGCATAGTTACTCATGGACAATGTTGATGTAATACTGTATCTCAATTAAGTCAGCGTCAACCATTAGGCTTGTTAGTCTTGTACATTGTTAAAGAGGGAACGTAATTTTTTGGTTTGTCATAGGTGTAGTATTACACATTAAATTATTACTGCTGTATTTTTTTTTGCGTCCCTAGTGCGCAATAACGCAGCCTAACCTCACATTTGATAGTCAGCTAATTGCCACACGCTACCCTACCCTACGCGTGACAGTAGGAAGGTAGTGTTGACGGATAAAGCTTTGCGCAACCAGACATTCTTTTACCCTCTTCAACACTCTACAAGCAAAAAATGCATGATTTCAGCCGCAGACTTTATTGACGTACAGTATAACATCGGCATTACCCATCAGAGGCTGTCCACTGTCTGATACAGACATAGAATATACCTTTGCTATCCGTAGCCTTTGTTTCACCTACACTTGCAGGCACACACTTAAATTGTGACAAACAATGCCTAATGTTTTTTTAAATGGTTATTTTTTATTGTACATTATTGTGTCATCAATCACATTGATGAGTCCATGCTGGACATGTCATACATGCTATAGAAAGTTACGATTTTATGAACTTAAATAATTGAATTGTCTGTGACTGTCACATAAAATTTGCGATGATGATGATGAGTGACTATTACAAAATCCATTGTCTTCACTATGTTATGGTTTAACATAGCGTTCCTTAAGCATTATTCATAAAAAAAAACATTTACTTTTATTCTTAAATTTACAACACTATATTTTGTTACCAATTTTTTGGGTGTTGTGTTGTTCCATTTATTTTTGGCATGTGCATATATGCGTTTATATTTGTATTTTCTTTATTTTTCCTTCTTGAAATTAGAAAACATGTGTATCTTTGTACCGTGTTAGCCAGTAGATAGAAAAATATTTAGACTTCAGAGTCAGCAGTGGTTGATACCTTTTTATGGATAACTGAAAAGATGGAAACAAATTGCAAGCTTTCAAGGCTACTCACGTCTCTTCATCAGGGAAAGACTAACTAAAAAAATTAAGCATCACATATTTCTATACACAACAGGACACAGGAATAGTGCAATAGGTAAGACAAGTAAGTGACGTGTATCAGAACTGTCATTATCTCACAGGGATGAACATAAATATTGGAACAGTTCCTAGATAAGGATAGAAAGTTTGATTGCCCTCTCATTGGCGTATTTTTTGGGGTTTTCATGACCCTGGAAGGTCATAGACGCAGATTCCTTAATTGATATAGAATGACATAAATCCATGTGATCTATTCATTCCATCACTAACAGTGTCAAAGGTCATGATGAGCTTATATTCTGAAACCTTTGTACGTTTCTCATATTTGAAGTTATATTTTAATACCAGTAATTCCATATCCATGATGCTATGACCGGGCATACAAAAGTCTTTTGCCACAGGTAAATTCATTAATTTATCTGTGATTGTGTGGCGCTGATAATTCATCCTTGTTCTCCTTTTTGTTGCCGGTCTCCCCTCACTTGTCCCTCCCTCACTTGTCTTAGCTATTCCTGTGTCCTGTTGTGTGTAGAAATATGTGATTCTTCATTTTTGGCTTTACTCTTAGCCTGATGAAGACACCTGAGTAGTCTCGAAAGCTTTGAATTTGTTACCATATTTTCAGTTAGCCATTAAACGTTATCAACCACAGAGGACTGTCAAGTATAAATATTTTTCTATTCTTGTAATTGAAATTCATCATTTTATTGTCGTAGTAAAACTTCATTTATTCTTGTTTGAAGTACATACATTTGCAATGGCCACGTAACAAGGCAATAACTCAATATTTTGTGCCTACACCCTCCTTGACCCTGGGCTTCAACAGCGCCAGTTGCTGCTCAGAAGTGTTAGATGCACAGATGAAAACAATCGCTGATGTGTTTGTGGGTTCAGTAACGCCTGCTGTTCCCCTGCTGTGTGTCTGGCAAAAATTACTGCTGCTAACTACAACTTCAACTTCAAACGTCTCATACTAGGCCTCTGCCTACACCCTCCTTGACCCTGGGCTTCAACAGCGCCAGTTGCTGCTCAGAAGTGTTAGATGCACAGATGAAAACAATCGCTGATGTGTTTGTGGGGTTCAGTAACGCTGCTGTTCCCCTGCTGTGTGTCTGGCAAAAATTACTGCTGCTAACTACAACTTCAACTTCAAACGTCTCATACTAGGCCTCTGCCTACACCCTCCTTGACCCTGGGCTTCAACAGCGCCAGTTGCTGCTCAGAAGTGTTAGATGCACAGATGAAAACAATCGCTGATGTGTTTGTGGGGTTCAGTAACGCCTGCTGTTCCCCTGCTGTGTGTCTGGCAAAAATTACTGCTGCTAACTACAACTTCAACTTCAAACGTCTCATACTAGGCCTCTGCCTACACCCTCCTTGACCCTGGGCTTCAACAGCGCCAGTTGCTGCTCAGAAGTGTTAGATGCACAGATGAAAACAATCGCTGATGTGTTTGTGGGGTTCAGTAACGCCTGCTGTTCCCCTGCTGTGTGTCTGGCAAAAATTACTGCTGCTAACTACAACTTCAACTTCAAACGTCTCATACTAGGCCTCTGCCTACACCCTCCTTGACCCTGGGCTTCAACAGCGCCAGTTGCTGCTCAGAAGTGTTAGATGCACAGATGAAAACAATCGCTGATGTGTTTGTGGGGTTCAGTAACGCCTGCTGTTCCCCTGCTGTGTGTCTGGCAAAAATTACTGCTGCTAACTACAACTTCAACTTCAAACGTCTCATTACTAGGCCTCTGCCTACACCCTCCTTGACCCTGGGCTTCAACAGCGCCAGTTGCTGCTCAGAATGTTTAGATGCACAGATGAAAACAATCGCTGATGTGTTTGTGGGGTTCAGTAACGCCTGCTGTTCCCCTGCTGTGTGTCCGGCAAAAATTACTGCTAGCTACCTAATCATGGTGAAAAAAACATGACATCTCAAAGTGTCTAGTGCTACACATAGATATGAGGCTACACCATGATTTCTAAGCTGTAAACATTTGAAACGTCAACTTTCAAACCATAAAATGATTTGTCTGTCACAAATCGGTAACAAAATAATTGTGACATATTATTACAGATATGCACATGTCGAAAACAAATGCAAACACAAAAGCCTACTTATGCTATAGGATACTGATGGTCAACCTTGTCACTCCATAGCTTAGACAAATCCAACTCACATCATGATGACTCAAATACTGCAATGTTGGAAGTGCATAATGTGGGTTGAACTTTGACAACTGCTGCAGTGCGAAGGTTATACTTCAGTGTTCTTGCCTTTGAAATAAAAGCATACAAGTAAATATAATATCCAATGTTGATTAAGGGACGTGATGTACACCTGTAATATTGTGCAAACAATGCATGTAGGAATAGTCCTCTTCAACATTACTTATATTTGTGTCATTTAAAAAATACATATTTGATTAGAAAGTTAACAGCCCATATCATAAAGGTCCTTCATGTAAACATGATAATCGCTAACAAAAATCATGCATTACCTTGGTAAAGTCAATAGTGCATAGTCACAATAGCAAAATATATACCTGTAAGTGGTGCTGAAAGAACGACAACTGATAGAATAGGTGAATGATATCTATTTATCAGACTGAATAGCGACACCTGTACAATGTCGATATAATACTGTACCTTAACAAAACAGCTGTGTCACACCTCACACGCATTTTTCTTGTAGCTTGTTATGTAATAGGGCACATGCGTGTATGTTTCATCATAGGTGCATGTTTACTGAGTAAAGCAGTCATGACAACGCCTTTGTGTTGTCGGTACGCTTGCGATGATGAACGATGCGCACCGTGAATGTTAGTCTGCGTCATAAGACGCACAGACGCTCCAATACCCAACGCGTCACAGCAGGAAGCCAGTCTGTGCGTCCAAACAAAGGCGCAAGCATACATGCACGTACCCTTTTATAAAGCTATATAAAAAAAAGGATGTAGTAGTAACGCACACTTTATTGAGGTACAGTATTACATCGCCATTCACCATCTGTGGCTATGCAGACTCATCTATATATACCTTATCTATCCGTTGTCATGCTTGCAAGTCCACAGTCAGGCATAAATAGCTGTTTTCACTATGCACTTTTTAAAGGTTTTTTTTGTTAATATAAATGATTGGCACATATTATCAGTATTACATGATGGAAAATTTTAGATATTTTTAAAAACTTTTTAGTGATATTATTCAGCAAATGAAAATGGTGTACATACTGTTACTTATCCATCATTAATGGATTCTGATATGTACTTGTATGCTTTTATTTAAAACCGTTATAGCAGATTATTTAACCGATTTTTATTGTGGTTTGCATTGCTTTTCAACATGTTAATGTATGCGTTTATGTTTGTCAATTATTAATTTACATTATTTTTTAAAGTAAAATCATCATCTTATGGTACTAAAGGTTATATTTCTCTTGTTTGGAGTATAGACATTTTTAATTGACACGTAACAAGGAAAATACTTGATCTAGTATTTAAACATCCTCCTTGACCCTGGGCTCCAACACCGCCAGTTGTTGCTCGGAAGTGCTGTTAGCACAGTTAACACTTGCTCCCGTGTTACTGGGGTTCAGTAATGTCAGCTGTTCCCCTGCTGTGTGAACGGCAAACAGTCCTGCTGCCTCCACCATGTTCTCTTCTCATCCCTGGGTTACAACACCGCCAGTTGTTTCTCGGAAGTGCTGTTAGCACAGTCTACACTTGCTCCCGTGTTACTGGGGTTCAGTAATGTCAGCTGTTCCCCTGCTGTGTGAACGGCAAAAAGTCCTGCTGCCTCCACCATGTTCTCTTCTCATCCCTGGGTTACAACACCGCCAGTTGTTTCTCGGAAGTGCTGTTAGCACAGTCTACACTTGCTCCTGTGTTACTGGGGTTCAGTAATGTCAGCTGTTCCCCTGCTGTGTGAACGGCAAACAGTCCTGCTGCCTCCACCATGTTCTCTTCTCATCCCTGGGTTACAACACCGCCAGTTGTTTCTCGGAAGTGCTGTTAGCACAGTCTACACTTGCTCCTGTGTTACTGGGGTTCAGTAATGTCAGCTGTTCCCCTGCTGTGTGAACGGCAAAAAGTCCTGCTGCCTCCACCTGTTCTCTTCTCATCCCTGGGTTACAACACCGCCAGTTGTTTCTCGGAAGTGCTGTTAGCACAGTCTACACTTGCTCCCGTGTTACTGGGGTTCAGTAATGTCAGCTGTTCCCCTGCTGTGTGAACGGCAAAAAGTCCTGCTGCCTCCACCATGTTCTCTTCTCATCCCTGGGTTACAACACCGCCAGTTGTTTCTCGGAAGTGCTGTTAGCACAGTCTACACTTGCTCCCGTGTTACTGGGGTTCAGTAATGTCAGCTGTTCCCCTGCTGTGTGAACGGCAAAAAGTCCTGCTGCCTCCACCATGTTCTCTTCTCATCCCTGGCCTACAACACCGCCAGTTGTTTCTCGGAAGTGCTGTTAGCACAGTCTACACTTGCTCCCGTGTTACTGGGGTTCAGTAATGTCAGCTGTTCCCCTGCTGTGTGAACGGCAAACAGTCCTGCTGCCTCAACTTTAATTTCCATGGGTACCTTCTGCTACCCATCCGGGTTCCAGTACCGTCAGCTGGTTCTCCGCAGTGCCTTTGGCCTAGGTGCCTCCATGTCGGTATCCGAGTTCCAGCAACGTCTGCTGGTCCTTGGTAGTGCTTTGGAGCACAGGTACCTCCTGCTTAGTAACCGTGTCCCAGTAACGTCAGCTGGTCCTCGGTTGTGCCATTGGCTCTTTTCCTTCTGCTGACCCTCCGGGTTCCAGCACAGTCAGCTGGTCCTCATTACTTTCATTGGCTCTTGTACCTTCTGCTACCCATCCGGGTTCCAGTACCGTCAGCTGGTTCTCCGCAGTGCCTTTGGCCTAGGTGCCTCCATGTCGGTATCCGAGTTCCAGCAACGTCTGCTGGTCCTTGGTAGTGCTTTGGAGCACAGGTACCTCCTGCTTAGTAACCGTGTCCCAGTAACGTCAGCTGGTCCTCGGTTGTGCCATTGGCTCTTTTCCTTCTGCTGACCCTCCGGGTTCCAGCACAGTCAGCTGGTCCTCATTACTTTCATTGGCTCTTGTACCTTCTGCTACCCATCCGGGTTCCAGTACCGTCAGCTGGTTCTCCGCAGTGCCTTTGGCCTAGGTGCCTCCATGTCGGTATCCGAGTTCCAGCAACGTCTGCTGGTCCTTGGTAGTGCTTTGGAGCACAGGTACCTCCTGCTTAGTAACCCTGTCCCAGTAACGTCAGCTGGTCCTCGGTTGTGCCATTGGCTCTTTTCCTTCTGCTGACCCTCCGGGTTCCAGCACAGTCAGCTGGTCCTCGTTACTTCCATTGGCTTTTGTACCATCACCAACAGGACAAAGAAGGTTAAGACAAACTACAAGATACAGAACAAGAGACAGAAGAACAATAAGCAGAAGATCAAAAAGCAGAAGAACATTAAGTATAAGACCAAAATGAAGAGCAAAATATATGCTCTAAATTCTAAGCAGAAGAAGACTAAGCAGTGTATGGGGGTGAGTCCGTTCCTCCTCGTGGTGCCCCTGGAAAATGCCTGATGCTGCTGCAGGCTAAACTGAACGCGGACAAATACTGTTGTAATTAAAATCTTTCGTGACAGCAAGAACGGAAGGATGAAAATTCAGAGTTTTACAGATTACAAGTACAGGAATGTCTGTCACAAATAAGAATATGATGAAAAGGATGAATAGGAAGAAGATGAAGAAGTAGAATATGAAGAATAATAACTGTTTAATAAGAACAATATAAGTAATGTTAACAAAAAGATGAATAGCAAGAAGTTTTAGAAGATTAAGAAGGTGAAGATGAAGAATAATTTGATGAGAAAGATGATGCTGCTGAAGATTATGAAGGAGAAAGTGTGTGAAAAGTTAAAAAGGTGAAGAGCATGGAAGTTGTGAAACAGACATATTTGACAAAATAGAAAAAAGGTTAACAACATTGTGAATTTCTTCGTCAATCCGAACGTATTTCCTAAAAAAAAAAAAATTAATGCTATTCCATTGGATTGGGTTAAACATCTATGCCTTTAATGTCTCCTCAACCTCCCCCAATACATTCTACATTACTCTTTCTTGTTTTCCTTCATGTACAATTAACCAACAAGGCAAGAATGGGTTTTTTTTAATTTCGATATTTTGTTCCCATAGACTTACATGGGACTTCCGGTATCGGTATCGAGTATCGCCGATATTTTAGTGATATCGGCGATACCATTACGATTCCGATACTTTAGGATATCGGAAAGTATCGCTCAACTCTATTGGTGACACATGGTCAGTGCACCAAGGACAGGAGGTACGTGAGTTTCTGAGGAAGAGTCAGCAGAAGTGTTCTGATGTGCCGGGTCGTACTTCTCTGGCCAGGCACTATATCGAAACTGAGCCCGGCCCTAAGGTCAAGATGAAACCGTGCAGGATACCCGAGGCCCGCAGAGAGCATAGGCCTGGGAAGGTACAGGGTAGTGCGGATGCTTCAGATGAAGAGAAAGCTGATGTTGGCTATGGCTCAGGTGAAGATACAGATGACAGTAGTGAAGATGAAGCTGATGAGGGCCATGACTGGTCCAGAGTTCACTGTCTCTTTTGGATTGTTGACCAGCCCTCCGGTCTGGATGACCAGCCCTCCGGTCTGGAGAAGAGGGGGGGGGGATATGTGAGACAGTGAGAGTATGTGTGTTGAATGGGGTGTACATTTCACCTAGATACTTTGCTGACTGGTATAAGGGAAATGTACGGCTTTGTAAACCTAGTGGTAGAGAAAGGTCACTAAACCTTACATTCAGTACACACTTGCAGCTCAGGCCTGAAACCATTCAGCTGTTAATTAGGAGACCAGAAGTAGGTGTCTGCGAACACAGTCAGAGAGCTCGCTTAGTCTGGACAAGGAGTCCAGGCACAAGAAGGAGTCTCCAGGAGTATGAGCTGTCTCAGTCTGGGTGCTCGATGTACCCCGGACACAGGAGTAGTCTCTGTGAGAATCCATGCGGATAGCTGCTGAATAGGAGGGGAGCTCTCTCAAGTCTGGACGTTGGATATGCCTTCAGACACAAGGAGGAGACTCTGTGAAACTCCATGCTGGTAAATGCTGAACATATGTGTTGTTTTGGCCCAGGCTGTTAGAGTCTGGTCCCAGATAGATAGGGAAATCTATCTAAGTGTAGTAAGTGGCTGGACAAGCCCAGGTCTTATGTTTATGATTTGGTTTTGATTATGTTCTGTTTGCTGTAGACTTTAATAAAACTGGTTGCGGCCAGTTTTTACCAGAACTGCTGTCTGTGAATGAACTGTTTCCGTGCCACTCCGTCTACCCGGACGGCGATCCCAGAGCTATATCCCCTGAAAAGCTTACAATATATATATATATATATATGAGGTGTAAAATTGTGGAAAAAAAAATGTGTGGGCTCTCGCCCTATTTTCTCAACCAGACAGACAAAGCCAGCGAGTGGGGCAGATAATAATTGCCCAGAGAGGGACCATTATTTTTGGCCCCCCCGGCTACTAACATCTGCCCCCAGACACCCCAGAAAAGGCAAATCTATAATTAAATTCGACCTTTCTGGCACTTTGCCCGTCTATTCCCATTGGCCTGTAGCGGTGGCGAATGGGTTAATAAGGGGTTAAAGCCACCTTGCTATTGAAAGGTGACTTTAAACCAGGTTAATAATTGAGAGCGGTCAATTAGACAACTATCAATTATTAATCCTATTGTATGAAATAAAAATAAAACACACACACTTTAATTAAAAATCATTTTAATGAAATAAACACACAGTTTTTGACCATATTTTATTTTACTGCCATTCCTTGCAAAGCCCTTGTTTACCTGTAATAAAAATAAAATAATAAAGCAACATTATTCTTACCTATCCGATGTTCAGTCAGGTCCCACGATGTAATCCTTCTGAAAGGGTTAATGTTTACTGCAGGGACCGCAGCTAATGCTGACAGCCTCACAGTAAACCCCCGACTGAATCATCTCCTCTCCTGGCTGACAGGAGAGGAAGTGGTTAGCATAATTGATTGCTTCCCACTTTCACTTCAGGTCAGCCAGGGACACCGCACAGCATCAGTGACGTCAGAGGGAATCCCGGCTGACCTGAAGTGAACTGATTAACAAAAATAGGGGATCCCCTCGGAAAAAAAAATGACGTGGGGTCCCCCTATTTTTGTTAACCAGCCTGATAAAAGCAGACTACTGTGGCCTGGTTTTTCAGGCTGTTAAGGAGCCAATATCCATGGACCTTGCAAGCCTGATAATACCAGGCCACAGCAGTCTGCTTATCTTGGCTGGTTAACAAAAATAGGAGATCCCCTCGAAAAAAAATGGCATGGGGTCCCCCCTATTTTTGTTAACCAGCCAGATGAAGCAGACTGCTGAGGCCTGGTTTTTCAGGCTGGTAAGGATCCAATATCCATGAACCTTGCAAGCCTGATAATACCAGGCCACAGCAGTCTGCTTAGCTTGGCTGGTTAACAAAAATAGGGGATCCCCTCGAAAAAAAAATGGCGTGGGGGTCCCCCTATTTTTGTTAACCAGCCAAGTAAAAAGCAGACTGCTGCGGCCTGGTATTAAAAGACTGTCAAGGCCCATGTATTTTGGCCCTCAACAGCCTAAAAATACCAGGCTGCAGCAGCCCCACAATTGGCGCATCCAATGATGCACCAATTGTGGCACTTTACCCGGCTCTTCCCACTTGCCCTGTAGCGGTGGCAAGCGGGGTAATAAGGGGTTAATGTCACCTTTGATTGAACGGTGACAATAAGCCTGGTTAATAATGGAGAGGCGTCAATAAGACACCGATCCATTATTAATCATAAAGTTTGTAAATTTGTATAAAAAGACACAGCCAGAAAAAAGTATTTTAATGAAATAAAACACAACACAGTTTTCATTATTTTTATTGTACGCTCATCTTGCGACGCCATCGTTCTCCTGTAAAAAAACAAAAATAACAAACCAACACAAATACTCCCTGTCCGATGCAGTCCAAAATCACGAGTGTCCCACGACGAGTCCAGCTCTGCTACATCTGCATGCCAGTCTGAGCCTGACATCCACATAGAGCAGAGCAGCTTACCAGTGCAGATTCCCCGGCGGTGACGTCATCGGACTGGTTTACGGCCAGCTGTCGCGAGAGTACAGCTGGCCGAGATTACCCAGTACCCGGCAGTCACTGCAGTTATCGCGAGAAGCTGCACGTGACCGCCAGGGAGAGGGTAATGGCCGGCCTGGATGGATGGACGTGACCGCCGGGGATCTTCTGCCAGGTAAGTGCTGCTGACACCTGACAGACCCAACCGACACTGACAGTGACACTTTCGGGAAGTTCCTGTGTCACGTACTTCGTTCTGTGACACAGGAACTCCCCATAGACTTTAGAGGAAAACTCCGATTCCGGTATCCGATATGACAAAAATATCGGATCTCAGAATCGGAATTCCGATACAGCGAATATCGGCCAATACCCGATATTTGCAGTATTGGAATGCTCAACACTACTCATGACCAATAGACAATCTCAGAAGCGTCTTACCTGGGCCAAGGAGAAAAAGAACTGGACTGTTGCTCAGTGGTCCAATGTGTTTTTTCCAGATGAAAGTAAATTTTGCATTTCATTTGGAAATCAAGGTCCCAGAGTCTGGAGGAAGAGTGGAGAGGCCACAATCCAAGCTGCTTGAGGTCTAATGTGCAGTTTCCACAATCAGTGATGGTTTGGTGAGCTATGTCATCTGCTGGTGTAGAGTACTTCATGCTTCCCTCTGCCGACAAGCTTTCTGGAGATGGAAATGTCATTCTCCAGCAGGACTGGGCACCTGTCCACACTGCCAATAGTACCAATGCCTGGTTTAAAAGCAACAGTATCACTGTGATTGATCGGCCAGCAAACTTGCCTGACTTTAACCCCATAGAGAATCTAAGGGGTTTTGTCGGGAGGAAGATGAGAGACCCCAGACCCAACAATGCAGATGAGCTGAAGGCTGCTATCAAAGCAACCTGGGCTTCAATAACACCTCAGCAGTGCCACAGGCTGATGGCCTCCATACCACACCGCATTGTTGCAGTTAATTGATGCAAAAGGACCCTCGACTAAGTATTGAGTGCATTTACTGAACATACATTTTAATTCATAATTTCATCAACATTAACAGAAATAAACACTTGAAATAGATCATTCTGTTTGTAATGATTGTGTATAATATATGAGTTTCATTTTTTGTATTACAGAACTGAAATAAATTGACGATATTTGATGATATTCTAATTTTGTGAGAAGCACCTATATTCATTTGATTAATCCATGTGCTCTTTATAAATACTTTGTTGATGGAGTGGTACTAGCTGCTCACTATATAATCACCAAGCACTCTATTTGGGTTTTTCCATATGTCTTCAACTCCTATACATACGGTATATACTCGTGTATAAGCTGAGATTTTCTGCACATTTTTTTGTGCTGAAAACGCCCATCTCAGCTTATACACACGTCATTGCCGGCGGGGGAGGGGGGATCGGGGAGCAGAAGACATCATGCTCACCCTCCTAGCGTCATCATCATTGCTGCATATCAATCCCTGCATCTCAGTCCTGGCGCCGGCATCTCTCTTCCTGTCTTCCTTCCAAGGCTGAGCGGTCATGTGGTACCGCTCATTAAAGTAATGAATATGCACGCGTCTCCACTCCAGTGGGCGTGGAGCACATATTCATTACTTTAATGAGCTGAATCACGTGACCGCTCGGCCTTGGAAGGAAGACAGGAAGAGAGATGCTGGCGCCCGCACCGGATGGAATGCAGGGACTGAGATGTACCAGCGCCAGGAGTTGAGTAGGACTGTTGGAGGGTTAGCCATGTGATATTCACCTGTCCCCGTTCCACCGCCGCGCTGTGCTGTCTTTCACGTTCTCTGGCTGTGACGTTCAGTTCAGAGGGTGCGATGACGTGTTTAGTGCGCGCCCTCTGCCTGAACAATCACTGCAGACAGACTGAAGACACAGCGGTGCGCGATGGTGGAACGGGGACAGGTGAATATTTTCAAGTGCCAGGGGCCTGAGCCCATGGCGACACCGGCACCTGGCCCTCATAGCTTCCCGGTGTTCCCGCCTGCTCAGGACACCGGCACCTGGCCCCCAGTGACGAGAACTGAGTATGTCAATTTTTTTAATAGCAACAGCACATGGGGCATATTTTATTATGGAGCATCGTATGGGGCCATCAACCTTTATGGAGCATTATGTGGGGCATATTTTATTATGGAGCATCTTATGAAGCTTTCAACCTTTATAGAGCATTATGTGGGGCATATTTTAATGTGGAGCATCTTATGGGGTCCATCATGAACCTTTGCGGAGCATTATATGTGGCGTATTTTATATGGAGCATCTTATGGGGCCCATCATTAACTGTATGGAACATTATATGGAGGCTTGTTGTGAATGGGTTTGAGATGAGTTCTGAGCAGAGGCTCCCTCTGGTGGTTACAAGCGGTGCTAGTGAGGATTGTGAGGACTGGGAATCAGGTGTTACTGACTGGTCTTATATAAGGGAGTCATTTTCCCATCAGGGTTGCCGGTGATCAATTGTTCTGGTCTGAATCCTTCATTCCAGTTTCCCTTGTAGCCTGCTGTGTCGTGTCTGCATCTCCTGCTTACAGATAAGACTTTTGCTTCTTTTGTGTTTTTGCTGTGTTTTTGCATTTTGTCCTGCACTTCTTTGGGGGCCTTCAGGGTCCCCTCCGGGGGCTTCTGCCCTCTCAGTTTAGTTCAGCCACTGAGTTTTGTTCTTTTGCTTTTTCCAGTTTTTTCAGTGGCTGCTGTTTTGATTTTGTTACACCAGAGAACTAATTTAGGTGGTAGAGGTCGTGTGATCTCAGGTGATTTTGAAATTAGTAGAGTTTGTGCTTTTCAGGGTTTTCTGGGATTGCAGTAAGTATCCTTCCTATCCTTTTCTATTTAGATAGTTTGGGCCCCAGCGTTTGCTCGTACTATTTTCTTTCTGTGTCAGTATTTCCTCTTGTCTAACCGCCATTACATGTTTGGGGGCTTTCTGTTATCTTTGGGGTTCTGCTCCGGGGCAGATAGCTTTCCTATTTCTATCTTTAGGTGTAGTTAGTTTCTCAGGCTGTGACGAGGTGTCTAGGACCAACGTAGGAACGCTCCACGGCTGCCTCTAGTTGTGGTGGTTAGTCAGGGTACTGCAATCTCATAGATTCCAACTGCTCTGGTGTATTGCCTTTTTTACCTGCACTCCTCAGCTACCGAAACATAACAGTATCACCGGCCAAAAAATTGAAAATTGTATGGTACTCACAGAAGGAAAAAAAATATTGTGAAAGAAAAAAGGTTGTCAGAGTTGTCAGAGATATTTTTCTGTTTGTTGCATTTTTTTTTTTTTTTTTCCTCTGTATCTCTGGGTGCTGGGGAGGATCGTTTCTCCCAATGGAGTTTGCACAGTTGTCTGGCCGTGTGGATCAGCTTGCCACTGAGGTTCAGAGTATTGCTGCATATCTTGCTAGGTTGCCTGTTGTGGAACCTAGGATCCCCATGCCAGATTTGTTTTTAGGGGATCGAGCTAAGTTTCAGAATTTCAAAAATAATTGTAAATTGTTTTTTGCCTTAAAATCTAAGTCCTCAGGAAACGCAGCGCAGCAGGTTCAAATTATCATCTCTCTCCTGCGCGGCGATCCTCAGGATTGGGCTTTTTCCCTGATACCTGGGGATCCTGTTTTGAGTGATGTTGATGCGTTTTTTTCAGGCTTTGGGGTTATTGTACGATGAGCCTAATGTCACTGATCAAGCTGAAAAAACCTTGTTGACATTAAATCAGGGGCTTGATGACGCTGAGTTATACTGTCAGAGATTCCGTAGGTGGGCAGTCCTGACCAAATGGAATGACGACGCTTTGGCGGCCCTTTTCCGGAAGGGTCTGTCAGATAATGTAAAGGATGTTATGGTGGGATTCCCTGTCCCCTCTGGTCTCAATGATTCTATGTCATTAGCGATTCAAATTGACAGACGTTTGCGTGAGCGGAGAAGTATGCGTGGAATGGTGTTGCCTTGTGAACCAGCTTCTGAACCCATGCAGTGTGATAGAGTGGTGTCTGGGGCACAGCGTCATGAGTTTCGAAAGCGCAATGGGTTATGTTTCTACTGTGGTGATGCCTCTCATGCTATTTCAGTCTGCCCTAAGCGGGGAAGACGTTTTGCACGCTCAGTTGTCTTGGGTAGTGTTCAGACTAAGTTTTTATTAACTGTCACTCTGATATGCTCTCTGTCCTCATTTTCTGCTCAGGCTTTCGTTGATTCTGGAGCAGCTATTAACCTGATGGATTATGATTTTGCTAAACGTTGTGGGTTTCCCTTGATACCCCTACAGAAGTCTATTCCCCTACTGGGGATCGATTCTACCCCTTTGGCTGAGAATAAACCCCAGTTTTCTACTCATGTGATAATGAGGGTTGAACCTGATCACCAGGAGTGCTGCAAATTTTTGGTTCTGTATAATCTGCATGACATTATCGTGCTGGGTTTCCCTTGGTTACAGTCTCATAATCCTGTTTTGGATTGGAAATCTGTGTCTGTAACCAGTTGGGGCTGCCAATGTGTTAATACCAACACTCCTGTTTTTTCTGCCTCCCCCCAGGCTCAGGATGTTCCTGACTTTTTGTTTGATTTTTCTGATGTGTTTAGCGAAAGTAAATCTGCATCCTTGCCTCCCCATAGGAGCTATGACTGCGCTATTGAATTAGTGCCGGGTAGTAAATTCCCTAAAGGTCGCCTTTTTAACTTGTCTGTACCTGAACATGACGCTATGCGGTCTTATATCAAGGAATCATTGGAGAAGGGTCATATCAGACCATCCTCTTCACCCTTAGGTGCCGGTTTTTTCTTTGTGGCCAAAAAAGATGGTTCATTAAGGCCGTGTATTGATTATCGTCTCTTGAACAATATTACTGTGAAATATCAATACCCGTTACCCTTGATTTCTGACCTGTTTTCCAGGGTGAAAAACGCTACTTGGTTTACCAAGCTTGACCTCAGGGGGGCGTATAACCTTATTCGCATTAAGCACGGGGATGAATGGAAGACGGCATTCAATACCCCTGAAGGGCATTTTGAGTACCTAGTGATGCCCTTTGGGCTCACTAATGCTCCTTCCGTCTTCCAGTCTTTCATGAATGACATTTTCAGGGATTTTGTGGACAAATTTCTGATTGTTTATTTGGATGATATCTTGATTTTTTCTAATGACTGGGACTCTCATGTGAAACATGTTCGAACTGTATTCCAGATTTTGAGAGAGAATGCTCTGTATGTGAAGGGATCAAAGTGTCTTTTTGGCGTACAGAGGATCTCATTTCTGGGATTCATTTTGTCCCCATCTGTTATTGAAATGGACCCGGTCAAGGTTCAGGCCATCTGTGATTGGGTCCAACCTACTTCATTAAAGGCTCTTCAGAGATTTTTGGGTTTTGCCAATTTTCATCGTAAATTTATTGGTAATTTCTCGGTTATTGTTAAACCATTAACTGATTTGACCAGAAAGGGTTCTGATGTGGTGAATTGGCCTCCTGAGGCAGTCTCTGCATTTCAGGAACTTAAGCAGAGATTCACTTCTGCTCCTGTTCTACGGCAGCCTGATGTTTCTCTGCCATTTCAGGTGGAGGTTGATGCCTCTGAAATTGGGGCAGGTGCCGTTTTGTCCCAAAAAGATCCAGAGACCTCTAAAAGTAACCCTTGTGCCTTTTTCTCTCGAAAATTTTCTCCTACTGAACGTAATTATGACGTAGGTAATCGGGAGTTATTGGCCATGAAGTGGGCTTTTGAAGAGTGGAGACATTGGCTGGAGGGAGCCAAACATCAGGTGGTGGTCCTTACGGACCATAAGAATCTGGTCTATCTGGAATCTGCCAAGCGACTCAATCCTAGACAGGCCAGGTGGGCCTTGTTTTTCACACGTTTTAATTTTGTGGTTTCCTTTCTTCCTGGCACTAAGAATGTTAAGGTGGATGCCCTCTCGAGGAGTTTCCTTGCGGACTCTCCTGAGTTATCTGATCCTTCTGTTATTTTGAAAGAGGGTGTAGTTCTTTCCGCCATCTCGCCCAATTTGAGACTTGCTCTGGAGGGGTGTCAGGAGGATAGGCCCGAGCGCTGCCCTGTTGGAAAATTGTTTGTCCCGGACCAATGGAAAAAGAGTGTGATATCTGAGATTCATTGTTCCGCATTGGCTGGGCATCCCGGAATTTTTGGTACCAGAGACTTGGTTAGCCGGTCCTTTTGGTGGCCTACCTTGTCTCGTGATGTCAGGGAATTTGTGCAGTCCTGCGGGACTTGCTCTCGCTCCAAGCCTTGCTCTCGCTCTAGTGGTTTGTTGATGCCATTGCCTGTGCCCAAGAGACCATGGACCCATATCTCTATGGATTTCATTTCCGATCTTCCTGTTTCTCAGAGAATGACCACCATCTGGGTAATTTGTGATAGGTTTTCCAAAATGATACATCTTGTGCCATTACCTAAGTTGCCTTCCTCCTCTGAATTGGTGCCGTTGTTCCTTCAGCACGTGGTTCGTTTACACGGCATTCCTGAGAACATTGTGTCTGACAGAGGAGTCCAGTTTGTTTCCAGATTTTGGAGGACTTTTTGTTCTAAACTGGGTGTTCAATTGTCTTTCTCCTCGGCATTTCATCCTCAGACCAATGGTCAAACTGAGAGAACAAACCAGACATTGGAGACTTATCTAAGATGCTTTGTGTCTGCTGATCAGGATGACTGGGTCTCTTTTTTGCCTTTGGCTGAGTTTGCTCTTAATAATAGGGCTAGCTCTGCCACTTTGATGTCTCCGTTTTTCTGTAATTCTGGGTTTCACCCTCGATTTTCTTCAGGACAGACGGAGGCTTCTGTCTGTCCAGGTGTTGACTCTGTTGTGGAGCGTATGCAACAGATTTGGGACCAGGTAGTGGAGAGGTTGTAAAAAAAGGGGGAAGCCAGCGCCGCACATGATCAGCATGAAATAATTTAAGTGCAACTGCACATGTATATTCTAACTGTTTTTTAAAATTGAGACATTTAGCAAATAATTGATCAATTCTTTGAGCTACCCCGCCACGACAAGGCATTCTCATATGGGGCAGTACCTACTCTACGTTTTTTATTATTTATTTTCACTGTGCCATTGCGGCCTCCTGAATTATTAAAAGCATAACTGCAAAAAAACTGTAAAAGCAGGACTGCATAAACTGCAAAAGTACCTGAAGCATTGCTGAATCACCCCCATGGTGCCAGTAAGACGGATGCAGGTAAAAGCCGACCAGGTCCAGGGATGGACATTTCAGATCTGACCTCCACATACGCCAAACCAGCAGCCACAGATAAAGAGTGAAACAGGCACAGGCACAGGTGCACAATTACATATAGCCTGGGGCAGGGCAGGGCTGCTGTATGTGTGTACAGCAGCCTAAGTCAATTATAAGAAAGAAAAAAAACAGATAAAATAACATGCATAACCCGGCGCGCACGGCAACTAGTGGTGGTCAGCCACTTACCAATACAAGTAAAAAAAGGGGGAAGCCAGCGCCGCACATGATCAGCATGAAATAATTTAAGTGCAACTGCACATGTATATTCTAACTGTTTTTTAAAATTGAGACATTTAGCAAATAATTGATCAATTCTTTGAGCTACCCGCCACGACAAGGCATTCTCATATGGGGCAGTACCTACTCTACGTTTTTTATTATTTATTTTCACTGTGCCATTGCGGCCTCCTGAATTATTAAAAGCATAACTGCAAAAAAACTGTAAAAGCAGGACTGCAAAAACTGCAAAAGTACCTGAAGCATTGCTGAATCACCCCCATGGTGCCAGTAAGACGGATGCAGGTAAAAGCCGACCAGGTCCAGGGATGGACATTTCAGATCTGACCTCCACATACGCCAAACCAGCAGCCACAGATAAAGAGTGAAACAGGCACAGGCACAGGTGCACAATTACATATAGCCTGGGGCAGGGCAGGGCTGCTGTATGTGTGTACAGCAGCCTAAGTCAATTATAAGAAAGAAAAAAAACAGATAAAATAACATGCATAACCCGGCGCGCACGGCAACTAGTGGTGGTCAGCCACTTACCAATACAAGTAAAAAAAGGGGGAAGCCAGCGCCGCACATGATCAGCATGAAATAATTTAAGTGCAACTGCACATGTATATTCTAACTGTTTTTTAAAATTGAGACATTTAGCAAATAATTGATCAATTCTTTGAGCTACCCCGCCACGACAAGGCATTCTCATATGGGGCAGTACCTACTCTACGTTTTTTATTATTTATTTTCACTGTGCCATTGCGGCCTCCTGAATTATTAAAAGCATAACTGCAAAAAAACTGTAAAAGCAGGACTGCAAAAACTGCAAAAGTACCTGAAGCATTGCTGTTTATTTGCAGTCTTATTTTTGCAGTTTTTTTGCAGTCTTGTTTTTAATATATTTTAGGAGACCGTAATGGCACAGCGAAAATAGAAAACGTAGAGTAGGACTGCCCCATATGAGAATGCCTTGTCGTGGCGGGGTGGCTCAAAGAATTGATCAATTATTTGCCAAATGTCTCATTTTTAAAAAAAACAGTTAGAAACTAATATGTGCAGATGCACTTAATGTATTTCATTTTGACCATGTGCGGCGCTGGCTTCTTCCCCTTTTCTTGTTCGATATTGGTACGTGGCTGACCACCACTTGTTGCCGTGCGCGCCGGGTTATGCATGCCATTTTATCTGTTTTTTTTCTTTTTGTGATTGACCTAGGCTGCTGTACACACATACAGCAGCCCTGCCCTGCCTCAGGCTCTGTGTAATTGTGCACCTGTGTCTGGGCCTGTTTCACCCTTCATCTGTGGTTGCTGGTTTGGCAAGTGTGGAGGTCAGATCTGAAATGTCCATCTTTGGACCTGGTCGGCTTTTACCTGCGCTTGCCTTACTGGCACCATGGGAGTGATTCAGCATGCTTCAGGTACTTTTGCAGTTTATTTGCAGTCTTATTTTTGCAGTTTTTTTGCAGTCTTGTTTTTAATATATTTTAGGAGACCGTAATGGCACAGCGAAAATAGAAAACGTAGAGTAGGACTGCCCCATATGAGAATGCCTTGTCGTGGCGGGGTGGCTCAAAGAATTGATCAATTATTTGCCAAATGTCTCATTTTTAAAAAAAACAGTTAGAAACTAATATGTGCAGATGCACTTAATGTATTTCATTTTGACCATGTGCGGCGCTGGCTTCTTCCCTTTTCTTGTTCGATATTGGTACGTGGCTGACCACCACTTGTTGCCGTGCGCGCCGGGTTATGCATGCCATTTTATCTGTTTTTTTTCTTTTTGTGATTGACCTAGGCTGCTGTACACACATACAGCAGCCCTGCCCTGCCTCAGGCTCTGTGTAATTGTGCACCTGTGTCTGGGCCTGTTTCACCCTTCATCTGTGGTTGCTGGTTTGGCAAGTGTGGAGGTCAGATCTGAAATGTCCATCTTTGGACCTGGTCGGCTTTTACCTGCGCTTGCCTTACTGGCACCATGGGAGTGATTCAGCATGCTTCAGGTACTTTTGCAGTTTATTTGCAGTCTTATTTTTGCAGTTTTTTTGCAGTCTTGTTTTTAATATATTTTAGGAGACCGTAATGGCACAGCGAAAATAGAAAACGTAGAGTAAGACTGCCCCATATGAGAATGCCTTGTCGTGGCGGGGTGGCTCAAAGAATTGATCAATTATTTGCCAAATGTCTCATTTTTAAAAAAAACAGTTAGAAACTAATATGTGCAGATGCACTTAATGTATTTCATTTTGACCATGTGCGGCGCTGGCTTCTTCCCCTTTTCTTGTTCGATATTGGTACGTGGCTGACCACCACTTGTTGCCGTGCGCGCCGGGTTATGCATGCCATTTTATCTGTTTTTTTTTCTTTTTGTGATTGACCTAGGCTGCTGTACACACATACAGCAGCCCTGCCCTGCCTCAGGCTCTGTGTAATTGTGCACCTGTGTCTGGGCCTGTTTCACCCTTCATCTGTGGTTGCTGGTTTGGCAAGTGTGGAGGTCAGATCTGAAATGTCCATCTTTGGACCTGGTCGGCTTTTACCTGCGCTTGCCTTACTGGCACCATGGGAGTGATTCAGCATGCTTCAGGTACTTTTGCAGTTTATTTGCAGTCTTATTTTTGCAGTTTTTTTGCAGTCTTGTTTTTAATATATTTTAGGAGACCGTAATGGCACAGCGAAAATAGAAAACGTAGAGTAGGACTGCCCCATATGAGAATGCCTTGTCGTGGCGGGGTGGCTCAAAGAATTGATCAATTATTTGCCAAATGTCTCATTTTTAAAAAAAAACAGTTAGAAACTAATATGTGCAGATGCACTTAATGTATTTCATTTTGACCATGTGCGGCGCTGGCTTCTTCCCCTTTTCTTGTTCGATAGTGGAGAGGTTGTCCCTCTCTCAGGAGAAGGCCCAGCGGTTTGCTAACCGGCATAGGACTGATGGTCCTCGGTTTAAAGTGGGGGACTTGGTCTGGTTGTCCTCAAAGAATATTCCTATGAGAGTAGCATCTCCTAAATTTAAGCCTAGGTTCATTGGACCTTATAAGATCATGGAGATTATTAATCCTGTTTCTTTTCGTTTGCTTCTTCCAGGGACATTTAAGATCCATAACGTGTTCCACAAGTCCTTGTTGAAGAGGTTTGTTGAGCCAGTGGTTCCTGCTGCTGTGCCTCCTGACCCTGTTTTGGTTGAGGGCAATCTGGAGTATGTGGTTGAGAAAATATTGGATTCTCGTTTTTCTAGACGGAAACTCCAGTATTTGGTTAAATGGAGAGGTTATGGTCAGGAAGACAATTCTTGGGTGTTTGCTTCGGACATCCATGCTAGGAGACTTATCCGTGCGTATCATAGAACTCATCCTGACCGACCTGGTTGCTCAAATGAGGGTTCGGTGACCCCTCCTCAAGGGGGGGTACTGTTGTGAATGGGTTTGAGATGAGTTCTGAGCAGAGGCTCCCTCTGGTGGTTACAAGCGGTGCTAGTGAGGATTGTGAGGACTGGGAATCAGGTGTTACTGACTGGTCTTATATAAGGGAGTCATTTTCCCATCACGGTTGCCGGTGATCAATTGTTCTGGTCTGAATCCTTCATTCCAGTTTCCCTTGTAGCCTGCTGTGTCGTGTCTGCATCTCCTGCTTACAGATAAGACTTTTGCTTCTTTTGTGTTTTTGCTGTGTTTTTGCATTTTGTCCTGCACTTCTTTGGGGGCCTTCAGGGTCCCCTCCGGGGGCTTCTGCCCTCTCAGTTTAGTTCAGCCACTGAGTTTTGTTCTTTTGCTATTTCCAGTTTTTTCAGTGGCTGCTGTTTTGATTTTGTTACACCAGAGAACTAATTTAGGTGGTAGAGGTCGTGTGATCTCAGGTGATTTTGAAATTAGTAGAGTTTGTGCTTTTCAGGGTTTTCTGGGATTGCAGTAAGTATCCTTCCTATCCTTTTCTATTTAGATAGTTTGGGCCCCAGCGTTTGCTCGTACTATTTTCTTTCTGTGTCAGTATTTCCTCTGTCTAACCGCCATTACATGTTTGGGGGCTTTCTGTTATCTTTGGGGTTCTGCTCCGGGGCAGATAGCTTTCCTATTTCTATCTTTAGGTGTAGTTAGTTTCTCAGGCTGTGACGAGGCGTCTAGGACCAACGTAGGAACGCTCCACGGCTGCCTCTAGTTGTGGTGGTTAGTCAGGGTACTGCAATCTCATAGATTCCAACTGCTCTGGTGTATTGCCTTTTTTACCTGCACTCCTCAGCTACCGAAACATAACAGAGGCTCCTGATTCAATATGGATATTCAAAAACATTTAACCTACTGAAATCTCAATTAATTTTTACTTTAATTGGTATCTATTTTTATTTTTTAAATTTACCAGTAGCTGCTGCATTTCCCACCCTAGGCTTATACTTGAGTCAATAAGTTTTCCCAGTTTTTGTGTCAAAATTAGGGGCCTTGGCTTATACTCGGGTAAGCTTATATTTGAGTATATACGGTACACATCCTTCATCCATTTTATTATCATTCTGCGTATTATGTGAGCTATACACTCAGCCCCTTCCATTTAGCGGTAAGGACTTATATGGTAGGCTATCCTTTTACCAATACATGCTTACCTATATACTATTGTTTACTACATCAGCTAGCATTGTTCACAGCATGCATATATAGTCACTGATCTTGGTTTGAGTTTCCCAACTTTGGTTACTCAGCCACGACCAGGCAGCTCTTTGGTTGCCACCTACCACATCCCCCTGTTTTTGAGATTTCTTTTACATCTCCTCAGCAATGAGAGGGTCTTCTCCTAACTCATAGTGTGGGGCATGTTTGCAGGGCAACGTACATCCATACAACTTATGCTTTGGCTATATGTACTGCTCATTGAGTTATTCATTATATTTTTTAAAATCCAGCATACGACATACTGTATGTGAATTGACCTGTGCTTCTCTTGAGTGGTCCCTGATTGTTGTTTTTTTTTCTTGTTTGTACAATTAATTGTTTTTACATAAGTGCGGGCACTCTTTTGTTTGTAGTGCCACCAAATACCATTGTTTGTTCAATAAGGGTATTTTATCCTTCTATCTCTTTTTCCGTACTTTTTTCTAGCCATATGTTCGTAGTTCTCTTTTGCATTAAAGGGGTTGTCTGGCCTGTGCAAGTCTGCAGTCACTCCATGTGACTGCAGACTTGTGAGTCCTTACATCGTACGCACTGTGAGGCTGTGAAGATTCTCCAGGAGTGGCAAGCATGTGACCACAAGAATGTGATTTACAGTGTCGTCCGTGTATTGAGTGAGGCCGGACACGTCTATTCGGAATGAGGTCGAACATATGCAAATCGCATACTTCTGGTCACCTAACCACATGCTCCCAACACTGGCGCTGGCGAATACTCGCAACGCACAAAGCACACACTGTGAGGATTCACAAATCTGTAGTCTACAGTCAAAAAGGTTTAGTGTTTATTTCCTTCTATTCTCCTTTTGCTCAACTGTGAAGCCAGTTTTCCTTCCCTTAATTATCTAACAATGCAGTTCCTCTATTGAGGGAACCTTGCTGCAGGTCTTTTCCAACCAGTCACAAAATGCGTAGAATAATAAAGGATGGGCCCTTACACCAAGCACAATATTGAACCATATATTCAATCTTAGTGTTACATATGATTGTGCATGGTATAGGCAATGTGATGGATACTGGAAATTATAGCTTGCAATGAATTTTCCAAACTAGTTTTTGTTATATCTTATCTTTACTGTCTTGTAGAAAATGAGAAAATAATATATTGTGATATGAGCTACTTCCCAAATCTACGTGCAGATCTGTTTGCTGTCTGAGCATCCTTTGGGGAGGAGAGGAATGAGATTCTGGGATAGAAAGCTTTAGTAAACTGTGGCTAGTGAGGCAGATGTAGAGACTAAGAGACAAATGAGGTGAAACCGGAGAAATTTCATTTGTCAGAGAGGACGGAGGGAGAAATTGGAGAGAGGAGCAGGAAATGGAGCAAAGCCAGAGAGATTTACAGAGGCAGTAGCTTCACAAGAGGATGAGACTTTTATTAGCACATTCATGGGAAAACACTTATGGTGCTGACAGCTATAAAATAATAATAATCTGTTTTTTTGTGGGTTCTGGTTGAAAGGGTTAACTTTCTGCAGACCGCAGTGTACATGAAAAACATTGAGCAACATAGGAGGTAAAGCGAATGTTCTAAATCTATTTTCTACCCTTTCTGTTGTATTGCACATTGATTCATTTTTGTGGTTCAAAAACAGTATTTTTGATACTTTATTTATAATGTCCTTTGTTCCTTTGTCTCTTTATATGACATCTATATCATTTGAAAAAACAAAGATAAAAACAAAATGAGCATAGACCCTATAGTAAGTGAATAAGTAAATAAATAGTAATAGTACATGTACAGTAAATAACATAGGGTACTTACCGTAGTTAACACTGTTTTTATCAAAAAAGCGGAAAAGCCATCCCAGAGCGACAAGTTGTACCTAATAGGGACGGTAAGATCTCCAGTATTAAAACCTCACGTAAGGTAAGCCAACTTCAATATAGATGGGGACTGTTCAGACACCTGCCCATGGGTAGCTGTATAGATCAAATGCCTAGCTCAAAAAAGGGGAGTCACCTCCCTGTTTGTACAAAGGGCAACAAACTACAACAAAACCAATTAAATGAGCCGAAACATTGTGTAGGCTGCAGCAGTTTCATCACACAAACAGCGCTGGAACCAATCACTGAGCTCAGCAGCTTGTGCCATCAGTCATTAGCTGAAGTGCTGTCGATAGGACATCTCCGTTGCAGTCTGTACACAATTTCTAGAGCAGAGCCTGCAACATAGCGCTTGAACTGAAGGGGGGAAGTAAAATGTGGTTTATATGTTTGCAGTGAACTGTGTCAGCAGGCAAAGGTTTTTTTAAAGGAGTCATTTCCATTCATTGAAAAAATGTTGTTCCTTAGCAAGAATGGTTTGATTTTTCCATTATTGGCCTGTAAACATAGCTGGGGCAATAAAATGAATGAAAAACATTGGCATGCCACCTGATTGTTCATGATGATCTTTCAATTAAAGATTGCTGTATCTGTATTTCATATAATCATGGAATGGTAGAGTTCGTAGGAACCTCCAGGGTCATCATGTCCAAACCCCTGCTCAATGCAGGATTCACTAAACCATCTCAGACAGATGTCTGTCCAGCCTCTGTTTGAAGACTTCCATTGAAGGAGAACTCACCATCTTCCTGACAGCCTGTTCCACTCATTGATCACCCTCACTGTCAAAAAGTTTTTTCCAATATCTTATCTGCATCTTCTCTATTTCAGCTTCAATCCATTGATTCTTGTTTTTTTCATGTGCAAATGAGAATAAGAATGATCCCTCTACACTGTGACAGCCCTTAAGATATTTGTAGACAGCTATTAAGTCTCCTCTTAGCTTTCTTTTTTCGCAAGCTAAACATTCCCACATCGTCGTAGGACATTCTCTGCTGTTTACTCACCATCCTAGTAGCTCTTCTCTGAACTTGTGTCATGGGGCAGTTGTAGGAATACAGGGGATAAGGAGTCTGGGCCCCTGAACTGCCCCTAAGGCTAAGGAAGGGCCCTGTCTTTCCTTAACTTGGTGGTACACTTAGAGGTAGTGAGGCCCAAGTCACCGACCTGTCCATGTCTCCTGTTTAGCCCTGAGCTAAACCCACCAACCCCCCTACCAAGGAGGCGAGACAGGGAATAATGTGAATAACACCTAAACAATAAAAGGAAAGACAGACACCTAGGGGTTAAATCAACTAAACAATAAACACTTAGCTTTCTCTGCTGTAATGCACAGCAGAGTAAGTCACCAGATGAGGGAAGCAACTGAAGTACAACTGCTCTCAGCAGCACCTGGCTCCAGCTTGGTTGGTTTTCAAAGGAAGCAATATCAACAACCCCAGCTGAAGCCTCAGGAGACCTTTTAAAAGATGGTGGGAGTGGACTCTACCTTCTCCTGACAAGTCGGCAGTGATGTAATTACACCAGCAGCCACCGGGGGAAAAGACTGAGATTAACTCCCAGTGACCTGAAAGGAAAAAGGTTTTAGTATGCAGACAGATTTGCCACAGAAACCCAATGTGGATCGTGACAACTTGCTCCAGTTTTTCAATGTCTTTTTTAAAATATGGTGCCCATATAGAGGGGATAATTACTTCATGTGAGCTAAATGGCATACTTCTATTAATACATCCTAGAACTGTGTTGCTTTTTTTGCTGCTGCATCACACTGTTGACTCATGTGCATGTGCTCAAGTCTTTTTATATGTGCTGCTGTTTAGTTCTATTCCTCCCATTCTGTAGAGGTAATTTTCATTTTTCTTGTCCAGTTGTAGAATCTTGCAAATCTCCCTGTTAATCCCTTAGTGACAGCCAATTTGGTACTTAATGACCAAGCCAATTTTTACAATTCTGACTACTATCACTTTATGTGGTTATAGCTCTAGAATGCTTCAACATATGCCACTGATTGTACTTCATGTTAGTGGTAAAATTTCATATATAAAACTTGCGTTTATTTAAGAAAAAAACTGAAATTTGACAAAAAATTTGAAAATTTTGCAATTTTAAAACTTTTAATTGTTGTACACTTAAATCAGAGAGTGGTGTCACACAAAATAGTTAATAACTAGCATGTTAGGGTTCGAGTTCCCATTGCTGCACAAGGGGAGTCTCGAACCAGTCCCACTGCGGTCCCCCATTCATCTCCAGCCGCAGTGGAGCCTGTTCAGCAGAGACGTAGGTCCCAGCGTCTTGCCCATTCCAGTACTGTGCAGTGACTTGCTGCTGCCTCTCCTGGATCTGCTATTATAGCCAGTGCTGGAGCAGACGTCTTTGGGACGAAGTCCTGCGTTTCCCCTTCTGAGCATGCCCAGTGTGAGATCTCTCATTGGAGATCAGGGGTCACATGCTCAGGTACTTCAGCAGCTCCTATTGGTCTGCCAGGAAGGTCCTGTGACTACTGGAGTTCTGGAACAAGTTTCATTGGTCCTTGTTTCTGGCAGGTCCTGTAGCTGTTATTATAAAAGGGTGGCAATGCTGAGTATCAACCATTATATGTTTTGTGCCAGTGTGGTCATGCGTGTGTGTGGTTAGGGCCCCGGCTGAAATAAGCCCCTAGAATACCGACTTAATCGGTGAGGAGTTTGGTATGCTAGCTGGTCAGGGTCGGTGTCCTAGATGCCCTAGATTACCGGCATAACCGGTGAGGAGTTTGATTGCCATATTCAGGGACTGGCATTCAGACGCCATAGATTGCGGGTGACTCCCGCGAGGACATTAGCGCATGATCACGTTCTATGTTCGCTTAGCACTTAACTGTGTACCTGGGTCATAACAGCAAGATATGAAAAAACATGTAATTTTTATTAAAGAATTGTACAAAACACAATTAAAATGGCAATACCACAAGAACAGGAACAAGTGGGACTCAACCAAAAAACTTCCAACTAGACCATGTATGTAAAATTCATCGTATCTATGTAGTCATAGTAGGGCACCAAAAAACAATTAAGCAAAGAAAGAATTTGGCCATAAGGCTCAGTTCACATAGATGTGCAAAAACATTTCTTATATATATGTGTATAATGACATTGGTCCCTAAACTGTTGAAAGTATTAGCATACAAATAGATACTGGCACATGTACTATACAAACATAGTCTAGAAATACAATAAAGGCATAGTTACCAAGATAGGAAGGAGAATGGGAGACCCACCACTCACCCGACGCGCGTTTCGCACTGAAATGCTTCGTCCAGTGGTGGTTGGGTACTGGCCAGGGAGGGTATATATATGCATAGTAGTAAATGAAAAACATATGACCGCCATTGATTCAAATATTGCACAATGTAGTGATTGGATCAATAAATATTACTAATTACTTATTGGATAAATAACAACTTAACATATCCACCGCCATAGTTCGTGCACACGGATTCCAAAAGAACGCCGACGCATGCTCATTCCCAGGCCGGACACTGGAGCGGCCGCCTGTTGCCGGAGATCGTCACTTCCGGTTTCGGGAGCAAAGCGTAACGTCATTTCCGGTTTCGTGTAACCATGATGATTCATAGAGGGAAGTCCTCTTTCTGTTAACGTCACCTTTCATCTATCCGTTGTCATGGAAACCGGGGCACAGAATAATATAAATAGACATAGTCCATATGTCAAAAAGCGCAGTAAACACCAATGTATTAAATGTGTTAAAAATAAATTTGCTTTGTCATTATGTCAAAAGGCACAAAAAGACACCGATGTGATAACATTGATTAGTCAAAAAAAAAACGCACCGAAAACGTCAGTAGTCTGAATGCTGCTATAAAGACAAAACAGCTGTTAATAGTAGGCATTAGTACAAATTATACAGGCATACTCATGACTGCAAAAATATACATCTGTGAGTAAATAAATATATGTATATCATAGCTGCATACACAATGATTAATAAGGGGAGGAGAAAAGAACAACACCCCTTTTTTTAAAAAAAAATAAAACATAGCTATACTGTAAAAGTGAGATATTAGCCACAAAATAATAAAGATCTAGAGAAGGTGCACCAAAATGACAATAGTAGCGGCAGACAATAAATATGGTCATAATGATGTACACACATCACTGACACAGGAAGTTCTATGTACAATAATCCAATAGTCATTAGGATGAACAAAATGTACTCGTCATATTCATACAAGTGTGAAATAGTCAATGGTGGACAGACTTTCTTGTTGGCATATTCTTCAAAAGTACAATTAGACACACATACACATAAATATGTATGCGTATGAATATGTACGATTAGATTTGAAAGAATTGATCTAATTCACCTTGAGACCCATGCCAAATCATAAGGACATCATCTATATACCTCCACCAGGCCACAACATTGTGACTCAGTAGATGTGGTGTAATTTGAAAGATCTCTCTTTCCCAGAGGCCTAAAAATAAATTTGCATATGAGGGCGCACAAGATGCCCCCATAGCAGTCCCCTGTACTTGGAGAAAAAAGGATTCTCGATAGACGAAAAAATTGTGTGTTAAGATGAATTAAAAAGCCTTGATAATGAACACACATAGATTCTCGTCAAGTTGGCTATTGGCAAGAAAAAAAGTTGCTGCCTCTATGCCATCATCGTGTCGTATAGATGTATATAATGATTCGACATCACGTGACAAGAACCATATTTTCCTCCAATTGTATGCCGTCCAGTTTTCTCAAGGTATCGGTAGTGTCTTTGAGAAATGACGGCAACATTTCCACAAGTGGTTTGAGATAGAAATCAACCAGTTTTGAAATGGGGTCTGAAATGTTATTGACTCCGGATACAATAGGCCTACCTGGTGGTATTTTTGCGTCCTTTGTATCTTTGGTATTCTTTCAGGTACTAAATGACAATTCTAAGAATATTAAACTCACCTACAAAAGTGATAATAAAAGAATTGAATTTTTGGACATCTCAATATATGCTGACAAGGATGGTCGATTACAAACTGACCTATTTAGAAAAAATACATCAGTAAATGCCTTATTACATGCCACCTCACAACATCCCTCCCATCTCATTAGGAATATCCAGACGGGCCAATTTCTACGTGCTAAGAGAATTTGCTCAACTAACGATTACTTTGAAAAGCAAGCAACGGATCTTTGCAAACGGTTTCAAAACCGTGGATATGGTAGAAAAACCATCTGTCGTGCCTATCGAAGAGCTCAAAGGAGCGATAGAGTTGAACTTCTAAACAATCGGAAAACCATAAAGACCGATGACCAGGTACGATGTGTCTTGGATTTTAACTCCAGAAGCAATGAGATTAAGGATGCTATCGCTAATCACTGGCACATCCTACAAATGGATGGCAATATTGCTAAATTTGTCAACAATATCCCTACCATCACTTTCAGGAGATCAGTGAATCTTAGAGACCAATTGGTCCACAGTTATCAGAAAGGCAATCCCAAATTCATTTTTGGGTCTAAGGGTCCTAAATGGGGATGCACAAAATGTGGGAAATGTGTGGCCTGTAAAAATATCTGTGACACAACAGACTTCATGAATTCTAGAAGTAACAAAACCTTTAAGATCACATATACCATTACATGTACCACGAAGGCAGTCATCTATCATGCCACTTGTCCGTGTGGCCTCATTTATATTGGGATGACTTCACGGGAACTCCGACGGAGAGTCCGTGAACATGTCCTAGACATTGAGAATGCCAGTACTGAGACTGATGTGCAAAATTTAAAACCTATTCCCCGTCATTTCAAAGCCGTACATGACTGTGACCCTAAAGGGTTGATGGTTAGGGGCATTGACAGGGTTTTCATTGGCTTTAGAGGTGGTAATTGGAAGAGACTATTGGCACAAAAAGAGGCCAAGTGGATATACAGATTGGATACACTGATTCCCCTAGGCTTGAATGATCATAATAGTTTTGCCCCTTTTTTGCCAATCTAATCGTACATATTCATACGAATACATATTTATGTGTATGTGTGTCTAATTGTTATCAGTTATATGCATAATTTCAATTGCTGTCTTCTGTTGGTGTTGTCTTGGCTTTTTATTATTGTTTTTATTGGTTTTACATGTTTTTTATTATTATTTTTTGATAGGGTTTTTCCATGAAAATATTATGACCGCTGCTGTTGCACGTTTAATATTGTACTTTTGAAGAATATGCCAACAAGAAAGTCTGTCCACCATTGACTTTTTCACACTTGTATGGATATGACGAGTACTTTTTGTTCATTCTAATGACTATTGGATTATTGTATATAGAACTTCCTGTGTCAGTGATGTGTGTACATCATTATGACCATATTTATTGTCTGCCGCTACTATTGTCTGTGACGATTTACATCTATCATCGATTCCTTGTAGTCATTTTGGTGCACCTTCTCTAGATCTATATTATTCTGTGGCTAATATCTCACTTTTACAGTATAGCTATGTGTATATTTTTTTTAAAAAAAGGGGGGTTGTTCTTTTCTCCTCCCCTTAATAATCATTGTGTATGCAGCTATGATATACATATATTTATTTACTCACAGATGTATATTTTTGCAGTCATGAGTATGCCTGTATAAATTATACTAATGCCTACTATTAACAGCTGTTTTGTCTTTATAGCAGCATTCAGACTACTGATGCTTTCGGTGCGTTTTTTTTGGACTAATCAATGTTATCACATCGGTGTCTTTTTGCGCCTTTTGACATAATGACAAAGCAAATTTATTTTTAACACATTTAATACATTGGTGTTTACTGCGCTTTTTGACATATGGACTATGTCTATGTATATTATTCTGTGCCCCGGTTTCCTTGACAACTGATAGACGGAAGGAGACGTTAACAGAAAGAGGACTTCCCTCTATGAATCATCATGGTTACACGAAACCGGAAATGACGTTACGCTTTGCTCCCGAAACCGGAAGTGACGATCTCCGGCAACAGGCGGCCGCTCCAGTGTCCGGCCTGGGAATGCGCATGCGTCGGCGTTCTTTTGGAATCCGTGTGCACGAACTATGGCGGTGGATATGTTAAGTTGTTATTTATCCAATAAGTACTTAGTAATATTTATTGATCCAATCACTACATTGTGCAATATTTGAATCAATGGTGGTCATATGTTTTTCATTGGCTACTATGCATATATATACCCTCCCTGGCCAGTACCCAACCACCACTGGACGAAGCATTTCAGTGCGAAACGCGCGTCGGGTGAGTGGTGGGTCTCCCATTCTCCTTCCTATCTTGGTAACTATGCCTTTATTATATTTCTAGTCTATGTTTGTATAGTACATGTGCCAGTATCTATTTGTATGCTAATACTTTCAACAGTTTAGGGACCAATGTCATTATACACATGTATATAAGAAATGTTTTTGCACATCTATGTGAACTGAGCCTTATGGCCAAATTCTTTCTTTGCTTAATTATTTTTTGGTGCCCTACTATGACTACATAGATACGATGAATTTTACATACATGGTCTAGTTGGAAGTTTTTTGGTTGAGTCCCACTTGTTCCTGTTCTTGTGGTATTGCCATTTTAATTGTGTTTTGTACAATTCTTTAATAAAAATTACATGTTTTTTCATATCTTGCTGTTATGAGGTTTTTTGCCTTTGGTGTGCTATGTATTTGCCTCATTGCTGGTAAAGGGGATATATTTAGGTGTCTTGTGTACCTGGGTGCCTGACAGGACACAGAACTTTTTCTCAGCGGCTCTGTGACATAACAGGGTTCGCTTTCAACGCTAGACAGCGCCCTAGCGTGTTTACTTTGCGACTCAGTTGTGTTAAGTGAGTTCGCACACATCGCCATATAGCGCTGCGGCACTCCTTCTAGCGGCTCTGTGGAATAACAGAGTTCGCACTTGTTGCCACAGCGCGTTACGGCGTTTATTTTGGCGACTCTGCGGGATAACAGAGTTCGCTTCTTGCGCCATTTTACCAGCAGCAGGCTGGGCCTGCACGGTGGACCCTGGACTGCGAACGCACCTCTTTACATAAAATATTTGGTGCGTTCCGCAGACCCTTACATAATACTATCACCAGGGTCTGGCTGGTAAAATGGCGGACGACCAGCGTCTGTAGCGGTATATCCAGCAGCTGGAGGGTAGGTTAGCGACTCTAGAGCGCACAACCTCAGCTGTGGATGTTACCGCAGTCGCGGTTCAGGCAGCTAGTGTGGCCGCCGCCAGTTTGTCCTCTGCCACCCCTGCTCCAACTATTTCCCGTCTCCCACTTCCAGACAAGTTTACCGGTGACAGTAAACAATGTCAAGGTTTCGTCAGTCAGTGCTCCATACATCTAGAGCTTCTGGCTGCACGTTTTCCCACGGAGCGGGCGAAAGTGGGTTTTATCATATCCCTTTTGTCGGGCAGGGCGTTGGAGGGGCAACGCCATTGTGGGAGCGCGATGATCGTGTGGTGCAGAGTACTCCTCTCTTCTTGGACACTCTGAAACAGGTCTTTTTAGGACCTCGCGTCACCCACGATACGACTCTTCAACTGTTGGCTATCACCCAGGGTTCATCCATGGTCAGCCAGTTTGCCGTCCAATTTCGGACTCTGGTCTCTGAGCTGGACTGGCCAGATAAAGTCCTTATACCCGTGTACTGGAGGGGACAGGCAGACCATGTGAAGGACGTCTTGTCCACCAGGGAGATTCCTGCCACACTGGAGGAGCTCATTACCATATCTACCCGCATCGACCTCCGTTTTAACGAGCAGAGGTTGGAGCGGGCCCAGTGTAGGCAGAGGTTCCGGCTGGCGCCCACCTTCGCCAGACCTCTTGAATCTTCCATTCAGGCGTCCGAATCCCCTGAGGCCATGGAGATTTCTCCAGCGAGACCTAAGTCTCGGGCCGCTCGAGTATCTGTGACTTGTAATGCTTGCCAACAAAAAGGGCATTATGCTAATAAATGTCCACGGCGGTCCGGAAACGACCGCGTCTAGTAACCATTGGGGGGGGCTAACTAGACACAGCAGTACATGCCTCCAAGTTGTCCTTTAGGGGGACAATCAATTTTGGCTCATCCGCTTTAACAGTCACGCTGTGTGGATTCTGGAGCCGAAGGAAATTTCATGTCTTCTACCTTCGCTCTCCACCACTCTATACCTCTGGTGATGCTCGCCAAACCCCTGACTGTTCGAGTAGTGAATGGGTCGACACTGCCTTCACCAATCACACATCAGACCATCCCTTTCACGTTGTCAATGTCCCCTTCCCATCAGGAGATTATCTCACTTCTGGTCATTCCCGAGGGAATAGACGAGATTTTGTTAGGGATGCCCTGGCTCCGTTTACACTCCCCACACATTGAGTGGAACTGTGGGAGGATATTGGGTTGGGGTGAGTATGTAAAGGCAGATGTATGAGGGAATGCATTCAGGTGGCCACTACAGAGATGCCCGCAGATCTTACTTCACTTCCTAAATACTATTGGTCATATGCAGACGTAGTCTCCAAAAAGGCTGCAGAAGTCCTTCCACCTCACCGTCCTTATGACTGTCCTATTGACCTCTTGCCTGGAGCAGAACCTCCTCGAGGACATGTCTATCCCCTTTCTCTCCCGGAGACGGAGGCTATGTCCCAATATATTCAGGAGAACCTGGCAAGAGGATTCATTAGGAAGTCAGTGTCACCTGCAGGGGCGGGGTTCTTCTTCGTGCAGAAGAAGAACGGAGAATTACGTCCATGCATCGATTACAGGGGTCTTAATGCCATCACCGTTAAGAATAAATACCGTTGCCCCTGATTTCTGAGCTATTTGATAGGCTACTGGGGGCAAGAGTATTTACGAAATTAGATCTGCGGGGTGCTTATAACCTGATTCTTATCCGTGAGGGGGACGAATAGAAGACGGCTTTTAATACCAGGGACGGGCACTATGAATATCTGGTGATGCCCTTCGGGCTCTTTAATGCCCTAGCCGTCTTCCAAGACTTTGTTAATGACATCTTCTGGGATATGCTCTCCACCTCAGTCGTAGTCTATCTGGATGATATTCTCATCTTTTCCCCAGATATTGACTCCCACCGGAGAGATGTCTGCAGAGTCTTCGACCTCTTACGGGCAAATTCCCTCTACGCAAAGTTGGAGAAATGTGTGTTTGAGCAGGAGTCCTTACCTTTCCTGGGCTATATCATCTCCGCCCAGGGATTGGCTATGGATCCTGCCAAACTACAGGCGGTGATGGACTGGCAAGAACCCCATTCTCTGAAGGCGGTGCAGCGCTTTATGGGGTTCATTAATTACTACCGCCAGTTTATCCCTCACTTCTCAACTTTGGTAGCTCCCGTGGTTGCCCTCACCAAAAAGGGAGCAAATCCCAAATTGTGGTCTGAAGAGGTCTCCAAAGCCTTCACTTCTATTAAGTCCCATTTCGCTAGCGCTCCCATCCTACATCGCCCCGATGTTGATAAGCCATTTATATTGGAGGTGGATGCCTCGTCCGTTGGTGCTGGAGCAGTCCTCTTCCAAAAGGATGCTCAAGGTCGGAAGCATCCATGCTTCTTTTTCTCCAAGACCTTCACACCAGCGGAGAGGAATTATTTCATCGGGGACAGGGAGTTGCTAGCAATGAAGTTGGCCTTGTCGGAGTGGAGACATCTGTTGGAGGGGGCTCGCTTTCCCTTCCAAGTCTTCAAGGATCACAAAAATCTGGTGTATTTACAGACTGCCCAGCGGCTAAATTCCCATCAGGCCAGATGGTCCTTGTTTTTCTCCCGCTTTCACTTCACCCTCTATTTTCTGTTGGGAGAGAAGAACATTCGGGCTGACGCACTCTCTCGCTCCGTTGTGTCTTCTGAGGAGCAGGAGGGGAGCCACGGCTTATTATCCCCTCTGAGAGCCTGAGAACTGTAGCTCCGGTCTCGCTAGAATCTGTCCCTCCGGGTAAGACCTTTGTACCATCTAATTTGCGACCGGAGGTTCTCTCTTGGGCCCATTCGTCCAGGGTGGGTGGACATTTTGGGAAAAAAAGGACATCTGAGCTACTCACGAGGACATACTGGTGGCCGCATATGGTCCAGGACGTTGGAGATTATATTCGGGCATGTGTCTCCTGTGCCAAAAATAAGTCCCCTCGTCAACGGCCAGCTGGGTTACTTTACCCATTGCCGGTGGCAGACAGGCCTTGGGAAATGGTCGGGATGGACTTTGTGGGAGGCTTGCCCAAATCTCGTGGGTGTACCATCATATGGGTTATCACCGATCACTTCTCTAAAATGGTGCACTTGGTGCCGCTACCCCGGTTACCTGCACGGGCCTTGGCGACACTGTTTATCAAACATATCTTCCGCTTACACGGTATGCCGGACAAAATTGTCAGCGATCGGGGTCCCCAGTTTGCGTCTCGGTTCTGGAGAGAGCTTTGTCGCCTTCTCAGTGTTGAGTTAAATCTCTCTTCTGCTTATCATCCTGAGACGAATGGGTTGGTAGAGAGGGCCAACCAGACCTTGGTCACATATCTGCGACATTTTGTTTCAGCTAGGCAGGATGACTGGGCATCCTTGTTACTGTGGGCGGACTTTGTATTAAACAACACTGTGGCTGATTCCACTGGACAAATCCCATTTCTCCTTAATTACGGTCAGCACCCGCGGGTTCTTGTACCTATGCCCGTGTCTTCCGCCGACTCCAGGGTGGCAGACTGTGCTGTGGAGGCACGGGACATTTGAGACCGCACTCAGGATGCCATTCAGGCCTCCAAGGAGAGAATGAGGTGATCCGCCGATGCACATCGGCGCCCCGCTCCGACTTTTGCCCCTGGCGATTTAGTGTGGCTCTCCGCCCATAATATCAGGCTGCGTGTAGAGTCCACTAAGTTCGCACCTCGCTTCTTGGGTCCCTTCAAGGTCCTTGAACAGGTCAATCCTGTGGTCTACCGGTTAGCCCATCCGCCACGCCTGGGTATCACCGACACATTCCATGTCTCCCTCATGAAACCCGTATACTTGTCCTGGTTTTCTGAGTCATCTGCCGGGATATCTGGTTCGTCTACGAACGATTATGAGGTGAATGCTATTCTGGGGTGCAAGGTGGTACGTGGCAAAAAGTTTTATTTGGTGGATTGGAGGGGTTATGGGCCTGAGGATAGGTCATGGGAGCCTGGTGAGCGTGTTCAGGCTCCGCAACTCATCGCTGCCTTTGAGCACAGCGAGGCCCAAAGAAGGGGGGGCCTAGGAGGGGGGGTAATGTTAGGGTTCGAGTTCCCGCTGCTGCACAAGGGGAGTCTCGAACCAATCCCACTGCGGTCCCCCATTCATCTCCGGCCTCAGTGGAGCCTGCTCAGCAGAGACGTAGGTCCCAGCGTCTTGCCCATTCCAGTACTGTGCAGTGACTTGCTGCTGCCTCTCCTGGATCTGCTATTATAGCCAGTGCTGGAGCAGACGTCTTTGGGACGAAGTCCTGCATTTCCCCTTCTGAGCATGCCCAGGGTGAGATCTCTCATTGGAGATCAGGGGTCACATGCTCAGGTACTTCAGCAGCTCCTATTGGTCTGCCAGGAAGGTCCTGTGACTACTGGAGTTTTGGAACAAGTTTCATTGGTCCCTGTTTCTGGCAGGTCCTGTAGCTGTTATTATAAAAGGGTGGCAATGCTGAGCCGCCATGCGCTAGTATAAACCATTATATGCTTTGCGCCAGTGTGGTCATGCGTGTGTGTGGTTAGGGCCCCGGCTGAAATAAGCCCCTAGAATACCGACTTAATCGGTGAGGAGTTTGGTATGCTAGCTGGTCAGGGTCGGTGTCCTAGATGCCCTAGATTACCGGCATAACCGGTGAGGAGTTTGATTGCCGTATTCAGGGCCTGGCATTCAGACGCCAAAGATTGCGGGTGACTCCCGCGAGGACATTAGCGCATGATCACGTTCTATGTTCGCTTAGCACTTAACTGTGTACCTGGGTGCCTGACAGGACACAGAACTTTTTCTCAGCGACTCTGTGACGTAACAGGGTTCGCTTTCAACGCTAGACAGCGCCCTAGCTTGTTTACTTTGCGACTCAGTTGTGTTTAGTGAGTTCGCACACATCGCCATATAGCGCTGCGGCACTCCTTCTAGCGGCTCTGTAGAATAACAGAGTTCGCACATATTGCCACAGTGCGTTACGGCATTTATTTTGGCGACTCTGCGGGATAACAGAGTTCGCTTCTTGCGCCATTTTACCAGCAGCAGGCTCCGCCTGCACGGTGGACCCCGGGCTGCGAACGCACCTCTTTACATCAAATATTTGGTGCGTTCCGCAGACCCTTACATAGCATTTCCCACATGTCTAGTTTACATCAGAACAATTTTGGAAACATCATTTTTTTTGTTAGGAAGTAATAAAGGTCAAAATTTGACCAGCAATTTCTTATTTTTCAAACAAAATTTACAAAACGTCGTACTCTCCAGCGCTACTCACGGGGGTTTGATTTCAAAATGGGAGGACGCTCCCAGTTTTCTGAAAGCAGATTTTTTTACCGATAATGTTAACAAACATCCATAGCAGGACGGGACATTGGCACATGACAACGCACACACAAGTAAGTGCCATATACATCTCTTATTTTGCTCATTGACCTACTGATAATTTGCTTAACAGCACTAACGCTGTCATTTGTTATCAGCGCTGCAACTATATACTTTAAAATTTACAAAACCATTCTTTTAGGGACCACCTCACATTTGAAGTGAGTTTGGGGGTCAATAAAATAGAAAATACCCAAAAGTTACAACATTCTAAAAACTGCACCCCTCAAGGTGCGCAAAACCACACTCAAGAAGTTTATTTACCCTTCAGGTGCTTTACGAGAACTAAAGCAATGTGGAAGGAAAAAATGAACATTTCACTTTTTTCACCAAAAATTAACTTTGGAACAATTTTTTTTTATTTTCACAAGGGTATCAGGAGAAAATGGTTGTCAAAATTTGTTGTGCAATTTCTCCTGAGTAAGCTGATACCCTATATGTTGGGAAAAGCCACTGTTCTGGTGCATGGCAGGGCTCAGTAGGGAGGGAGCACCGTTTTACTTTTTGAACGTAAAATTGGCTGGAATCAATGGAGGCGCCATGTCACATTTGGAGATCCCCTGATGTATCTAAACAGTGGAAACCCCCCAATTCTAACTCCAACCCTAACCCCAACACACCATTAATCCTAATCCTAACTCTAACCATAACCCTAACCACAACCCTAACCCCAACACACCCCTAAAACTATTCCCAACCCTAACCATAATCACAATCCTAGCCCCAACTCTAACCCTAGCCCCAACCCTAGCCTTAAACCTAGCCCCAAAAATAACCCTAACTTTAGCCCCAACCCTAACCCTATCTTTAGCCCAACTCACTTTAGCCCAACTCACTTTAGCCTAACTCTAACCCTAATGGGAAAATGGAAATACATTTTTTTAATTTTATTATTTTTACCTAACTAAGGAGGTGATAAAGGAGGGTTTGATTTACTATGTTTTTTTTATTTTGATCACTGTGATAGGATCTATCACAGTGATCAAAATGAATCAAAAGGAAAAATTTCTTGTTGCCGGTTGACGGCTGGCAGATCTCGGCGGGCGCACTACGCATGCACCTGCCATTTTCTCCCGGAAGAAGACATCGGCAGCCAGGGGGACTTCACGGGGCGATTGAAGGGACAATGGAAGCACCAGGGGGATCAGGAGACCCTATTTCTATCTCCTTTGATGGGCGATCACATCAGAGGAGAGAGAAATTAAATGGAAATTTGGACTGTTTTTGCGATCGCCGTTATATCGTTAATAATGGAGAACGCAATACCGGGTCGGTAAAAACTGACCCAGATCAAGTTCTCTGGGGTCTCAGCTACGCCTGGTGGCCGAGACCCCAGAGAAATTCTGACTCTGGGAGGTGCTATACCCTTATTCCTCAGCACCGTTAAAAAGCGGTGCTTTGGCAAAAGTACACTTAACTGCCTCCGTTAAAATGTGTATCGGCGGTCGTTAAGGGGTTAATTACCCTTCTATTAATCTCTGCCCATTTTTTAACCTTTTCTAGAGCCTTCTGAATTATTTCTCTGTCTTTTCTAGTGTTAGTGTTGAAAAACACTCCGGCCAGGTCAGATCCTTGTGGTATCCCACTTGAAACACTCTTCCAATTGGATGTGCAACTATTTATTACCACTCTTTGAGTACGATCACTGAGCCAGTTATGAATTCACCTAACCATAGTCTTGTCAATCCCATATTTGGTCATTTTTTCAATAAGCATAGTATGAGATGCTTTATCAAATGCTTTGCTGAAGTCGAGATATACTATGTCTACTGCATTTCCCTGATCCGTCCAGTCAGTGTTTATATCATCGAAGGAAATTAGATTAGTCTGGCATGACTTGTTTGCTACAAATCCTTACTAGCTCTGGTAAATTACTATATTCTTATCCAAATACTTACATACATGTTGTTGAATAATTTGTTCAAGGATCTTTCCTACTATAGAATTAAGGCTCACTGGCCTGTAATTTCCTGGCTCCAATTTCTTTTCTTTTTTGAAGATATGGACACAATTTGCACTTTCCAATCTTCTGGGACTTCTCCTGTTCTCTAGTATAGTTCAAAGATTCTGACTATTTGGTGAATAGCATTTCAATAGTAAATGGGAGTCATTATATTAATTGAATCATTCACTCACATATAATTTAAAGGGTGGATGTCATCACAAAATCACTTACTATTTAAGCTCAATTTTTGTGTCAAATGTATTTTTGTAGAATAAAATTGATAATGTTTTATTTCACATCATGATCTGTATTATAAAAAGATTTATTTTTTTAAATCTTGCAATTTTCACGCTGACCAGCAGCGCTATTCTAGACTCATACTTTCTGTTCTTTCAGGAAATCCACATGTACATTAGCAACAGTGAACAGACTTGCACCTTATCTATTGTTTTGAGGCAACTAAAGGATCATGTTCAAAGATATATGAAGAAAGTGGACAGGGGAGCAGTGACATTGACTATTGTGACTGGTGGATCCCATGTCATTAGCTGTGTACAGAGGTGGTAACTGTCACTGTAGCCCTGACTGTGATGATAATAACACTACTGTAAAATCTTATGTGAAGAACTGGATTTATCAGCCTCAATATTCTCAATGGCAAGTGAAAAAAATCACAAGATTTCTACTTTTTTAAATACAAATTGTGAACTAAAAAGTGATTGCAAAATTTGAAAAAAATAAATACAAATAACAATAGCAAGATTTAAATAATAGGTAATTTCTGATGATACATTCCTTTTAATAGATTAAGGAATGATGGCAGTGGGCTTGCTTAATTGTTACTGCTATGCATAGTTACACAGGTTGTATGTTTGATATACTATATGATATACTATATGGATAAAAATATTGAGAGACACCTTTCAAACAGGTTTTTCATGTTTTTAATCCACGCCAATTGACACAAGTGTATAAAATCCAGTCCCTTGCCATGCTGTCTGCATTTGCACATATTTGTGAAAGATTTGTTAGCGTTGTAACAAGTCTGTGAAATGTACCCCTTCCTAAATATTCCACTATCAACTCTAAGTGCTATTATTGAAAAGTAGAATCATTTAAGAACCACAGAAACTCAACCCAAAAGTAGAGTACATGTAAAGTTACAGAGCAGTGTTGCTGAATTAGGTGAATAGTACATAATACTCCCCAACAATCTGCCGACTCAATAACTGCAAAAGTCCAAACCTCCTCTGGTATTAACATCCGCACAAAATTTGTGCACCTGGAGCTTAGGTTTCGATGGACCGAGCATCCCCATGTAAGCCTTATATCACTAAGCAAAAAGCATTGTATGGAGTAGTGTAAAGCCGCCATGACTGGACTCTGGAGCAGTGGAAACTTGTTCTGTAGTGTGACAAATCATTTTTCTCTATCTGGCATCTCATGGACGAGTCTTGTTTTGGCAATTACCAGGAGAATGTTACCTGCCTAACTGTGCTGTGATAACAGTACAGTCTGACAGAGAAGTGATAAAACTATGGGGCTGTTTTTCAGGAAAGCCCTGAGCCACTTCTTTTCAGAAAAGGGAAATCTTGAAAAGACATTTTGAACAATTGTAGCTTCCACTTTTCTGGTAACCAGTGACTGCCAAATTTTATCCTGGGATGCAAATGTAAAGCAGTTGGCGTGCTTTTGACACCTTCCGTTAGAGTCTTATTGTAATATATTGCATTGACCTGTGTTGTATGCTTTTTTATCTGTTCTGTAGCCTGTAGCACTTATCCTGTAGATAGGGTTAACTGTTAGGTCTCCTCATATTGGGAGGAATTCAGTGGGTACGGGAGCTAAGTTCCTGTTAGTTGTTGAAGAGCACTAAAAGAAGATGGAGCATTTTGCGGACCACTATTGATTAAGGCTGTTATGTGTGGAGAAGAGAAAGGTTTATTTCCTGGTAGCAAGTTCTGAGGTGTTTAAGTATTAATTAGCTGAAATAATCCTACATATCAGACAAGAATGGGCCTACAGCAAGAGTGATCTATACCAGATAAGAAAGTTCAAGTGTAGCAAGACCTGAGGACCTAGGTGAAGACTGGCCAGACTGAGACACTCCTACAGAGTTGCAGGAGATGTAAACACTTACACATTTATGGAAATGTAGAAGTTGAAAATAGTTGTGAGGGGCAGTAGTGATCCACCTCGACTTGTGCAGTCCTCACAAAAATGGAAGATGGAGGCCCTCATGCTCTTTCAGTAATATCAGAAATGTGCCATCACTTGTAACTGTCAAGTTTATACCTCTGATCTGGGCAGAAATATGTATTCTTTAAGTGCCATGCCTGATTATGGCACCCCAGAGTCCGGTTGCCACGGTGACATTACCTCCCTATACAGGGTGGTGATGTCATGCCTGGAAGCAGGAAGAGGTCCCCATGCAAGGTAATACACAGCACTCAACACTTATTCTAACTCCAGATGAAAAGGGGAGGAGCTTAAGGAGTGACAGTTGGTGGGAGGAGTTGGTGCTGAGGTAAGAAGATTGTTCTGGAAAGAGTTAATCTGAAGTGAGGGAAGAGAGAGGAGTGGAGGCAAGGGATCTGGGAATTGCGGCTGCGTCAGAGCTGATCCCGGAGCGGAGCGCTGATAAAAAGGATGCCAGAGTCCTGGGCTGTGCGGGTGTAAGGAGGTCAAGGGTATTAACCTTTTAAATGTTTCATTCCCCTAATGTGTGTAAATGTATGCCTTTTTAGTTAATGTATGATTGACATGTACTTGTGTTATTTCTAAGATGTATGTTTGAGGGAGGTATAGTTATAGGTAGGTAGTGTATCTTAGGAGTCACTAGAGGAGGGCACTAGTAGGGTAGTGTATATGTATGGGTTTAGATATAGTATGTGAGGGATCACTAATGGGGGCACGTTAGAGATCCGGTAAGAAAGTTAGAAAAATATGTCAATGCAGTATTTGGTTTGGTCACTAGAGGGGGGCATTGAGCACATCCAGTCCAATAGGGACAATTGGTTAGGGACTTGTTGCCAGGGAAAGATTGGCTCCAAGCAGGAATCTGTCAGGAAGATTTTCTCCAAGCGGAAGTCAGTCCGGGGTGGATCTTGCTAGTGTGAGGACGTCCACGTTCCTGGGCATTGAGCATAGGGTAGAAGTAAGAGGGGACCAGCAACCCCTGAAGAAGCCGGTGAAGGATTCACCGTAGTAGCATGACCCCAAAGAGAGTGGGTTTACGTAGCAGTAGTCCAGTGGGAGAACCACTGTGGGAACGCTCAGCAGAAGAGGTCGTGCAGGAGCGTAGTAGCGAGTGGGCCACCAGCAAGTATCCGGGCAGGATAACCAGAGAGGGGTGGACGACCTAGGAGATGTGTATTCCTAGACTGGATTGAAGTTTCTCAAGGGGAAGAGATCAAAGTGCCATTTTCACCGGGCTCCTCGTCCCGTCAAAACTTTGTGGTCCATTCTGGTGTAGCAGAGGAGAAGAAGCGGAGTTGTGAAGAATCTATTGCTGGTATCGTATTAGATTTGCTTATGGTGTATTGGATGTGCTGTGTCCAGAAGAAAATAAAGCAGAACTGTTTGACGTGATTCTGGACTCTAACTGATTGTTCTATATGCTCTGCCACTGGAGAAGAACATCACAGGAGAATAGAGATAACAGGGGTAAAGAACGCAGAAGCTCCCAGTATGTTAACCCCTCGGCCAACCCTTCACACTTGGCGTAGTCGGCAGGATCTCACTGCACCATCAGGCAGTGACACCATGGCGATGATGAAGTACATGGAGCCGCAAAACTGGAAGCTATTACCCTGTACCTACAGATTGAGGAATGTTCTGAAAAGTACCATAAAATGGAAGTGGCTAAAGTACCGGACTTGACTAAACAAAAGGTGCTAGAGATCCCAAGATGGCATCTGACAAGATGGAGAATTTTAGCGCCAAAAAGGACTGTCCTTGTCAACAAGCTGCACTTTGTGAGTGTGACAGCATCTCAGTGGCACCAAGCGAGAACTGTCAACCATGTTGGGACCGCCCCTGCGAGGAGGAGAATGCTGAGATGGACATATGCTCTTTCCCACCTAATGCTGGAAAATGGGTGGAGAGGCCGACGAGAGCCCCACCCTGTAACGGGAGCAGCCCTGGAGACTGCACTGAGTGTCGTGGACCGAAGTCTTTCACATCCGGAGTCACGGACACGATGCACCGGTGCAGTTGCAGGGGAATCGGACGAACGGAGTGGCGATGGCGCCAAGAAAGGGAGGACAGGGATCTCACCCGGAATTGGGAAGAGATGCAGCGGGACCTGGTTCTCGCTCGAGGAGGAGGTCTTCAGCGAGAGCTGGAGCCCATGACGGTTGAGCCTGTAACACCTAAGCCCGTCAACTAAGCGGAGGAGTGTTTGCTTGCTGTCTTGGAAGAGCTGACAATACCCTGGGGTGAATCGTCACTTTCTCCCCAGGAAGAGTCAGCAGCCCTGGACGCTGAGCCTGCCGGACTGCAGGAGAAAGAACTCCCGTGCTCCCCTGAGTCCAGCGCTGGAGATAAAGAAGAGACCGTGGAGCCGGCGGACGGGGAGTTGAGAGTTGGTCGGGGCGGGGCAGCGGAAGCAACTGGGGTGTTAATCCATGGCCGTCGGTGGAGGATCCTGCGGTTCTCCCGACGTATCCTCGTGGTGACATAAGGTCTAAGGTCCCCGCAGTCGAGCACCCCTGCCCCGCTCGGCTTCTCCTGACTCGTCTGCTTCTCTGTCCGCCACTCAATGTTCTGTGTGGATCACTGAAATCTTCGAGGAAAAGAAGGCTAGGGAGCAGAAGATATGGGCGCTCCTGCATGAGAAGGGTGAAGGAGCAATGCCAATTCCCGTTCCTATGGCCAATTGGTCTATATTAACCTGGAACGAGGTTACGGGTTCATTAAAGAGGAGGGCACCCGAAACAAGATTTATGTAAATGCATCCTCTATTAAACATGGACGGTCCCTGAAGGAAGGAGACTGGGTCTCGTTTTACAAGAAGCACTGCCCTCGGGGCTACTTTGCGATGGCTGTTCTTTTGTGCGTGAAGGAAGGCGGAAGTTTTTAAGGAGAAGCCCACTGCGTAAACAAAGAAGGATCCCTGCATCCCTGTGCAGATGGAAAATGAGACAGTGCTCGTTGCACAATGTTGGAGACTGTTTCGCGTCTCCTGCCGGCAGAAGAAGCCACGGAATCTGCACAGCACGGTTCTTTAAATTCGCAAGACGACTTCACTGCATTCAAACAAGCAACACTCTTTTCAAATCTGCCCTCACCTCTGCTAAACAGGCCTACTTCACAACCCTCCTATCTTCCCTATCCTACAACCCCAAACAGTTATTCAAAACTTTTAACTCCCTCCTCCGCCCACCACTGCCCCCTCCTACCTCCCTCATCTCTGCTGAGGACTTTGCCACACACTTCAAAAATAAGATCGACCAAACAAGGCAAGTCTTCATTGTTCAACCACCTCAACCACTTTGTATACCAGACCAATGCCCCAACCCCATAACCTCCCTCTCCAACATAACTGAAGGGGAGCTTAATTGTCTTCTCTCCAAATCGCACCTCACAACCTGTGCACTTGACCCCATCCCAACCCACCTCCTCCCAACCTCACCACCACTATTATCCCATCCCTAACCCACCTCTTCAACCTATCACTAACTTCCGGTACCTTCCCTTCTGCTTTCAAGCATGCCACAATCACGCCTATTCTTAAAAAGCCAACCCTCGACCCAACCGCTATGTCCAGCTATCGCCCAATATCGCTGCTCCCATTCGCTTCCAAACTCCTGGAGCTGCATGTCCACGCTGAGCTTTCCTACCACTTCTCTTCTAACTTGCTCTTTGACACTCTACAATCTGGTTTCCGCCCCCATCACTCCACTGAGACAGCCCTGACCAAAATTACTAATGACCTACTTACAGCCAAAGAGAACAGACAATACTCTATACTCCTGCTTCTTGACCTGTCCTCTGCTTTTGACACAGTTGACCACTGCCTTCTACTACAGATTCTTTCCTCGTTTGGCGTCAAAGACCTCGCCCTATCCTGGATCTCCTCATACCTTTCCAACCGCACATTCAGCGTCTCCCACTCACACACTACCTCCTCGTCCCACCCTCTCACCGTTGGAGTCCCCAAGGATCTGTTCTAGGACCCCTACTCTTCTCAATCTATACACTTGGCCTGGGGCAACTCATAAAGTCCCACGGATTCCAGCACCACCTTTACGCTGATGACACTCAGATCTACCTCTCTGGCCCAGACATCACCTCTCTGCTATCCAGAATCCCGGAGTGTCTATCAGCCATATCCTCCTTCTTCTCCTCCCGCTTCCTCAAACTCAATGTGGACAAATCTGAACTCATAATCTTTCCCCCATCCCACAGATCTTCCTTACCTGACCTATCTATCACAATTAACGACATTACGCTTTCCCCCGTACCAGAAGTCCGCTGCCTCGGAGTAACCCTTGACTCTGCCCTGTCCTTCAAACCGCACATCCAAGCTCTTTCTACCTCCTGTCGCCTTCAGCTCAAAAATATTTCAAGAATCCGTCCTTTCCTCAACCCTCAATCTACTAAAATGATTGTGCACGCCCTCATCATCTCCCGCCTCGACTACTGCAACACCCTTTTCTCTGGCCTCCCTGCTAACACCCTCGCACCTCTCCAGTCCATCCTTAACTCTGCTGCACGACTAATTCACCTCTCTCCTCGCTACTACTCCGCTTCTCCCTCTGCAAATCTCTTCACTGGCTCCCATTCCCTCAGCGTATCCAGTTCAAATTACTAATACTGACCTACAAGGCCATCTATAATCTGTCTCCTCCTTATATCTCTGAACTAATCTCCCGATATCTTCCCTCACGTAATCTCCGATCCTCCCAAGACATCCTTCTCTCCTCCACACTTATTCGCTCCTCACCCAACCGCCTCCAAGACTTCTCCCGAATATCCCCCATCCTCTGGAATTCTTTGCCCCAACACGTCCGACTATCAAACACATTCGGATCCTTCAGACGGAACCTGAAAACTCACCTCTTCAGGAAAGCCTACAGCCTGCAATGACCCTGCTACCTCCTCACCACTACTGGAGATATTGCCTCAACCAACACCGGAACTGCTGCAACCCCCGACCTACTGTCTCCTGCCTCACAATCCTGTAAAATGTAAGCCCGAAAGGGCAGGGTCCTCTCCCCTCTGTATCAGTCTGTAATTGTTAGTTTGTTTACTGTAAGTGATACCTGTAATTTGTATGTAACCCCTTCTCATGTACAGCACCATGGAATCAATGGTGCTATAGAAATAAACAATAATAATAACTTGTCAGATTTCTGTTGGCTTTTGCTTCTAACCCCTGCTTCCCTCAAAGGAAGGGGGAGGCTTGAACATTTTATTTTATTCTTCCTTGATCCTACCTCATTAAAAGTAAAAGTGTTTTAACGTTTAATAATTGTGTCAGTAAATATGTATACGCATATTATAGTGCCCCTATTGCCAGGGATGGCAATAGTTAAAGGAAGGGGGAATGTAAGGAGGTCAAGGGTATTAGCCCTTTAAATGTTTCATTCCCTTAATGTGTGTAAATGTATGCCTTTTTAGTTAATGTATGATTGACATATACTTGTGTTATTTCTAAGATGCATGTTTGAGAGAGGTATAGTTATAGGTAGGTAGTGTATCCTAGGGGTCACTAGAGGAGGGCACTAGTAGGGTAGTGTATATATGTGGGTTTAGCTATAGTTTGCGAGGGATCACTAATGGGGGCACGTTAGAGATCCAGTTAGAAAGATAGAAAAATATGTCAATGCAGTATTTGGTTTGGTCACTAGAGGGGGCATTGAGCATATCCAGTCCAATAGGGACAATTGGTTAGGGACTTGTTGCCAGGGAAAGATTGTCTTCAAGCGGGAATCTGTCAGGAAGATTTCCTCCAAGCGGAAGTCAGTCCGGGGTGGACCTTACTAGTGTGAGGACGTCCACGTTCCTGGGCCCTGAGCATAGGGTAGAAGTAAGATGGAACCAGCGACCCCTGAAGAAGCCGGTGAAGGATTCACCGTGGTAGCGTGAGCCCAAAGAGAGTTGGTTTACGTAGCAGTAGTCCAGTGGGAGAACCACTATGGGAACGCTCAGCAGAAGATGTCGTGCATGAGCGTAGTAGCGAGTGGGCCACCAGCAAGTATCCGGGCAGGATAACCAGAGAGGGGTGGATGACCTAGTAGATGTGTATTCCTAGACTGGATTGAAGTGTCTGCAGGGGAAGAGATCGAAGTGCCGTTTTCACTGGGCTCCTCGTCCCGTCAAAACTTTGTGGTCCATTCTGGAGTAGCAGAGGAGAAGAAGCGGAGTTGTGAAGAATGTGTTGCTGGTATCGTATTAGATGTGCTTATGGTGTCTTGGATGTGCTGTGTCCGGAGAAAAATAAAGCAGAACTGGTTGATGTGATTCTGGACTCTGACTCTGATTGTTCTATACGCTCTGTCACTGGAGAAAAACATTCCAGGAGAATAGAGATAACAGGGGTAAAGAACGCAGCAGCTCCCAGTAAGTTAACCCCTTGGCCAACCCTTTACACGGATACTGTACGCCCCGACAGCCGAATCTGGAGGGCAGGGGACTACAAGCTCCCTGAACACACCGAACACCTGGAGGCACCACAGCAGACCAAGAGCCCAGGGCTGCCAGTGAACAGACAGTGCCTGTGATATGCTCACACTGTTTGCCATACAGGTTAAAGCCAACAGGCAGGAGAGGGTCGCAGCTTAGCTACAGGCAGTAGGGACCAGAAAAGAGAGCGCAGCAGGAAGGCCTCTAACCCACCTGGCAGGGTGGATCCCCTGAATGCTTCCAGGTGAGCCAGACTCCTGCTATCATCTGTAACTAGTACCCCAGATTGCATTTTCACCTACCAAGAAGTAAAAAGTAAAGAAAACTGCACTTTTCTGTGTCCTTAGCTTATTCTCTGCACCTCAACATTCACCACCACCTGATCAGCCTGTTATATCTGCCCTGGGGCCTAGCTCTATCCATGGAGAGCAGTAACATCTCTGCTGCGTCGCCATCCACCCAAGTGGACCTGAACCGCAGCGTCGCCCTTATATAGCCGAACACCACGGATGGCGTTACAAACTAATTCCCCTACAAACTATCCCCACCATCATCTTTGATAATTTTATTGGAAGCCCAAGGCTACGGACCGGGTAACTGCTGCTGTGACTTCCCTTTAAGAACTGTCCAACCTCGTACTGAATCCCCAACGGCCCTGGTGGGGCGCTCCAACTTGGCGTCAAAAAAAGGATCTCGCAGCCCGACATTATCGCGTACTGTGTGCCAGAGACTTTATTGAACTTTCTGATCGCCGCCATAACTGTGTCACATGGTGCGCGCGAGAAGAGAGGGGCATGCCTTCGTGGGCAGAGCTTAAAGAAGAGTGCGAAGTGAAGCCTTGACCTGTGCTCTGACGTCAGCGGGTGAAGTGAACCTGGAGCTGCGCTCTAATAGGAGAGGATGAAACGCAGGAAGTCCCGGCTTGGAGACTGGAAGAAGCTCAAACCAGCCTGTCGGGGAGGAGCTGCTGACCACGGTAAAGGTAAACAGAGCCTGACTGTATTTCACTGAGGGGGAAGAAAATGCCCAACCCAGGTGGAGATCCAGCGGCGGTTGCAGCCGCAGCCCCATAGTGCAGCAAGATCCAGCGGCCACCGCAGTAAGATCCAGCGGCAGCCGCAGCCTCCGTAATGCCGCTATCAATGCCGTACATACCAGGAGCGGCTTGGTAACCTCAGTACTCAGGTGAGTCGCACACCCTGAGTGATTTCAAGGAGAGACTGTGTAGTTTGTTCAAAGTGTACCCCTGTTGTCTGAGAGTCAAAAAATCAGCATCCTATTTTGGCTCAGAGGGAAGTAAAGTCCTGGCCTTACACCGATAAAGGAACTGTCAAACAAAACTTTGCCAGGCTGAAGGACACCTTTGACACCCGCACTGCAGCAGAGATAAAAATGAGATTCTTCGGGTGAAGCAAAGGGTGCAGGACAGTATACGGGACTATGCCCTTAACCTTCAGGAGGCGCTACGGGCGGTAAAGCAGGTTGACCCTGACAGCGTGCAAGTTTAGGATAGATTGCTAATGGAGCAGTTTATAGAGGAACTCCAGTCTAACAATCAAGGGAAACAGCTGCGCATAATGGCCCTACAAAATCCTGAACTGGACTTTGCACACTTTAAGGATGGTGCCATCCGGGTACTGCGTGAACCAAATCCTAGCGGCACAGAGCTCTCTAGGCACCCAGCAATTATATACCAGCAGGAGGCAGCATCCTTTCCCAGACCCTATTGAGACCGACACACCGGCCCAAGATGATGACTCTGCTGCAGACCTATGTCTCCAGGTCAAGGAACTGAACAAAAGTGTGGCTGCACTCACAAAAACTGTGCAGTCCATGCAAGTTGCTCCAAAGACAAAGATCCAGCTGGCCTTCAGTTCAGATGACGTCCAGTGGCGACGGCAGAGGAGAATTCCACTGACCAGAGGGAGAGACAGTGATCGTTACGACGTGAAGGGACAGCTCATCTGTCGCCACTGCAACAAGGCGAGACACATCACAAGATTCTGTTATTTAAACAACCAACCTCCAGGAGTAAGGCGTCCAGTCCCACAAAGTTGGTGAGACAAGTACGTGGGAGGACGGCCGGCCCTGCCCATCGTGATTGATGGCCTCCCGATGAACGCCTTACTGGACACCAGCTCCCTGGTGACAACTATGCCATATGTCCTCTTTAAGCAGTACTGGGCTGATTCAGACATTACTCGCAGCCCAGATGAACACCTTGCCTTCTTTGCCAGCAATGGTCAGCCCTTGCCTCAGGTGGGGTTTACAGAGGTGACCATCAAGATAGTCTGAGTGGAATTGCAGTCGCAAGGTTTGATTATTGTTGATATGGACAAGCGAGAATGCCATCCTATGATAACTTTAGGCACCAATGTAATAGAAAATTATCTTGGAGAAATTACTGTTTTGTTACAACAGGTAGCCTAGACTGCCAGCTCCAGTCTGCAGCGGGTCCTGCAAAAGGAGATCAGAGCCCTGATGCAGAGACAATAGGTAGAGCTGTCTGGAGAAGTCAGAAGTGTCAGAGTAAGTGATCCATTCCCCATTGCAGTAACCCCCAGGAGTGAAATGTTAATTTAGTGTTGGGCAGCAATAGGCCTCAGGGGTCAAGATTACCAAGCCCTGGTAGAACCGTGTACTCTGATAGTAGGCCCACTATCCTAACAGCGAGAGGGGTAGTTGATGTTCACAAGAGGAGAGTACTAGTAAGCATCTTGTATTGTGGGAGAAAGAAGTCTATTTACCCGGTATGCATCCTTGCTAAGCTGTTCACTGTCAGTAACAATGCAATAGAGGCAGCGGAACCCTTGCTTCCATCCGATCAAGTGGAGGCCAAGGGCTATGAAGGGCAGATGGAGGATTGGTGTCAGCAGCTACATGTAGGTACTCAGTCCATCCCTTCGCAACAAAAGCATGGGGCTTACCAGGTGGCTTGAGAATCTGAACGGGTCTTCAGCAAACATCCTCTAGACTTTGGGCATCAAAAGGGGTCCAAACTCATATCCCCACCGGAGATCATCCACCCATTAAAGAAAGGTACCGGCCTGTACCTCCAGCACACTATCAATGTGCCAAGAGTATGTTACGAGAGATGAAGGAGGCTGGGGTAATAAGAGATAGTTGTAGCCCCTGGGCAGCTCCATTAGATCTCGTTAAAAAGAAAGATGGTACTATGAGAATGTGTGTAGACTACAGGTGGATTAACAGCATTACACATAAGGACGCTTACCATTACCTAGAATTGAGGAATTATTAGCTGCACTGAGAACCGCTAACTATTTCTTTACTTTAGATCTCACCAGTGGGTATTGGCAGGTTCCCGTGGCAGAGGCAGACAAAGAGATGACAGCGTTTACGGCACCAATGGGCCTCTGCGAGTTTACCTACATGCTGTTCGGGCTCAGCAATGCACGGGAACATTTCAGCGGTT
>JARQOD010000004.1:501048619-501165944 GCA_033576555.1 Oophaga sylvatica
TGATGGTGATGGGAAAAAGCAAAGATGGGGAAAAGGCAATGATGGGGTAATGGGGAAAAAGCAATGATGGAGAAAAAGCAATGATGGGGAAAAAGCAATGATGGGGAAAAGGCAATGATGGGAAAAAGGCAATGTTGGGGAAAAGGCAATGATGGGCGATGGGAAAAAGCAACGACGGGAAAAGGCAATGATGGGAAAAAGCAATGATGGGGAAAAGGAAATGATGGGGTGATGGGAAAAAGCAATGATGGGAAAAAGCAATGATGGGGAAAAGGCAATGATGGGGAAAAAGCAATGATGGGGAAAAGGCAATGATGGGGTGATTGGAAAAGGCAATGATGGAATGATGGTGAAAAAGCAATGATGGGGTGAAGGCAATGATGGGGTGATGGGGAGAAAGCAATGATGGGGTGATAGGGAGAAGGCAATGATGGGTGATGGGGAAAAAGCAATGTTGGGGTGATGGGAAAAAGCAGTGATTTGAAAAAGGTAATGATGGGTGATAGGGAAAAAGCAATGATGGGTGATGGGGAGAAGGCAGTGATGGGAGTGATGGGGAGAAGGCAATGATGGGTGATGGGGAGAAGGCAATGATGGGGTGATGGTGAGAAGGCAATGATGGGGTGATGGGGAGAAGGCAATGATGGGGGTGATGAGGAGAAGGCAATGATGGGGTGATGGAGAAAAGGCAATGATGGGGGTGATGGAGAGAAGGCAATGATGGGGGTTATGGTGAGAAGGCAATGAGGGGTGATGGGGAGAAGGCAACGATGGGGTAATGGGCAGAAGGCAATGATGGGGTGATGGAGAAGGCAATTATGGGGTGGTAGGGGAGAAGGCAATGATGGAGGTGGTGGAAAGGGTAATGATGGGGTGGTGGGGAAAAAGAAATGATGATGGGGTGGTGGGGGAGAATGCAATGATGGTGGTGGTGGAAAGGGCAATAATGGGTGGTGGAGGAGGAAATAATGGAGGTGGTGGAATGGGCAATGATGGGGTGGAGGAGGAGAAAGCAAAGATGGTGGGGTAGAAGGCAATGATGGAGGTAGTGAATAGGACAATGATGTGGTGGGGGACAGGTGTTCTGAATGTGTTAGAAATGAATTTTGAGCAGAAGCTCCCTCTGGTGGTTACAAACAGTACTGAACTATTCAATGAAGCTTGTGAAGATTGGCAATCAGGTGTTACAGACTGGTCTTATATAAGGGAGGTTCCCTCCCATCAGGGTTGCCGGTGATCAATTGTTCTTGTCTCAACTTTGGTTCCTGGTTCACTTGGAAGCTTGCTGTGTCTTGCCTGCATCTTCTGCTAACAGATAAGATATTTTCTGCTTTTAGTTTTGTGCTTGCTTTTTGCATTTTGTCCTGCACTTCTGTGGAGGTCAGCCAGGTCCCCTCCGGGGCTTGTGCTCCTCTCAGTTTATCTGAGCCACTGTTATTTGTTCATTTGCCTTTTCCAGTTTTTTCAGTGGTTGCTGCTTAGTTTTGTTACACCAGAGAACTAATTTAGGTGGTAGAGGTCGTGTGATCTCAGGTGTTTTTGCAATTAGTGAGTTGGTATTTTTTTAGGGTTTTTTGGATTGCAGTAAGTGTGCTTCCTATCCTTTTCTTTCTAGGAAGATTGGGCCCCAACGTTTCCTCATTCTATTTTCTGTCTGTGTCTGTATTTCCTCTTGTCTAACCGCCATTACATGTTTGGGGGCTTCCTATGTTCTTTGGGGATCTGCTCCGGGGCAGATAGTCTTCCTCTTTCTATCATTAGGTGTGGTTAGCTTCTCAGGCTGTGACGAGGCGTCTAGGACCAACGTAGGTACGCTCCACGGCTGCCTTTAGTTGTGGTGGTTAGTCAGGGTACTGCAATCCAGTAGATTCCAACCTCTCTGGTGTATTGCCTTTTTTGCCTGCTCTCCTCAGCTACCAAATCATAACAGACAGGGCAATAATGGGATGTGGGAGAGGAGGATAATGAGGGGTGTGGGGGATTGGGATGGGAAGAAGGGGGGACTTATAATGGCCTTAGGAGCAGCGGGAGGTGGAGGAAGACATTATCACTTATGTCTAACACAGTCCCATAGTATATAGTGTACGTACTTATTATGTCTAACACAATCCCTTAGTATATAGTGTACTCACTAATTCTGTATAACACCATCCTTAGTTACATAGTTTCATCTTTTATTATGTATAACTCCATCCCTTATTACGTACCATCCTCTCTAGTTACATATGGTGCCGTCCCTTATTATATAGCTTCCTCTGCTGTTATGTACAGTGCTGTCTCTTACATAGTGTATTCTTGTTAATTTTGTTATTCACAATGCCCTCTTTTATTACATAGTCCCCTCTCTTTTTAGATATAAAATAACTGCTGATCGAGGAGCCGGTGACCAGATTACCAGTTCATTAGCTCCTCCATTAGAAAGGAAGCTTTCCCATGCTCCATCAGCCATCATTGCATTATACAGCTAACAAGAGAGGACGGTATGTAATAAAAAACAGGCTCTATATAATCCAATATGTAAGGGATAGTACTGTACATAACAAGAGGGGCACTGTAAAAGGGACAGCATTATACATAATAAAGGAGACTAGTGTATGTGTGTGTGACTGACTATATATGTAGTTTTGTCACCATAAAAGGAAGGGGGCCCAGACACATTTCTTGCAAAGGGGCCCCAAGCTGTCAGTGTCCGCCCCTGCACAGTATGATGTCCCACAGTGCATTTCCCTCAGACGGTACGATGCTCCCACAGCCTGTGCACACTGAATGACGAACCACAATCGTCTGAAGGCACAAATCCCATATATTACATTCCCCTACATAGTATAATGTGCTTACAGCCCCCACACACTATTATTTCTCCACGCACAGTTTGTTGCCCCCTCAGCTTCCTACACAGAATAATGCTCTCACAGTTCCACCACATATTGTTATGCCCCTGCAGCCCATACAGATGGTAAGATGCCCCAAAGCCACCCACAAATCCCCTCACACAGTTTGATTTCCCCACAGTCCCCATTAAATGTGATTCCCATACAGCCTCCACACAATGCCCATCCACAATATGATGCCCCATAGCCTACCATAGTATAATGCACTCAGTATCAACCCCACACAGAATAATGCATTAGGTATCCATCCCACTCAATATGCTGTCCCCCACAGTCCTTATACACAATATTATGCTCTATATTAATCCACACAGTAGGATACCCCCACAGTCCTCCACACAGTTTGATGTTACAAATCCCTCAATAAAGGTTGCCATCCTAGACTACACACAGTTAGATGCCCCTACATCCCTCATACACAATATGATGCTCCCATAGCCACCGCACACAGAATGATGACCCACAATACCCCCACAAACTATGAATTTTCCGCTGCCCATTACACAATATGAGAGTGTGGCACCCCTGTGGTCTCAGTCACCACAGGGTATTGCAATTCATCCAGAGGTGTGGTTCTCTGCTCTCAGGTAAGGAAGGGGCACTGCCGGGACTCACACACTTACATCCACCACCAGATGTCTCAGGGCCTGGGAGGGACTAGGTAGAGGGTGAAGGTGGAGGAAGTTAGAAGGGGAGGAGTCAGAGAGTGGTGTACAGTAGTCTGTGGGACCAGAGAAAGTCGACTTAGGGGACTGAAAGAGCCAGGAGCTCGTCTCAAGACTACAGACAAGGAAGAGAGTCAGGAAGAAGAGAGAGAGAGGCTCCAGAGGAGAGGAGGGACCAGGTCGCAGTTAGGGGACCGGCCCCAAAACTAGTGGAGAAACTAAGGACTCAGCTAGGAAACCGGAGGCTGCAGCATCTTCATGTGCTACAGCCACATCCATACACATTCACGGAAAAGGTAGACATATAGGATCCAGCGGTCTACCTGTGGAGAGCTGTAACAACTCTGCTGCATCACTATCAGCCCCAGCGGACTCTGAAGCAATGTAGGCTAACACCTTTATTGCTGAATACCACAGGTGGCATCACAAACTATCTCTTATAAACTTTATTTCCCCTTTTATCATCATTTTATTGGACACCCAGAGCCACGGACTGGGTCACTGCTGCCGTGACACATCCCCTTATGAACTGGCCCGGTACAGAGTATCCCCACGGCCCTTGCGGGTGCTCCAATAGCCCCACAGTCCCCACAAAATATCAAGCTCCATATACATCATGATGCTACCCCAGCCATCAACACCTAGTTTGATATTTTCCATAATCCCCCCACAAACAGTATATGAACTTAAAAATCTTCAGTCTCTACCCAGATGAAATGGTAAAGCAGGGATCTAGGGCTCCTTGCAATACCTGCTTATTCAAAAGCATCAGTGTCCCGAGTACACAAATGCAGTTGAAGTCAGAGCATACCTTGACCTCCTGAGATAGCAGACAGCTCCTAAAATGTGGGAGCATCTCACTCGATTAAAGGAGTGTTGGAAGGTATGGTTATTTTGCTGGTGATCATAAATTTCAGTCAGGAGTCTTTCATTGCAACTGCTTGAAGAGCTTGGCCTTGTTGTAAAAATACACTGCACGTACTAGTGTTTAGTGAATTTTCTAAAATTCAAATTAATTAACTTTGTCAAATTTTGTCAGGAAATTCGAATTGTAGCTAATTTATGCAGTGGGAATTGAAAGTAATTCAAAGCTTCCACTAATAAAACAGGTATGCAAAAAATCAGAAATATGAGATAGGCATGTGTTGTGAAGCAGTCACAGAGTTAAATGATTGTACTTGTTTGCCTCTTACATTACTAATTACCTTGAAAAGACATATCACTTTGAGGTCTCCTAGGATTGTATTGTATACATCAGCTTTAAAGATAACCAGTCAGGACAATTTTGTAATGTAAAAACATAACTGTAATGGCGGTATAATTACTGATTAAATTGGTACCTCTGGTGAAAAAATAAACTTTGTTGTTCTACTTTAATCATCGTTTGAAGTTTTCTGCTAATTAGATTTAGTTGCGCAGAGGTCGGGCTGTACACTGGTTCGGTGATTCTCCGGCCCCTCTGCTGCCTCCAGTCTGTGAATGACAGGTCACTTCTGAGACTTGAAACAGAAGAGGCAGGTGAATTAATAATCAGAGGCAGGAAAAGGAGCTGTAGAATCACAAATAGGGAGGAGAAGACACAGTATACCATCCGGCTCCTGTGCAGTCAAATCTAAATAGCAGAAAACTTCAAAAGGTAATTAAAGAGCCACAAAGCGGATTTCTTTACCAAATGTATCAGGCTAATCTGTATTACAGTGCCATTACAGCCATGTCTTTACTTTATCTAACAAAATTATTGTGGCAGGTCCCTTTTTATAGTTCTTTAACTCAATGTGATCTCATGATAGAAATAGATGGTAGCCTGGAAGTATTCAAAAGCCTTTTTAATAAAACAGTGTACTGTCACACTTTTCATGTTTTTCTACTTTAAAAAACTATCTGAAAATGATCTACCTTTGTCAGAACAGTTTTTGAGGAACACTGACTCAAACAGATTGTTTCGCTGTCAGAGGTAACATTATCCTGCTGTGATTGAGATGAGTTACGTGTAGGGATGAGCTGACCCTTGACCGTTTGGTTTCAGTCAAACTTGAAAAAAAGTTCAGTCTGGGTACCAAAACAGTACGCCAAACTTGATTTCGAACCCTATTCAAATGAATGGGAGGCCTGAGCATCTGGCGGTTCCCACGCTGTCCACTGTGTGACAGTGTGGGGAACACCGGCTTTTACCGGAGGTAACCTTACTGAAGTCACCAGCAGCCAGAGCCGCTGGGTATTGCGGTTCTCAAGCTGTCACACAGAAAACAGCGTGTGAACAAGCTGCTGTGACCCCAATTACTAACCTAGTAGTAAAAATAAATGAACAAAAGGAACAAAATACGTTATTGAAATAGCGACTTCCACATACTCCCTTGTTTACCTATTTATTAAATAAAAATAAATCCAGGAAGTTCCGATGGTAATTTAATAGTGAAATGTCCCTCGACGCCCAATGAAACCTATGAAGTCTTGTTGTGAGAAAGTTCTCAGAACGAGTCTTCATAGTTTACTCGCCGTCATCGTCATGGCACAGAAATTTTCATGCTATTGCCTGCCGTTGACCGTAAGTAATCCTATTGATTATTGAGCTTGTTCTGAGAATGTTCTGAGAACAAGGCTCAATCAATAAGGCGATATAGGCAATAAGGTGTGATATCCCATCACATAGTCTGAAATGCTATCCAGTCCCTCCACAGAAATGCGCTTGCCTGTGATGGTGCTGATTCTTCTGCTGCTGCTAGTGTCTCCCACATTATTAACTGTGGTACTTGTATTAATTTTGTTTACACTAACACTACTATGTTCATTACCATGGCCATTTTTTTTACTATACATTTTGTACAACACTATAATTAACTTTTGACAGTCTTTTCAACCCCAATATTCAACCCTTGCCAGCAAGAATATAACAATAATTTCTTAGTAGGTAGGTACACATACAGCAAAAGAATGTGTCTACAGGCTGCAGTATTGGTTTGGCATGTACTGTTGTCAAATTTGATTTGTTAAATAAATGTGCTAAAACAGACATGCACAGTTACCTGTCTATACTTAACAAAATTTAACACTAAAATTACATGACAAAAAATGCTTGATGAGTGCATGTAAGCTCACAAAAGTTAGTAAACAATTCAGGGATTCAAAATATCAGTCTAACAGAAAAAAACTAATTTAAACAGTAAATACTTTAATGGATATATATTAAAAACATAAAAAATTTTGGAAAGTGTATAAAAATACACTGTCCAAAAAAATAAAGGGAATACTAAGATACCCCATCCTAGATATCACTGAAATAAATATTCCTGTTGCAAATCTTGATTCATTGTATAGTACAATGTGTTGAGAACAATAAAACATAAAAATGATCAATGTAGATCAAAATTAACATCCCAAGGAGGTCTGGATTTGGAATGATTCTCAAAATCAAAGTGGAAAATCAAATTGAATCAGACTGATTCAACTTCAGTGGAAATGCCTCAAGACAAGGAAAAATATTTAGAGTTGAGAGTCCTCAGTGGTTGATACCTTTTAATGGCTAACTGAAAAGATGGTAACAAATTGCAAGCTTTCGAGACTACTCAGGTGTCTTCATCAGGCATAGACTAATACAACATCTGAAGAATCACATATTTATACACAAAATAGCACAGAAAAAATGTTCCATAAAGATGCGGTACATTCTGGTATCCTCCATCAAGACAAGGAAATGATGCTCGGTAGTGTGTGTGGCCTTGACGTGCCTGTATGACTGCCCTACAATGCCTGGGCATGGTCCTGATGATGCAGCGAATAGGCTCCTGAGGGATCTCCTCCCAGACCTGGATAAAAGCATCAGTCAACTCCTAGACAGTCTGTGGTGCAACGTGTCATTGGTGGATTGAACGAACATCATATCCCAGATGTACTCGATTGGATTCAGATCTGGGGAACGGGCAGGTCAGTCCATAGCATCAATGCCTTCATCATGCAGGAACTACTGACACACTTCAGCCACATGAGGCCTAGCATTTTCATGCATCATAAGGAACTCAGGGCCCAATGCACCTGAAGATGGTCTCACAATGGGTCTGAGGATCTCATCCCGGTACCTAATGGTAGTCAGGGTACCTCTGGCTAGCACATGGAGGGCTGTGCGGCCCCCCAAAGAAATGCCTCCCCACAGCATTACTGATCCACTGCCAAGCAGTCATGCTGGATGATGTAACAGGCAGCAGAACATACTCCACGGCATCTTCAGACTCTGTAACATCTGTCACATGTGCTCAGGGTGAACCTGTTCTCATCCGTGAAGAGCACAGGGTGCCAACTTCGAATCTGCCAATCTTCTTGTTCTCTGGTAAATGCCAATCACACTGTACGGTGTTGGGCTGTAAGAATAATACCCACTGGTAATTGTCGGGTGCTCATACCATCTTCATGGAGTCTGTTTCTTACAGTTTGAGCAAACACATGGATGTTAGTGGCTTGCTGGAGGTAATTTTGCAGGGCTCTGGCACTGCTCCTCCTGTTCCTCCTTGCACGAAGGAGGAGATAGCAGTCTTGCTGCTGGGTTGTTGCCCCCCTATGGCCCCCTCCATGTCTCCTGGTGTACTGGCCTGTCCCCTGGTATCTACTCTAAGCTCTGGACACTGTTCTGACAGACACAGCTGCCCTTCTTGCTACAAGTCGCATTGATGTGCCATCCTGTATGAGCTGCACTACTTAAGCAACTTCTGTGTGTTATACAGTAGACATTGGCTCATGCTACTGTACCTCTAGGGGTGAGAGCAATGACAAAATGCAAAATTGACCAAAACAACAGAATGAGAACAGAGAAATGGTCTGTGGTCACCACCTGCAGAACCACTCCTTTATAGGGTTTGTCTTGCTATTTGACTATAATTTCTATCTGTTGTCTGTTCCATTTGCACAACAACAGGAAAAATTGATTCACAATCAGTGTTGTGTCATAACTGGACAGGTTGACCTAACAAAAGTGTGATTGACTTGGAGTTACATTCTGTTGTTTAAGTGTTCCCTTATTTTTTTTTGAGCAGTGTATAGACAGTGGGCAAAATGAGTATTTAATATACTACCGATTTTGCATGTGTTCCCACCTACAAAGAAAGGAGAGGTCTGTAATTTTTATTGTAGGTACATTTTAACTGTGAGAGACAGAATCTAAAACAAAAAAAAAATCACATTGTATGATTTTTAAATAATAAATTGCATTTTATTGCAAGAACTAAGTATTTGATCACCTACCAACCAGAAAGAATTCTGGCTCTCAGAGACCTGTTAGTTTCTCTTAGCCTTCTTAAGCTGCACTCATTACAGGTATTAATTGCACCTGTTTGAAGTCATTGTCTGTATAAAAGACACCTGTCCACACATGCAATCAATCACACAACAACCTCTCTACCATGGCCAAGACAAAAGAGCTGTCTAAGGACTCCGGGGACAAAATTGAAGACCTGCACAATGCTGGGTGGGGCTACAGAACAATAGACACATAGCTCGATGGTAAGGCAACAACTGTTGGCACAATTATTAGAAAATGGAAGAAACACAAGATAACTGTAAATGTTCTTCGGTCTGGGGCACCATGAAGGATCTTGTCCTGTGAGGTAAGGATGATTCTGAGAAAGGTCAGGAATCAGCCGAGAACTACATGGAAGGACCTGGTCAATGACCTGAAGAGAGTTGGGACCACAGTACCAATCATTACAGTTAGTAACACACTTTGCAGTCATGGATTAAAATCCTGCTGGGCATGCAGGCAAATGTTCAGGCCCATTTGAAGCTCGCCAGTGCCCAACTGGATGATACAGAGGAGGCATCAGAGAAGGTAGTGTATTCAGATGGAACCAAAATAGAACTTTTTGGTATCAACTCCACTCGCCGTGTTTGGAGGAAGAAGAAGGATGAGTATAAACCCAATAACACCATCCCAACCATGAAGCAGTGGGGAAGACATATGCATTGAGGGTGCTTTTGTGCAATGGGGACAGGACAACTGCACTGTGTTGAAGTGATGATTAATGGGGTCATGTATCGCAAGATTTTGGCCAACAACCTCCTTCCTTCAGTAAGAGCATTGAAGATGGGTCATGGCTGGGTCTTGCAACATGACAATGATCAAAAACCCCAAAACACACAGCTAGGGCAACAAAGGAGTGGCTCCATAACAAGCAGCGACATGTGATCGCTCGGCTGCAGGAGCTGCTGGAAGCCAGAACATGATGCTGCGAGGGCGCCCAGTGAATGTAAGTAGGAGTTTTCTTTATGCTTTTCTCATTGGGGTCCATGCATTCAAGGATAAGGATGAGGAACCATGCATACAAGGATAGGGATGAGGAGCCATGCATACCAAGACAGGGATGAGTGTTATGAATGTGCTAGAGATGGTTTCTGAGCAGAGGCTCCCTCTGGTGGTTACAGACAGTACTGAACCTTTCAGCTAGGAATTGCAATCTGGGATCATGGACTGGTCTGATATAAGGGAGGTTCCCTCCCATGATGGTTGCCGGTGATCAATTGTTCTTGTCTCAATTGTGGTTCCTGGTTCATTTGGAAGTTTGCTGAGTCTTGCCTGCATCTTCTGCTATCAGATAAGATATTTTCTGCTTTTATTTTTGTGCTTGCATTTTGCATTGTTCCCTGCACTTCTGTGGAGGTCAGCCAGGTCCCCTCCGGGGCTTGTGCTCCTCTCAGTTTATCTGGAGCCACTGTTGTTTGTTCATTTGCTTTTTCCTGTTTTTTCAGTGGCTGCGGCTTAGTTTTGTTACACCAGAGAACTGATTTAGGTGGTAGAGATCGTGTGATCTCAGGTGTTTTTGCAATCTGAAGAGTTGGTATTTTTTAGGGGTTTTTTTTGGATTGCAGTGAGTATCCTTTCCTGTACTTTTCTGTCTAGACAGATTGGGCCCCAGCATTTGCTCATTCTATTTTCTGTGTCCGTGCTTCTTCTTGTCTAACCGCCATTACATGTTTGGGGCTTCCTATTTTCTTTGGGGATCTGCTCCGGGGCACATAGCTTTCATCTTTCTGCCTTTAGGTGTAGTTATCTCTCAGGCTGCGACGAGGTGTCTAGGATCAACGTAGGAACGCTCCACGGCTACCTCTAGTTGTGTGGTTAGTTCAGGTTACTGCAATCCAATAGGTTCCAGCCTCTCTGGTGTATTGCCGTTTTTGCTTATTCTCCTCAGCTACCAAAACATAACAGTATCACCGGCCCAAACTGAAAATTATATGGTACTCACAGAAGGGAAAAATAGTGTGGAAAGAAAAAAAAAAAAGTTGTCAGAGTTGTCAGAGATTTTTTTTTCCCTGTTTGTTGCATTTTTTTCCCTCTTTTTCTCTGGGTGCTGAGGAGGATTTTTTTCTCTCTCAATGGAGCTTGCACAGTTGTCTCGCCATGTGGATCAGCTTGCCACTGAGGTTCGGAGTATTGCTACCTATCTTGCTGGGTTGCCGGTTGTGGAACCTAGGATTCCCATGCCAGATTTGTTTTTGGGGGATCGGGCTAAATTTCTGAATTTCAAAAATAACTGTAAGCTGTTTTTTGCCTTAAAGCCTAAGTCCTCAGGGAACGCAGCACAGCAGTTTCAAATTGTTATAGAATCATAGAATCATAGAATCATAGAATGGTAGAATTGGAAGGGACCTCCTGGGCCTTCTGGTCCAACCCCCTGCTCAAAGCAGGATTCTCTAAATCATCCCAGACAGATGTCTGTCCAGCCTCTGTTTGAAGACTTCCATTGAAGGAGAACTTACCACCTCTCGTGGCAGCCTGTTCCACTCCTTGATCACCCTAACTGTCAAAAAGTTTTTTCTAATATCTAATCTGTGTCTCCTCCCATTTAGTTTTATCCCATTGCTTCTAGTCTTTCCTTGTGCAAATGAGAATAAAAATGATCCTTCTACAATGTGACAGCCCTTGAGATATTTGTAGACAGCTATTAAGTCTCCTCTCAGTCTACTTTTTTGTAAGCTAAACATTCCCAAATCCTGCAACCGTTCCTCATAGGACATAGTTTTCAGACCGGTCACCATTCTGGTGGCTCTCCTTTGAGCTTGCTCCAGTTTGTTGATGTCTTTTTTAAAATGTGGTGCCCAAAACTGGACACAGTATTCCAGATGAGGTCTGACCAAAGAGGAGTAGAGGGCAATAATGACCTCACGTGATCTAGACTGTATGCTTCTGTTGATACATCCTAGAATTGTATTTGCCTTTTTTTCTGCTGCATCACACTGTTGACTCATGTTCAGTCTGTGATCAATTAGTATACCCAAGTCTTTTTCACATGTGCTGTTATTTAGCCCTATTCCTCCCATTTTGTATATGCTTTTTTCATTTTTATTGCCCAGATGTAGTACTTTGCATTTTTCCCTGTTACAAACCATTCTGTTAGTGATCATCTCTCTCCTGCGCAGCGACCCTCAGGATTGGGCTTTTTCCCTGACACCTGGGGATCCTGTTTTGAATGATATTGATGTATTTTTTCTGGCTCTGGGGTTATTGTACGATGAACCTAATGTCACTGATCAAGCTGAAAAAACCTGTTGGCATTAAATCAGGGTCTTAAAGATGCTGAGTTGTACTGTCAGAAATTCCGAAAGTGGGCAGTGCTGACCAAATGGAATGATGATGCTTTGGCAGCCGTTTTTCGGAAGGGGCTGTCAGAGAATGTAAAGGATGTTATGGTGGGATTCCCTGCCCCCTCTGGTCTCAATGATTTTATGTCATTGGCTATTCAAATTGACAGACGTTTGCGTGAGCGCAGAGGTATGCGTGAGATAGTGTTGCCTTGTGAGCCAGCTTCTGAGCCCATGCAGTGTGATAGAGTGACTTCTGGGGCACAGCGTCATGAGTTTCGAAAGCGCAATGGGTTATGTTTCTACTGTGGTGACGCCTCTCATGCTATTTCAGTCTGCCCTAAGCGGGGAAGACGTTTTGCACGCTCAGTTGTCTTGGGTAGTGTTCAGACTAAATTTCTGTTGACTGTTACCCTGATTTGCTCCCTGTCCACATTTTCTGCTCAGGCTTTTGTTGATTCAGCAGCAGCTATTAACCTGATGAATTTTGACTTTGCCAAACGTTGTGGGTTTCCCATGATACCACTGCGGAAGTCTATTCCCCTACTGGGCATTGATTCTACCCCTTTGGCGGAGAATAAACCCCAGTTTTCTACTCAGGTGATAATGAGGGTTGAACCAGATCATCAGGAGAGTTGCAAATTTCTGGTGCTGTATAATCCGCATGACATTATTGTACTAAGTTTCCCTTGGTTACAGTCTCATAATCCTGTTTTGGATTGAAAATCTGTGTCTGTGACCAGTTGGGGCTGCCAATGTGTTAATGTCGACACTCCTGTTTTTTCTGCCTCTCCCCAGTCTCAGGATGTTCCTGACTTTTTGACTGATTTTTCGGATGTATTTAGTGAAAGTAAATCTGCATCTTTGCCCCCTCACAGGAGCTATGATTGCGCTATTGAATTAGTGCCTGGTGGTAAATTTCCTAAAGGTCACCTTTTTAACTTGTCTGTACCTGAAGACGATGCTATGTGATCTTATATCAAGGAGTCATTGGAGAAGGGTCATATCAGACCATCCTTTTCACCCTTGGGTGCCGGTTTTTCTTTGTGGCCAAAAAGGATTGTTCATTGAGGCCGTGTATTGATTATCGTCTCTTGAATAAGATCACTGTGAAGTATCAATATCCGTTACCTTTGATTTCTGACCTGTTTTCCAGGGTGAAAAGTGCTAGTTGGTTTACCAAGCTTGACCTCAGGGGGGCGTATAACCTTATTCGCATTAAGCACGGGGATGAATGGAAGACGGCGTTTAATACCCCAGAGGGGCATTTTGAGTACCTAGTGATGCCCTTTGGGCTCACTAATGCTCCTTCCATCTTCCAATCCTTCATAAATGATATTTTCAGGGATTTTGTGGATACATTTCTGATTGTTTATTTGGATGATATCTTGATTTTTTCCAATGACTGGGACTCTCATGTGAAACATGTTCGGACTGTGTTCCAGATTTTGAGAGAGAATTCACTGTATGTGAAGGGATCAAAGTGTCTTTTTGGCGTACAGAAGGTCTCATTTCTGGGATTCATTTTGTCTCCGTCTGTTATTGAAATGGACCCGGTCAAGGTTCAGGCCATCTGTGATTGGGTCCAACCTACTTCATTAAAGGCTCTTCAGAGATTTTTGGGTTTTGCCAATTTTTATTGTAAATTTATTGGTAATTTATCAGGTATTGTTAAACCATAGACTGATTTGACCAAAAAGGGTTCTGATGTGGTGAATTGGCTTCCTGAGGCAGTCTCTGAGTTTCAGGAACTTAAGCAGAGATTCACTTCTGCTCCTGTTCTACGGCAGCCTGATGTTTCCCTAACGTTTCAGGTGGATGTTGTTGCCTCTGAAATTGGGGCAGGTGCCGTTTTGTCCCAAAGAAATCCAGAGACCTCTAAGAGTAACCCTTGTGCCATTTTCTCTCAAAAATTTTCTCCAACTGAACGTAATTATGATTTGGGTAATCGAGAGTTATTGGCCATGAAGTGGGCCTTTGAAGAGTGGAGACATTGGTTGGAAGGAGCCAAACATCAGGTGGTGGTCCTCACGGACCATAAGAATCTGGTTTATCTCGAATCAGACAAGCGACTTAATCCTAGACAGGCCAGGTGGGCCTTGTTTTTCACACGTTTTAATTTTGTGGTTTCTTTTCTTCCTGGCACTAAGAATGTTAAGGCGGATGCCCTCTCGAGGAGTTTCTTTGCGAACTCTCCTGAGTTATCTGATCCTACTGTTATTTTGAAAGAGGGTGTAGTTCTTTCCGCCATCTCACCCAATTTGAGACGGGCTCTGGAAGGGTGTCAGGAGGATAAACCTGAGCGCTGCCCTATTGGGAAATTGTTTGTCCCAGACCAGTGGAAGAAGAGTGTGATGTCTGAGATTCATTGTTCCGCGTTGGCTGGTCATCCCGGGAATTTTGGTACCAGAGACTTGGTGAGTCGGTCCTTTTGGTGGCCTACTTTGTCTCGTGACGTCAGGGAATTTGTGCAGTCCTGTGGGACTTGCTCTCGCTCCAAGCCTTGCTCTCGCTCTAGTGGTTTGTTAATGCCATTACCTGTGCCCAAGAGGCCATGGACCCATATCTCTATGGATTTTATTTCCGACCTCCCTGTTTCTCAGAGAATGACCGTTATCTGGGTAATCTGTGATAGGTTTTCCAAGATGATACATCTTGTGCCATTACCTAAGTTACCTTCCTCCTCCGAATTGGTGCCTTTGTTCCTTCAGCACGTGGTTCGGTTACATGGCATTCCGGAGAACATTGTGTCTGACAGAGGAGTCCAGTTTGTTTCCAGATTTTGGAGGACATTTTGTTCTAAACTTGGTGTTCAATTATCTTTCTCCTCTGCTTTTCATCCTCAGACCAATGGACAAACCGAGAGAGCAAACCAGACCTTGGAGACTTATTTGAGATGTTTTGTGTCTGCTGATCAAGATGACTGGGTCTCTTTTTTGCCTTTGGCTGAGTTTGCTCTTAATAATAGGGCTAGCTCTGCCACCTTGATGTCTCCATTTTTCTGCAATTTTGGGTTTCACCCTCGATTTTCTTCGGGACAGGCGGAGGCTTCTGTCTGTCCGGGTGTTGACTCTGTTGTGAAGCGAATGCAGCAGATTTGGGACCAGGTAGTGGAGAGATTGTCTCTCTCTCAGGAGAAGGCCCAACGGTTTGCCAACCGGCATAGGACTGATGGTCCTCGGTTTAAAGTGGGGGACTTGGTTTGGTTGTCCTCAAGAAATATCCCTATGAGGGTTGCATCTCCAAAGTTTAAGCCTAAGTTCATTGGACCTTATAAGATCATGGAGATTCTTAATCCTGTTTCCTTCTGTTTGCTTCTTCCAGGGACATTAAAGATCCATAACGTGTTCCAAAAATCCTTATTGAAGAGGTTTGTCGAGCCAGTGGTTCCTATGGCTGCGCCTCCTGACCCTGTTTTGGTTGAGGGCAATCTGGAGTATGTGGTTGAGAAAATATTGGATTCTCGTTTTTCTAGACAGAAACTCCAGTATTTGGTTAAGTGGAGAGGTTATGGTCAGGAGGACAATTCTTGGGTGTTTGCTTTGGACATCCATGCTAGGAGACTGATCCGTGCCTATCACTGAGCTCATCCTGATCGACCTGGTTGCACAAGTGAGGGTTCGGTGACCCCTCCTCAAGGGGGGGGTACTGTTATGAATGTGCTAGAGATGGTTTCTGAGCAGAGGCTCCCTCTGGTGGTTACAAACAGTTCTGAACCTTTCAGCGAGGAATGGCAATCTGGGATCACGGACTGGTCTGATATAAGGGAGGTTCCCTCCCATGATGGTTGCCGGTGATCAAATGTGCTTGTATCAATTGTGGTTCCTGGTTCATTTTGAAGTTTGCTAAGTCTTGCCTGCATCTTCTGCTATCAGATAAGATATTTTCTGCTTTTATTTTTGTGCTTTCTTTTTGCATTGTTCCCTGCACTTCTGTGGAGGTCAGCCAGGTCCCCTCCGGGGGCTTGTGCTCCTCTCAGTTTATCTGGAGCCACTGTTGTTTGTTCATTTGCCTTTTCCTGTTTTTTCAGTGGCTGCGGCTTAGTTTTGTTACACCAGAGAACTGATTTAGGTGCTAGAGATCGTGTGATCTCAGGTGTTTTTGCAATCAGAAGAGTTGGTATTTTTTAGGGTTTTTTTTGGATTGCAGTGAGTATCCTTTCCTGTACTTTTCTGTCTAGACAGATTGGGCCCCAGCGTTTGCTCATTCTATTTTCTGTCTGTGTCCGTGCTTCTTCTTGTCTAACCGCCATTACATTTGGGGGCTTCCTATTTTCTTTGGGGATCTGCTCCGGGGCAGATAGCTTTCATCTTTCTGCCTTTAGGTGTAGTTATCTCTCAGGCTGCGACGAGGCGTCTAGGATCAACGTAGGAACGCTCCACGGCTACCTCTAGTTGTGTGGTTAGTTCAGGTTACTGCAATCCAACCAGCCTCTCTGGTGTATTGCCGTTTTTGCTTATTCTCCTCAGCTACCAAAACATAACAGATGAGGAGCCATGCAGTCAAGGACGGGGATAAGGAGCCATGCATACAAGGACAGGGATAAGGAGCCATGCATACCAGGACAGTAATGAGGAGCCATGCATACAAGGATAAGGATGAGGGGACAATGCATACCCAGCTTATACTTGAGTCAATACATTTTCCCAGTTTTCAGTGGCAAAATTAGGTGCATCGGCATATACTCGGGTCCACTTATACTCGAGTATATACGGTACTTATTTTATGCCATAAAATGCAAATTAATTATGTAAAAATCATGCACTGTGATTATCTGATTTTTTTTAAGAATTTGTCTTTCTCAGTTGAAGTGTGCCTAATATAAAAATTACTGACCTCTCCATTCTTTGTAGGTGGGAAAACTTGCAAAATCGGCAATGTATCAAATACTTATTTTCCCCACTTTATTTACACTTGATGATCAGAACAGGATACAAAGAATAGGATGTGATTGGATGATTACTATGGTATCCCTGTAAGCCCTCGATATCTGCTCTATCTGGCTGAGGAGTGTTGGCACCCTAAAAAGAAAAGCAAATATTGGTGCCCCCATTCGTCGTTGACTGCCCCTATTGTCCCTGTTAATCCTTTTCTCTCAAACATGTGCTACACCACATAATAACACAAGACACACAAAGCAAAAAGCAAAACAATAATAGGATATATAGAATATATTACCACAGGTCCCTTAAACGATCATGAGTAGATATTGTAAAGTGGCACGGGGCGGTAGCCATGAGCAATGTACTCTTTTCTTGAACCCCAGCACATTACATCAAGGTGGGAGACCTGGCTGGGTGTGTGAACTTGTGCTGTGGGGACGCTACACCCTTGCCGATGATGCTGGCTTGCTAGGACCAGATGTTTTACATTTCAAAGAGGGAGACCACTAGAAAAAAATAAACTGTTTAGTCAATGATAAATGTGAAGGGATTAAATACAGGAGATAATGGACAAATATCTTGATGAACGTTTCTTTTACAATGCTGAGCATGTTCCACAAGGAAATTCCTTTCTTTTCTCTCTTGTTCTCTATCTTCACCTTTCCTCTTTTCTTCACCACAGCCCAGCTCAGTACTACTGTAGAGTCCAGTTTATAAGAGTCCTATGCTCAACTCGCTGTTCTGCATTATTTTCCCCTTAGGGGAGCTACTTTACCACTATGGCCAGTACTCTTCTGTCTCTGACTCTCTTGAACTCCCGCCTTAGTCACTCTCTTTGTCTTACGTACTATGTCCCGTCTAGGCCAATTATTACCTCTGTGAGTTATAAACTCCAGCTCATTATGCTAGGCATCCTGACCCAGGACCCATCTCCGATTGATCAATCCATTTCTTCAGTCACTTCTCTTCTACTTCTCTGCTCAGGATCGCTTTATCCTTTGTCTCTGTTTCCTCTTTCATTAAGCACACCCACATCATTCTGCACTGCTCGAATTAGGTCTTAGATCTTTTTTCTATGCACTCTGGGTTCTTTTTTACGTTCTGACAGGAACTGTCACTTATCCCTTTAACTTAGCCTCTTCTACTCTGGGCTAGTCCGAAACATTAACTCTAACTGTCCCTACTGTCATACAACATACATTATCATGGAGAACCGATAAAAAATATGAACCTGAACAGTATGAAAATACAAATCTTTTTATTAAATAATGCAACACATATATACAAAATTGTTAAAAAGTGGGCGATCCGAGAAAAGGGCACCACTATCCACAATATATACTACATGAGGTTTGCACAAATATATATATACCCAGAAAAAATCATTAACCCTCAGACTATGGTAACAATACTAACTATAACAATTGCACAAACACAAATTTAGTCAACGGATAAATACAAAACTAGGAATAAAGGAATGCAAATACAATTACCTCTAGTGGATAGTGATGCCAGCCCCAACGTACGTTTCGGCTCTGCGGCCTTCTTCTGGGGGTGGCATCACACCAACTAGAGCAGGTTTTTATATATCTAGTGCACCAATAGGAACAAGTGTTGCATACAGGCCCATTACAACAATGAAAGTGACTGGTCGACGAATATAATGAAACACATGATCTATTTAGTCCGGGCAATCGGTATTGCACCAATGAGGAAGAATGTTATATCTAACACCATTGTAACGATGAAGATGACTGGCTCACACGATCTTTCATCTGTATAGTTAACCACACCATCCAATGGGGAGTCCGGAATGTAGAAGGTGTGTGTTTATGGACCAATCCAATGAATCAAACTAGAGACCCATAAAGCCATAATGACCATTTGTAGACATCCCAATCGCTATATACTGCGTTCATAAATCTCACACTGCTGCCATATCGGCGCACACCGCACCGATAGGTCCGGTCTCGGGGCATCAGGCGGCGCAACAAAGCACCGTGCCCCGATCAGTCCCCCGGCCACGCCCACATCTGACGTCGATAAGGCCGGATCACATGACCGGGACACGGCACCGAAAGGCACGCCCCCCGATGACCCAGAGCGGACCCAGCGGGCGCGTGCGCACAGCAAACAGGCCAGATATTTGTAACTATGTCCTTATAAATCTTAACCGAAAAAAGGGGGAGAATCATACGTACAATCAGGAAAGTCTAACCTACATATATGCAAACGTGAATGCTTAAAGTTGATATTGCTGTAAAAAATACATATAATTAATTCTACCAGGATGCAATACTGTCCAAAATATAATTACTAGACAGAAATATCTAAACTCAGGTATTTTTAACCCTAAGTGATTCCACCATGAAACAATATTACGGACATAATCATAAAGTATAACAAATGTCATTCACATAGCATGTTCAATTCACGATTGTAGTGCTTCAGGGAGCCATCCAATGATTTCGGTATGTGGGAAAATTCCGGATAGTCCACACTCAGTGTTCAAGAAAATGTATCTCAGAACGCGGGATATTATTGGAACGTCACTCAAAATTGGGCATCAGAGAAGAAGAAAAAAAAACCTGCTTATAAACAAACAAACAAAACATTCAGTAAAAACAATAATTGGTGAAATATAAAAAAGCTAATGTAGATATTCATAGAAATGGAACGAAACTGCAGGATTCATTCAGACCACTTGGATACATGGTCTTAAGAGACCAGATCCACTTGGTTTCTAATTGTCCAAGGGGGCGTGTAACTTCGCCTCCCCTGATGTCCAATAACAGTCTATCGATGCCTCTTGCTTTAAAACCACCAGGATCGCATTTATGATGTAATTTGAAATGCTTTGGTATAGTGCGCAAATATTCTATACACGTCTCTTCCTTTGCAGCGATAATATCGCGAACATGTTCTCTTATTCTCGTTTTTAATGCTCTAGTGGTCATGTCGACATCGATTAGAGGGCATGGGCAGCAAGCATAATATATAACTGCCTTAGTCTGACATGTTATAGAATGCGTGATCTTGTATGTCTGTTTCCCATCTGATGAAGAAAAGGATGTTGCTTTCACAATATTAGGACATGCAACGCACTTGCCACATGGGCTGCATCCCCATTTAGATTTACTACATTGTAGAAAAGGTAATTTACTCTGGTCTTTCTTTTGATAGTGACTATAGACCAGTAAGTCTCTAAGATTTTGGCTACGTCTAGCTGTAACACTTGGAACAGGAGACAGATATTTACTCAAAGTAGGGTCAGCCAGGAGGATGGGCCAGAATTTCATCATGGCCCTACGCATAAGGTTCCATTGTGAATGGTACGTAGTCAGCATTCGGACTTTATTGGATTCCTTAAATTGTTCAATATGTCTACCGTTCGTATTATAGATTAAATTATGTCTTCTCTGTCTCTTTGGCACGTTCATAGGCCAACTTGACATGTCTCTTATTGTAACCTCTTGCAAGGAAGCGTTGTTTTAAATCCTCTGCTCTGTTTTCATAATCACTATCTGAGGAACAGATACGGCGGACCCGCAAAAATTGGCCAGTTGGTAAGGATCTGATGACCTGCGGCGGGTGGGCCGATTGGGCATGCAGAAGCGAATTCGTTGAAGTTACTTTACGAAATAGATCTGTCTGTAGAAAACCGTTGGGATCTCGCTTGACCGTAACATCCAAAAAATCAATGGAGTCAGTATGGTATTGATAAGTCAATTTCAAATTCAGATGGTTATGATTTAATTCCTCAAAAAAGGAATTTAACTGCTCCACTGTACCCTGCCAGATCATAAAAACATCATCGATGTACCGTGCCCAAAAGAGAACACGGTCCATCGATGTGTGTCGATCTGATAGGAACAGGTCCCTCTCCCACAACCCCAGGAACAGATTCGCATAGGAGGGCGCAAAGGCCGCCCCCATGGCTGTACCCTGGAGTTGTAGGTAGAGGGACCCGCCAAAGTAAAAAAAGTTATGCTTAAGTGCAAACTCCAATAATTCGATAATAAATCGAATTTCATCCACAGAAAAATCTGTCAGATTTAAATAATGTAATACATTATCAGCATTTTTAAAGCAAGTCACATTTCGCATTACACATATTCGCATTGCACATTACAATAACAGTTTTTCTTCAAGGGGAAAGGCGGGCAACAAAAACATCTCATTAAAATATAGGCAATATAGGCAACAATGCAGTAATTCAGTGGTTCATCCTGAGGCCACGATAGATGTGACCAAGACATGCTGGCAGACTCTGCTGTAATGTATCCTGTGATAGCTGGGGTAGCTTTCAGTGGCTGCTAAAATTCACTTCCTGATTGTACAGGGAACAGATGCCAATAGATCAGTAAATTTAGCACTGTCTGCTAAATGCTCAATACTAGAGTTGAGCGAAACAGGTCGTTCATTTTCAAAAATCGCCGATTTTCGCTAAAGTCGGGTTTCATGAAGCGAAACCTGACCGTGGAGTGAGTTCGGTCACGTGTTCGGCGACCATTTTGCTGGAGTCGGTTTTCCCCTACACTTTAAGCGCCTTTTCTCGGCCAATGAGCAAGTACGCAGGCTGTGGGCAACGGGATGACATGGCCAGCGGCCAGCACCATCTTAGAGAAGGGCATTGCAGCGATTGACTGGCTTTCAGTGCATATAAAATCCCTCAGCGCCGACCACCATTTACATCTGCCAAACTCAGTGTAGGGGAAGGTTGCTGGTGGTGCATCTGAGCAGGGAGAGCGTTAGGCAGGGCCTAAAAAAAAAAATTACTTTCTGCTGATAGCGATTAGCTGTACAGTGACTGTACAGTGAGAGGGGAGGATTTTGCTGTGTGCAGCAATGCTGGTTCATAGGCTGCCTGCCTGCCAGTGATGCTGTAGAAATTGCTTGTGTGGAGCATCAGATTTGATTAGTAGGCTGCCTGCCTGTGATAAGGGGGCAATACATTTGGTGGAGTAGCAGAGCTGCCTGCCAGTGACATTGTACAAATTGCTTGTGTGGAGCATCACATCTGATTAGTAGGCTGCCGGCCTGTGAAAAGGGGGCAATTAATTTGGTGGAGTAGCAGAGCTGCCTGCCAGTGACAGTGTACAAATTGCTTGTGTGGAGCATCACATCTGATTAGTAGGCTGCCGGCCTGTGAAAAGGGGGCAATTAATTTGGTGGAGTAGCAGAGCTGCCTGCCAGTGACAGTGTTCAAATTGCTTGTGTGGAGCATCACATCTGATTAGTAGGCTGCCTGACTGTGATAAGGGGCAATTTATTCCCCATTGACTTGCATTGGGGTCGGATTTTCGACTCCGACCCGACCATTTCTGTTAGTCTGCCGACTTCGTTTGACTCGACTTTTGAGAAAGTCGGGTTTCACGAAACCCGACTCGACCCGAAAAATGGGAAAGTCGCTCATCGAAACCCGACTCGACCCGAAAAACGGGAAAGTCGCTCATCTCTACTCAATACACATTTTCAAGAGTGGAGTACAGACACTGTAGGGCTGTCATGTGACAGAAAAGTCACCGGACACTGACTGATCATTTCCTGACAGTAAAGGGAAAAGACACTCATAGATCAGGAAGTTAGGACTGATCTATGAGTGAAATCTTGAAATCCCAATTACAGATGACTAAGAACAACTAGTAAGTAATAAACTTGTTGACCAAGTAGTCCTGTATCCACCGTCCAGTTTGTAGAACATTTGTCCCCAATCTTCAATGCTTTGAGAGCCACATTCAACTCTGAGAGATGGTTGCAAGCCACATCCAGTGTTTTCCATACTCAACCCGCAGTAGTGACAGTCAGAGCCCAAAATTACCAGTGTGATGGCAGCCAAGCTTCCCGTCATACAAGTGGTGTACGTACATTTAAGGGTTCCCACTTTACTACTTTCTGGTATTCCATATCAGACACACTATTATCTCTCTTCTCCATCCCCCTGCTAATATGAACATCCAAATCTGCTTTTCTGTGCTGGACTACTTACAAAAGTTACAATTTGGAGACCTGATCTTGATTGCTGGTTACTAGACCTGGTGCTAATGCACCAAGCTTGCAGACAGCTGTGCACCACACCTCATGGGCCTGCAAGCCACATGTGGCTCGCGAGCCACAGATTTGGGATCCCTGTTATAGACAATCTTGCTGATATGCAGCCTACCTTGGCCAAATTAATGTAGTAAAATGTTTATATTTTTGGTTCTTTTTTAAGGGCATCTAGAAGAATCTAGAAGAAGTAAAGAAATTTTGGTGGAATATCTATATCCAGGGAATTGATTTTTTCGGACTCAAGACAGATGCTCCTTAAGGTAAAGCTTAGGTAAAGGGAATTTTAGCTCAAAACATTTAATAATGGTGGGTTGATAACTGAAAAGAAAACTTTGCTAACAGTATCAATCACCTGAAGATAAATACTGAGATCTTCCATCTTGGAGTTACCTTTAAATTTACTTAGACTGACAAAGATCTCAAGATATTTTATGATAAAGGAGAAAGAAAATATTGTGATTTTTTTTTAAACGTTATCATTTTTAGTGATGTCTATGTTACTTTAGTGCTTTATTTTAATACTAAGAAAAGGCTGAAGCAGGTATATGGTTATTCAACACATTTATTCTACCAGGCTATTATTATTATTATTACCAGACTACAGTAATTTCACTGTCGAAACACAGCATGTGGCACCTCCAGGAGGGAAAATTATAGGCTTCTATGCTCTCGCCTGACATAGTCCGGAGAGTATATACTCATGACTGAGCTCTGCTCTAACCTAAAAATACAGAGAGAAGACTGAAGATGCACTTTAAGAATAATTTCTACAAAGGTATTACTTAATTTTCTTTATGACATGTGTAGTTCTATTATTGGATGGTGGTTGAAAATCTCTACTGTTGTCTTCTTCGTAGCTTTTTAACACAACATGTCATGATTTCCATGATAATCATCACATGTTTTATCTAGCCTTGCGTATTCATGTTATGCCCTGAAGTTGCCTTCAATATACGAGTACATTTAACATTTGGAGGACAGAAAGGTCCTAAATAAGTATTACGAATGTAGTATTGTTTTTATTTAGAAGTCTTCGGAGCTAGTTGTATGTGATCACAGAAGTGTAAACACCACCTCTCCAGGCTTGACCTTTTTATAAAAAAAGAGGTTAAAAAATTATATATCTGGTCAAAGAGAAACAAATCTCCAGTCAAGAAAGGTGAACCTTGGTCTCCATAGAATTTCTTAAACTGAGCGTCGGTTCATCTCATCAAGTCACAAGCCTCGTCTCAAGTGCTAGAAATGGAAGAAGTTAAGCTGAACAAATGCTGAAAGGGTGGCGGCTCGATGTGTGAGAATTTTCTTATCATCGGAAAGTACTGAAACAAAGGCTTTTCCAGAGAAAGGGCAGCCCAGTCGGTGATACAAGCATTGTTCATGTCGATCTTTCTTCTCCGGATGACCCAGGCAGTCAGCCCACGGCATTGCACTCAGGTCTATTTTTGCATCGTACAAAGAAGAGGAAAAATGCAGAAAAAAATAATCCATTTTTCTATTATAACTTAAAAAAAATCAATAGATGGAAGAAAATAGTAGCGTGTAAGGCAGGTGTTAGACACTGTAGCCGTACAAACTATAGCACACAGGAGCCTTAAATGAAGGGAAAATTGAGCAATGTGTCCAGTAATATTCCGAGCTGTAAAATAGATCAAATAATTTGTTGTGCGCAGATTTTCTTTTGTAGTATTTGCTGTGTGGGAAGCAGCTTCCAATTCTACACACTCTTATGTGTTTCCATTGATTTTAATTACTTAGAAAATGTGGTTATTTTGCAGGATAGATTTTTTTGTACCAAAACTTGTTCGCTAGAAGAGAAAATGTACTTTGGAAGCACTTCAAGCTGAATGTCACCATTTTTAGCATCTACGCAGGTCCAAAACCGCTCGTCTTCGGTACTTCATAACATTTTTATATGGCCAACTCGTTAAATCAATAAATTGTGTCTGACTGCAGCCACCAACTTAGGAGTTAGCGGCATGCTTGAAATTAATGATAAAACAGGGCCCACGCTCCTCTTGGTGTCTGTTGAATTATGTGCTACTCTGTAATGTCTGATATTGTCTGTAAACGTCTCATTTGATTTGGAAAGTTCTGCGGAATATATTGGCACTATAGAAGTAAAGTTATTATTATTAATATTATTATCTAGCTTTGTAATTTTTTTTACATGTTAGCAAATATTTGGTGACTGCTTTTCTGAAAGTGTAAAATACCTTCAACAGACAAAATGGAGCTTTGACCCCTATTAAGGTATGTGATAAAATAAGTCAACACTGAATTTTGGACCTAAAACTGAAAAAAGTGATAAGAGGAAATTTCATTATATGGAATCTAAAAGGTTTCTGTACAAATAGCAATTCCTAAAGCCTCATTCACATGTCTGTATAAAACACGTACATGAAAAACTGGAACCTGTGTCATCAGTGTTTTCCATCACTGTGTCATCAGTGTGTGTTTTTCCGGTATGGAAAAAGAAAGAAAGTAATTACTAAGTTCCTTGTATACTTTGCAGTATAAAAACATGGACATGTGTATACAAGCATAGGTTATAATGGGCATGATTTGTATCCATGGAAAATAGGGTAAAACACATACTAGAAACACGGACATGTGATAGAGGACTTAATATAATACAGCTGTAACAAATTGTAACCTAGCCTACAACAGGTTGAAGGGATTATTCTGCCTTGAAAACAAAGTGGCTTATCTCTAGGCATGCCACAGCCTCTTCAAACAGCATATCAGAGTGAGGGTCAATTGCTGGACCCCACCAATCTAATATTGATGACTTTTTCTAATATGCCATAATTGGCCATAAAGGCCGATTTATCCCTTTAGGGTATGTGCACACTTTGCAGATTTTTCCGCACAGAATCCACATCTCTTCTTGGCATAAAACGCAGGTGCGTTTTTTATGCGTTTTTGATGCGGATTTGATGCAGTTTTTACTGCGGAATTTTCTGCGTTTTTGACAGCAATAAAGATATCTAAACTTTGACAAACTTGACTAAGGCAAAAAAAACTGTGATGTCATTTCCTTGTCCAATCCTTCTTCTTCCATTCTCCATTTCGCAAAAACAGACCAATATGAGTGGACGGTTTCTCGAAGAGCAGAGCTCCCAGCAGAGCGCAGAGCAGACCCAACAGCAGAGTGCGCAGAGTGTACGGATCCGCAGGCCATATAGAATAATGATGTTGGGATTACTGCTGCAAATCATCAATCGTCACAGAGAGCAGGTATGCTAAAGTATATGTAAAAAATATTGACATTTCTTTGTTTTTTCCCTGTGTTGTGTACTAAACAATATCTTTATCTTAGGAGCAGCAGCACAGAAGTAGAAGGCGAGCACGAAAGATGTGGGTGCACCCAATCGTTGCAGAGCACACTGAAAAGGGGCGCTTTTATGTGCTATACACAGATTTGAGGAGGTAAATTAACCATATCTAAAGATAATATCCTAATAAAAATGTGTCCGAAAAAAATTAATCATATATAAACTAACTATTTTTTTCATGTCAAATTTTCTTACAGATTTACAGACAAATTTGTTTAATTTTGCCGTATAATGATCCCGGCATTTGACCGACTGCTCTGAATATTGTCACCCCATCTAACCTTGTCCGATACGGTCATGAGGAAGGCGATCTCTGCTGAGGAAAGGCTGCTCATCACCTTGCGGTAAGCAAATAATGTTTGTTTGTATGTCATTAGGCCTCCTTGACATGTCAGTGTGTCTGGTTCGTGTGGTGAAAGTTTTCACGTGTCCCAGAGACACTGACACACGTAGACCCAGTTTTTGCTGCATAGGAGCAATGCTTTGGACGCAGCAAAAAGCCCGCTCTGCCCAAAGCGCTGCCCCGTTTTTTTTCGCGTCGTGATAACGCATGTTTTCATTGAACACATACGGAATCACCGCACCCTATCAATACACTGTGCTAGTTATCTTGCGGAGACAGAGCGCCAACGCAAGATAGATAGACATGCTGTGGTCTAGAAAGACACACCGCATGTCTGGTGACGTAGGTCTGCCAACTGCATCTTTGTATGCATAGTGGAGATGGGATTTCATAAAATTCCATCCACTATGCTGTAACATCTGGACGCTGCGGATTGAACGTTGCGGCTGTACGCAGCGTTCAATAAGCAGCCAATTATGCTGTATTACGCCAAGTGGAAACATACAGGCTAGATATATCTTTAATTACAGAGTTATCTATTTTTTTAAAAAAACTTACCTCCGCAATGTCCTCCTTGTCAAAAGGAATTGCATCTTCTCAAAAACAGGGACATTTTTCCTCGTGGGCAAGGAGCCACTCTTTTGACAGTTGGTGAGAAATTTGCTGAACCTGTCCCTGACGGAACGCCACGTCTGTTTAATATCTTTCTCTAAAAAAAACCACACTATTATCAATCTCAGTACATTTTTCAAAAAGTATAATATTAATTGTTAAATAATGTTTATAATTACCAATTTGCAACTGACTTGCATTTTTGCAGAAATCCTATCCGGGATACAGGTCACGAAATATTTTCGTCCAACATATATCCCTATAAAAAATTTTCTTATAGGAGTTATCAGCGGGGTCCCAGATAGCAGGAAAATCACATACCTACAATGCATACAATAATGTCATTAGAAACGATATTCAACACTCAAATAATATTAAAAATGTTTTTAATAATTATTTTTTTAACAAGGTTAACAGGAGAAATTGGAGCACAAAACTTGAGGTTCAATTTGTCCTGAGTAGGCTAATAGCCCATATGTGGGGGTGATGCACTGTTTTGGCACACAGCAGACCTCGGAAATGATGAAGCATCGTTTGTATATAAAATGGAAAATTGGCAGGAATTGACATCAGACGCCATGTCATGTTTATAGAGCCCCTGATGTGGCTAAACAGTGGAAAACCCCCAATTTTAATTCCAACCCTAACCCCAACACATGCCTATCCCTAATCCCAACCCTAACCCTAATCCATACCCTAACCCCAGGCCTAACCAGAACCCAAACCACAACACACCCCTAACCCTAATCCAAACCCTAACCCTAATCCAAACCCTAACCCCAGGCCTAAGCAGAACCCTAACCACAACACACCCCTAACCTTAATACAAACCCTAACCCTAATCCCACCCCTAACCCTAATCCAAACCCTAACACTAATCCCAACCCTAGCCCTAATCCAAACCCTAACCCCAGGTCTAACCAGAACCCTAACTCCAAAACATCCCTAACCCTAATCCCAACCCTAACCCTAATCCCAACCCTAGCCCTAACCCTAATTTGAAAATTGAAAAAACTTTAAAAATGTAATATATTATTTTGCCATAATTAATGAGTTGATGCAAGGTTTTTTTTAGTTTACTATTTAATTGCAGGTTTTTTAAAAAAAATTAAGCTTTTTTATGGGGTTCACACAAGGAGTTTGGAAAAAAAATTGAGTGGGCTCCCGCACAATTTTATGCACCAGAGAGGGAAAGCCGGCAACTGGGAGCAGATGTTTGGGCCATGAATATCAGCCCACAGCTTTCTTCATAGACCTTTACTGGCTAAAAAAAGAGGGAACCCGCCAAAAAATGACGTCAGGTCCCCCTATAATTAATAGCCAGAAAGGCTACACAGACAGCTGTGGGCTGATATTACGAAGGGGCCATGTATATTTGCCCCTCCCTGGCTTCAAACACCAGCCCACAGCCACCCCAGAAAAGGCGCATCTGTAAGATGCGCCAATTCTGGCACATAGCCCCACTCTTCTCCCTGCTGTATAGTGGTGGCATATGGGGTAATAAGGGGTTAATGTCACCTTGCTATTATAAAGTGACATTAAGCCCACTTAATAATGGAGAGGGGTCAATAAGATGCCTCTCCATTATTAATCCAATTGTATGAAAGAGTAAAAAAAAGACATTAGAAAAAAGTATTTTAATTAAATAATGATACACTGTTTTTGACAATAATTTATTGCACTGCCATTCCAACCAAACCCCTCGTTCTCCTGGAAAAAAATAAAAAATAAAAAAACTATAGTATACTCCCTGGTCCAACACAGTCAATTAATAATGAGTGTCCCACGACGATCTGCCATGGAGATGGTCATAAAATGGAGGATAATTAAGTGGCGTTTGGTCGTGACGCCATCCGTGGTGTTCGGCAATGGGTGGCCGACGCTGCGGGTTTTCGTCCACTGGGGCTGATGGTGACGCAGCAAAGGTGGTTCAGTTCCCCACGGGTAGAGCGGGGTCCCAGGGCAAAAATATTTTTGATTGTTCATATGGTGGTGAACGTTGGAGTGCAGAGAATAAGTGAAGGACACAGAGAGGTGCAGTTTTCTTTACCTTTTACTTGAAAGTAGATGCAATCTGGGCAACAAATAACAGATGATGGATTGAGTACAACTTGCCTGGAGGCATTCAAGGGATCCACCCTGCCTGGTGAGGTTGGGGACCTTCCTTCTGCGCTCTTTTTGATGATTTCTAACCTGTATAGCAGACAGCGTGAGCCTATATCACGGACACTGTCCTTTTCACTGTCAGCCCCGGGCTCTTGGTCTGCTGTTGTGCCTTCAAGTGTTCAGTGTGGCCAGAAAGCTTGCAGCCCCCTGCCCTCCATATTCGGCTGGCATACTGCAGTCGCCTAGCCAAGGGCTCTTGCGTCCCTTTTAATCAGCGCTCCACACTGTCCTGTCACCAGCTCCAGCAGGCTCCCGTTTCAATGACAACTCTCTCAGCTTACTTCTTTCTGACTCACTAACCCCACCTGCTGGCCAGAATTTATAAGGAAGCTCCCCTTTCCAGCCTGGAACAGGAATTGACATGTACAGTGTGTTTCCCAGCATAGGGACCCCCCTCCGCCTCCAGGCATGACATCACCCCTTAGAGGAAGGCAATGTCACTGTGGCAACCGGACTCTGTGGTGTCACAATAATATAGCTGATTTTTCATATTTTAATGAATAAAAAAATCAGAGCTTTAGAAAAAAATGCTGGTTTATGTTACCATTTTCTGACATCTTTAACTCTTTTGCTCTTCCAACAATGGATCATGGTGAGGGCTTTTTTTAGTGTGGTAGGCTGATGTACTATTGATACATTTTAGTGGTCCATATGACATTTTAATCGCTTTTGATAGCTTTTTGGGGGAGATGCAGTAAAAAAAATTTAGGCAATTTCGATTTTTCTGTTTACTATACAGGTTCATTATTTTATAATTTTTTTATATTTTCATAGATTGGACTTTTATGTGCTTAGTGATAGCAAACATGTATATTTATTTTTATTTCTTTAGCTTTGATCTGGTGGGAGAAGCATGATTCAGACATTTATATTTTTCAGTCCCCCTAGGGAGACTTGAACCTTTGATTAATTTTTCTACTGTATATACTACAATATTGAAATATTGCAGAATATGGAAAAAATTATGAACTCACAGACTGCTTCATAAGAGTTTGCAGGAATCGGGGAAATCAATAAGCATCAGCTGCCATTGCAACCCATTGGCAACCACTTGACCACGTTCTCGGAGTACAAAAGGCCCTATGATCACGTAAGTGTATGTTTGCCATTCAAATGCTGCTTTCATAGCTTGATAGTGTCATATAAGTGGTTACATAGCATCATTTGCAGCTACCTGTGATCTCTGTTGTCAGAGAAATAAATCTTAACTCTGAATTACTTAATTAGAAAATTCATATCAGAGTGCCTGTATAATCCTAATATTAAGGAGAACATTTTTATAGGTCCAGATATAGCATTTGATAGTACTTGCGCAACTTACTTACAGCTGCAGCTTGTACTGTGCAATGAGAGGTCTCAGTAAGAAAGAGGGACACTGAAAAACTCTATTAGACTACATCAATAGAGAGAAAAGTAAACATTCGTGAAAGATTATATGGTCATTCTAAATGCAAAATCCCAAGGTGTGTCAACACTCCATTGACTAGAGTGGTGCTCATGGATAATGTAATATTTAGTATATAGCATATAGTTTCAGCCCATCCTTTGCTTCCAACAATGGTCTTTCTGACTTGACTTTTCAATATAAATGCACCAAAGTGAACAAGTCTTAGAAATCTATTTAGTACTAAATGCAAAATCTCTGTATTGTGACAGATTCTCTAAGATGGTTTTAAATTTTTGTTTGGAGGTTAGAGTCTAACAACCTTCAACCCAAACACCTCTATATCTAGGAAACAAAAAAAAACAAAACTCAGAATAGTTAGGCAATTTGGATGTAATGATTAATAGGGGACTGTCTTCCAGGATTTGAATATCAGACGTCATTAAGTCTTAATTTTTTCAATTTGGGAAACATTGCCAAAATGAAATATCATTCTCATTCCAGCAGAAGACTTTTCAACACTGGAACATACTGCACCTTCTGGCTGGATAATTGTAATGCCCCATGTGTGGGACTGCCAGACAAAGCAGTACACCGTCTTCCGTTAGTCCAAAATGCCACAGCTAAGTTAATAACCAATCAACATTGGAATTCTCCAATAATACTCCACTCACTTCACTAGCTGCCGATAAAATGGGGAATCATTTTTTTTAATTTGCCTTATGAACCGTAATTCCATGAACAACCTAGACCCCAGCTATTTAATGGATTGACTGAAGGATTACGCTCCATACTGACTGCTTGGATCAGCAGGCAAGAATAACTTGTCCACACCCAGGATCCAGCCTAAGTTTGGGGGCAGAGAATTTTGTTACACAGCCCCCCACCGTCTGGAACTCATTACATGGATTAATCCTAAAAGAGGTCTCATCCCTAGACACATGTAAATCAAGATACAAGACGCACCTGTTCAGTTTGGTATTTAAAAAGAAATAACGCATCTACCCCCTTGATCAGACATTTGATCAAACTGACTCATGTACTCCCCATTCACTGAGTTTTGAGTCCTCTGTGAGAAAAGAACAGAACAAATGTTTGTTGTGTTGGAAAATATTTTCATAAGTCCATCAAAAGTCCATCAATGAACGACCATGTTTAAGTCAACCAACTTACAGACCAAATTCTTCCATAAAGTTTTCTTATAAAATGTTAAAAATAAATCAAACCAAGCCACAATTCTCCGATGTGGAAAATGAATTATAAACTGTACATATGACAATTAGCATAAATGAAAGTGTAGGAATGGGAAAGATGCTGACTTTTTTGTTGTCCTCTTAAAAGAGTTTGATGTGAAATACTTCAAAGCCCCAATGTCCATGTACTGCAGTCTTTATTAATCAAATGCGCACCTTACATTTATGTGAAAACGTAAAGAACAGAGCAGGACTCAGAATTAATGATGATGTATCACTTCTACATTAAATGGGCTTTGAGAATAAGTCCTTTCTTCATGTTCTCTCCTCAGCATTAAAGGAATGGCCTCGGGATATGCAGAAATCTTTTTTTCTAATCAATGTAATGTAAAGAAGAAATAGTTTTGAATGTTCGGTAGGAATATGTCTGCGATGGCTACTATCAATAGAACCAGGACTTCTGTTTTCCTATAATATATAACTTCTACCATTTTATATTTTGTCTTCAGTAGTCACATTGAAGCCAGGAGAAAATTGCTTTACTTTGGTGATAAATCCATACATGTAAGTGATATGGGGGAAGGGTCAACAATAAAAAACTGGGAAAAAGAAACAAGCAATATGTTAAAATGGTTTCACTTAAGTGTACATTTCCTATTACAGAGTTTAAATCAGACAACAAAAGAATAAATATCTCTTATTTTAACCTTCTTTGACTAGGGCTATAAATATAGCCCTCATTAGGAAATTTACTCTCAAATGTCATCTCAATAGACAAATTTTACTTTAACCCCTTTACCCCCGAGGGTGGTTTGCATGTTAATGACCAAGTCAATTTTTACAATTCTGACCACTGTCCCTTTATAAGGTAATAACTCTGAAATGCTTCCATGGATCCCGGAGATTCTAACAATGTTTTCTCTTGACATATTGTACTTCATGATAGTGGTAACATTTCTTTGATACGACTTGCATTTTTTTGTGAAAAAAAAATGAAAATTTGGCTAAAATTTAGAAAATTTCATAATCGAGTATGTGGCCCAGATGCAAGACAGGATTGCGAGGTAATGCCCATCGTGAAAGAACACCTCCTCAAAGCACAAGAGGCACAATTGAGGATGTACAATAGATCGGCGAGGGTGAGACACTACAACCCTGGGGATCGAGTACTGTTGCTGGTACCTACCTACCCTCTCAAATAAGCAGGTCAGAGCATTCCTGGGCATTGTGGGCTATTACAGCCAGTTTATCACTAACTTAGCAATGAAAGCAGGTCCTCTGATGGACCTTCTTAAAGAGACAAAGTTGGCTATGGCTAAGTGGTCTCTAGAAGCTGAGACGGCCTTCCAGGAACTGAAGCTAGCCCTATATAAACAGCCAGTGCTGGTGGCACTGGCTTTCTCCAAGGAGTTTGTGGTCCAGATGGACAAGTCAGATATTGGTCTGAGTGCTGTCTTATCACAAGAGGTGAATGAGTAAGAGCACAACATAATGTATCTGATTCAGAAGTTGTCATCATGCGAGAAGAATTACTCCATAGTGGAGAAGGAATGTTTGGCCATCAAGTGGGCATTGGACACTCTAAGGTACTACTTCTTAGGTAGGAAGTTTAGGCTAGTGTCAGACCATTCCCCACTCAAGTGGATGAGAGCGAAGAAGGGGAACAATGCCCTAGTGACCAGGTGATTCCTAGCACTTCAGTATTTTAACTTCCATGTAGAGCATAGGGCAGGGAAACTGTATGGCAATGATGACGCTCTGTCAAGAGTCCACTGTTTGATGGCAGAAGGTGCCAAGACCCTTGGCTTTAGGCAGATGGGGGGTATGTGACTGCAGACTCATAAATCCTCACATCGAGAGCACTGTGCATTGTGAGGGTTCTCCAGTGCCAGTGCATGGGAGCTGCAAGCAAGTATGTGATTTGCATACATAATAACAATTTTTATATCTATAGTGCCAACATATTTAGCAGCTCTTTACATTTCACAGAGGAGTTTACAGACAATTGTAATGAATGGAAGCAGAGGCAGAGATGGTGAAGTTCACATTCGTCTTTTATTTTTAAAGTGGAACCTCGAGACCGCGGTCCGGGGGCTCCGAAGGGGGCGTGACTAGTGAGCCCCAGGTACCCGTAGTAAGGCCCCTCGAACACGACCAGAATGGAATACCCGCAGGACACAGGTGCTACCTCCAGTTAGACCCCGGACACGTGGCAGCTGTCCCAGAGGGACCAAAAGGGGTAACAGATAAGATAGCAGAAACTGTGGAGGGTTAAACGTAGATGAGGAAGGTCCTGGTTCAGAGTGGATGGTAGCAGGCTGGCTCCAGTAACCTTGTCACAGTCCACGGACATGGATGGCTGATGGCGGAACGGGATGCCACTTGCGCCAGTGATAGCCGAGATTGTCAGAGATAGCAGGATACAGGATCCCACTGATCTGTGGAGACAAATAGAATGAGCAAAGCACAGAGACTGCTAACGCAGCGCAAACAGATCAGAGTCAGAACCGGATGTAGCAATGATAGAAACACGTTGCTCCAGCACTCCCCCTATGGTGGAGTGGCCAGATATAGTAATCAGTGTGTTGCCATTGGTTGATTGACATTTTCAAAAAATGCACGCTGCCCCTTTAAGAGAGAGGGTGGAGACGGCCTCCCGTCCTAAGTATTCTTTCTGGAGGCCTGCTGGCAGCGTGCCAGGAACTGGAGAGGAAGCAGGATGCTGGGAAGCAGAGGGAGCAGAAGGTAAGTGAACAGAACGGAGAGCAGAGCCAGCACGGGGACCGAATGTAACAACAATAAAGACATTCCAGATTTAACATATAATTCAAAAGATACAAGAAGACTGAGTGCCCTGCTCGCAAACTTATAATCTACGAGGAAATAGGGGAGACACAAAAGGTAAATTATAAAAAGTGCTTGTATTGTGTGGCCCAACCATCAACATAATAAATAAGGTATACACATAACGCTGCATGAATAGGTCACCAACCAGTATCTGAATGAGTACAGATATAAAGTGCTATTTAGTGCATGGAGTGTGTGGAAACAGATGCTGTTGCAAGTGTATTGCACGAGACTGGATTTGTCTAGTTGGAATATGGCCGGAAGTAAACAAATTGTATATTTGTGGACTCGTCGCATGACTTTTATTTGTGTTAAACTTCAAATGTCATTTCTTGGCTAATGCCTCCAAATTCTATAAATCACATTGCACTGACAAACGTTTTCAGGAGTTTTAAAACATAAAAATTGTCCAAAAATTATCCCTGTTTGGGGAGTAGCAAGAGATTTGTTGTGAAGTGAAGACGTTATAGCTTTTTCACAAGCCTTCCAAAAGTCATCCCTGACTTTGGAAACAACGATAGGTCCAATCTGTTGACCCAGTACATGGGCTCTTGATTCAAGATCTCTGCCAGAGAAAGAACTCAGCACATCTACGACTGAACCTTACTTTTTAGACAGTACAACTCTGATGAAATGCATCTGTTTGGTGCAATGGCAGATTAAATAGTTGATCTCTCATCTAATTTATATTTATTGCTGCTGTTTCCTATTTGTTCTATCCCTAGCTGTTGTGAACGTTCTGGAGACGACTTCTGAGCTGAGGCTCCCTCTGGTGGTTGCTGACGGTATTGAAGCTGTATTTAATGACAAGGGTTCCTCACCTGGAAGCGAGAACTGGAGAGATGGACTGGGCTGATATAAGTGAGCTGCTTTCCCATGATCCTCGCCGGTGAACAATTGTTGTTTCCTGGTCCATTTGGAAGTCAGCTGGTGTCTTGCCTTCATCTGCTACTTTCAGATAAGTTTTTTGCTGCTTGTTTCTATCGTGTTTGCTATTTCCATTTTTTGTCTGCACTTTTGTGGGAGGTTAGCCGGGTTCCACTCCAGAGGCCTGTGCTACTCTCTGTTTTTCAGTAGCCACTGTTTATTTGTTCAATTGCTCTATTCCTGCTTTTTGAGTGGCTGCGGGTTAGCCTCTTGTTCATACCAGAGATCTGATTTAGTGGGTGGGAGATCGTGTGATCTCAGCATTTTTGAAATCAGAAGTGTTGGAAGTTTTTCTAGGGTTTTGCTGGGTTGCAGATAGTATTCTGTCCTGTCCTATCCTATCTAGGCAGTGTTTGGCCCCAGCGTTTGCTCACTCTATTTTCTGCCTGCGTTTGTATTTTGTCTTGTCTAACCGCCATTATATGTGTGGGGGCTACCTATTTCTATGGGGCTCTACTCCGGGGCAGTTAGCTTTCCTGTTTCTATCTTTAGGTGTAGCTAGCTCTCCGGCTGTGCCGAGGTGTCTAGGTCACCGTAGGTACGTCCCACGGCTGCTTCTAGTTGTGCGGTTAGTTTAGGGATCTGCAACCCATTAGTTCACAACCTCTCTCAAGCTTTTGTACGATCGTGTGGAGCAGCTTGCTGCTGAAGTTCGGAGTATTGCTAGCTATCTCACTCGGTTGCCTGCTGTAGAACCTAAGATCCCTATTCTGGATTTATTTTTTGGTGATTGGTCTAAATTTTTGAATTTGAAAAATAATTGTCAGTTGTTTTTTGCCCTGAAACCTAAGTCCTCGGGGAACGCAGCACAGCAGGTTCAAATTGTCATCTCCCTGTTGCGCGACGACCCTCAGGATTTGGCCTTTTCCCTGACACCTGGGAATCCTGTTTTGACTGATGTTGATGTGTTTTTTCAGGCTCTGGGGTTGTTCTACAATGAACCTAATGTTACCGATCAAGCTGAGAAAACCTTGTTGGCATTGAATCAGGGTCAGGAAGCCACAGAGCTATATTGTCAGAAATTCCAAAAGTGGGCAGTCCTTACTAAATGGAATGATGATGCCCTGGCAGATCTTTTTCAGAAGGGTATGGCAGAAACCGTAAAGGACGTTATGGTGGGATTTCCTGTTCCCTCTGGTCTCAATGACTCTATGTCATTAGCTATTCAAATTGATAGACGTTTACGTGAGCATAGAGATATGCGAGAGGTGGTGATGCCTTGTGAGCTAACCTCTGAGCCCATGCAGTATGATGCAGTGGTTTCTGGGGCTCAGTGTCGAGAGTTTCGAAAGCGTAATAAGTTGTGCTTCAATAGTGGAGACGCTTCTCATACTATTTCCGTCTGCCCTAAACGGGGAAGATGTTTTGTGCGCTCATTTGTTTTGGGTAATGTTAAGACTAAATTTCTTTTGACTGTAACCTTGATTTGCTCCATGTCCACATTTTCTGCTCAGGCTTTTGTTGATTCAGGAGCAGCTCTAAACCTGATGAATTTTGATTTTGCTAAACGTTGTGGTTTTCCCATGGTGCCCCTGCGGAGGTCTATTCCTTTGCTGGGTATTGATTCTACCCCTTTGGCGGAGAATAAACCCCAGTTTTCTACCCAGGTGATAATGCTTGTTGACCCGGACCACAAAGAGAATTGTAAATTTTTGGTGTTACATAATTTACATGATATTATTGTACTAGGTTTTCATTGGTTGCAGACCCATAATACTGTCTTGGATTGGAAGTCTGTGTCTGTGGTCAGTTGGGGTTGTCAATTTGTTCGTAGTGACACTCCTATTTTTTCTTCCTCTCCCCAGTCTCAGGATGTCCCTGACTATTTGGCTGATTTTTCTGATGTGTTTAGTGATAGTAAGTCTGTGTCCTTACCTCCTCGTAGGAGTTATGATTGCGCGATTGTGTTAGTACCCGGTTGTAAATTTCCCAAGGGTCGACTCTTCAATTTATCGGTACCCGAGCATGATGCTATGTGATCTTATATCAAAGAATCTTTGGAGAAGGGTCATATCAGACCATCCTCTTCACCCTTGGGCACCGGCTTTTTCTTTGTGGCCAAAAAGATGGTTCATTGATGCCATGTATTGACTATCGTCTCCTTAATGAGATCACTGTTAAATATCAATATCCGTTACCCCTGATTTCTGACTTATTTTCCAGAGTGAAAGGTGCTAGTTGGTTTACCAAGCTTGACCTCAGGCGGCGTATAATCTTATTCGCATCAAGCACGGTGATGAATGGAAGACGGCATTTAATACCCCTGAGGGGCATTTTGAGTACCTAGTGATGCCTTTTGGGCTCACTAATGCCCCTTCCGTCTTCCAATCTTTCATGAACGATATTTTCCGGGATTTTGTGGATAAATTTCTGATCGTTTATTTGGATGATATCTTGATATTTTCCAATGACTGGGATTCTCATGTGAAACATGTTCGGATGGTATTCTGGATTTTGAGAGAAAATGCCTTGTATGTTAAGGGATCAAAATGTCTCTTTGGCATACAGAAGGTTTCATTTTTGGGATTCATTTTGTCTCCGTCTGCTATTGAAATGGACCCGGTCAAAGTTCAGGCCATTTGTCATTGGGTTCAACCCACTACATTGAAAGCTCTTCAGAGATTTTTGGGTTTTGCTAATTTTTACCGTAAATTTATAGGTAATTTCTCTGGTATTGTGAAACCAATGACTGATTTGACCAAAAAGGGTTCTGATGTTGTGAATTGGTCTCCTGAGGCAGTTTCTGCATTTCAGGAGCTCAAGCGGAGATTCACTTCTGCTCCTGTTCTACGGCAACCTGATGTTTCGCTACCATTTCAGGTGGAGATAGATGCTTCTAAGATTGATGCGGGAGCAGTTTTGTCCCAAAGGGATCCGGAGACCTCTAAGAGTAACCCTTGTACCTTCTTCTCTCGAAAATTTTTGCCCAGCTGAACGTAATTATGATGTGGTAAATCGGGAGTTATTGGCTATGAAATGGGCTTTTGAAGAGTGGAGACATTGGCTGGAAGGAGCCAAACATCAGGTAGTGTTCCTCATGGACCATAAGAACCTGATTTATCTCGAATCAGCCAAGCGACTTAATCCCAGACAGGCTAGGTGGGCCTTATTTTTCACGCGTTTTAACTTTGTGGTCTCCTTCCTCCCGGGTACTAAGAATGTTAAGGTGGATGCCCTCTCTAGGAGTTTCCTTGCGGATTCTATTGATATGACTGAGCCTACGGCCATTCTGAAGGAGGGTGTGGTTCTTTCCGTTATTTCGCCCGATTTGAGATTGGCTCTGGAGGAATTTCAGGAGGATAAACCTGAACGCTGCCCTGTTGGGAAATTGTTTGTCCCAGACCAGTGGAGGAAGAATGTGATGTCTGATATTCATTGCTCCGCGTTAGCTGGTCATCCCGGTATTTTTGGTACCAAAGATTTAGTGAGTCGGTCCTTTTGGTGGCCCACTTTATCTCGTGATGTCAGGAATTTTGTGTAGTCCTGTAGGACTTGTTCTCGTTCCAAACCCTGTTCTCGCTCTAGTGGATTGTTAATGCCACTGCTGGTGCCCAGGAGGCCATGGACCCATATCTCTATGGATTTTATCTCCGACCTCCCGGTCTCTCAGAGAATGACTGTCATTTGGGTGATCTGTGATAAATTCTCCAAGATGATCCATCATGTGCCACTGCCGAAGTTACCATCCTCTTCCGAGCTGGTACCCTTGTTTTTTTGGCAGGTGGTCCATTTGCACGGCATTCCGGAGAACATTGTGTCTGACAGGGGAGTCCAATTTGTTTCCAGATTTTGGAGGACATTTTGTTCTAAACTGGGAGTTCAGATGTCTTTCTCCTCTGCGTTTCATTCTTTCATGTCTTTATCCTCTGCGTGTTTGCTTCTGACATTCATGCAGAGAGACTGGTTCGTGCCTGTCACCGAGCTCATCCTGATCGGCCTGGTGGCGCAGGTGAGGGTTCGGTGACCCCTCCTCAAGGGGGATTACTGTTGTGAACATTCTGGAGATTACTTCTGAGCTGAGGCTCCCTCTGGTGGTTGCTGAAGGTATTGAAGCTGTATTGAATGAAAGGCTTCCTCACCTGGAAGCGAGGACTGGCAATCAGGAGAGACGGACTGGGCTCATATAAGTGAGCTGCCTTCCATGATCCTCGCCGGTGAACAATTGTTGTTTCCTGGTCCATTTGGAAGTCAGTTGGTGTCTTGGCTTTGTCTGCTACTTTCAGATAAGTTATTTGCTGCTTGTTTCTATCGTGTTTGCTATTTCCATTTTTTGTCTGCACTTTTGTGGGAGGTTAGCCGGGTTCCCCTACAGAGGCCTGTGCTACTCTCTGTTTTTCAGTTGCCACTGTTTATTTGTTCAATTGCTCTATTCCTGCTTTTTGAGTGGCTGTGGGTTAGCCTCTTGTTCACACCAGAGATCTGATTTAGCGAGTGGCGAGATCGTGCGATCTCAGCATTTTTGAAATCAGAAGTGTTGGCAGTTTTTCTAGGGTTTTACTGGGTTGCAGATAGTATTCTGTCCTGTCCTATCATATCTAGGCAGTGTTTGGCCCCAGTGTTTGCTCACTATTTTCTGCCTGCGTTTGTATTTTGTCTTGTCTAACCGCCATTATATGTGTGGGGGCTACTTATTCCTTTGGGGCTCTACTCCAGGTCAGTTAGCTTTCCTGTTTCTATCTTTAGGTGTAGCTAGCTCTCCGGCTGTGCTGAGGTGTCTAAGTCAGCGTAGGTATGTCCCATGGCTGCTTCTAGTTGTGCGGTTTGTTTAGGGATTTGCAACCCATTTGTTCCCAACCTCACTGGGTGTTCGGCTGCCTTGGCTGTTTTTTGCTCCTGTCCTCCTCAGCTACCAAATCATAACACCTAGCACTGCCAGAGGGACATTGGTTCTGCAGAAGTGCAGAGGGTCTCCTGGATAGATGTGCAGTTAGCAAGCATCTGCTCTGCAAAAGCTTTCACTTAACAGAGAATAAAACTTATCCTGGTAGCAAGCCAAATTTGGATTCCCTTTCAGAAATTGAAAAAATTCTCTCATATTCCTTTCATAGCAAGAGTCTAAATGCATAGCTATCCAACAGTCATAAATTTGATTGATGCTAATGATATGCCAGTACCCCTCAAGTAATCGAGCATACATTTTGCCAAGCTCGCCAGAATGATTGAAGGCCCTGTTAGTTTACCTTCTGCACCCTACTATAGTGTAGCCTGGCTACTAGTAACACAAGTGTGATGAGAAGGGGTAGAAGGACAACTTGTGTCTTGCTTTTGTCACGTCGGCAATGTGGAAAAGAACTGCTAATGCTTATAATTTTAAAAATGACCATTTTTTTGTTCTTTATTAAAATGAAAAGGTTGAAAACTCTGCTGTGCATAATAATTTGGAACATGCATTTTGAGTGCAGTTTGAGTGTTTTATTTTTTAAAAAATATACTGTTATCATAGGCAGTTTGTACAAAAACCTTTCAATTGTACTCAAATAGTTATTTGACTGGAAAATTACAATGACTGAAATTCATATAGGTAATTTGGGAAAATCTGAGAAAATATTATTTGCATAATAATTTGGAACACAGTGTAGATCTGTCACTTTATGTCCTATTACTTCACACGCTCATCATGCTTTGATGTGCCTATCTCAAAATAAAAAGAATCTTACATCATGAACTGATTTGAGAGTGTGGTGAACACTTTATGAATTAGACAGTTGCAGTTAAATGTTTGAATTTTGAGTTTTCTTTTGTATTTTTAAGAAACAGTTATTTTCCTTTCACAACCTGGATTGCACAAGAAATGCAAACTCGTCACAGTCATGTGTAAGCTAACACACATTCTCTGGATGGCACTAATTTCATTTTTTTCTCCATAAAAAAAATATTGTGTTGCCTTGTTGCTACTGTCATGAGCATTAATAATGAAAAAAATGCGTAATTAAAATGCAGGAGGACAAATGCCAGTTACATCATATGACTAATTAATTACACTTAGTCTGGCTGTTCTGTTGCCTCCTCTACTATCTCTCCCCCCTATTAGTTGTATCACTGTATTATTCACAGACTACTGCAATCATGTTTTTTCACTGTGGCAGTGGTATAACACATTACCGCCTGGAATATTTGTCCAGTGTTTATGGGCTTTCTCTCCCAATATCTATTGCTGAGACATGAAATCTTAGGCTATATGCACACGTTGAGGATTTTTCATGTTTTTTTAGCGTTTTTGCAGTGGTTTTCAGCGGCAAAAACGCTGAAAAATGCATGCATTAAGCATCCTATAATTAGAATGCATTCCGCAATTTTTGTGCACATGCTGCGTTTTCTCCACGAAAAAAGCGCCTCGTGGAAAAAAACGCAGCATGTTCATTCCTTTTTGTGGAATCGCGGCGATTCCGCTGCCATAAGAATGCATTGAACCGCTTACTTTCCGCATGTGGCTATGCCCACTATGCGCAAAGTAAGCGGTTCATGTGCGGATGGTGCCCAGGGTCTGGGGAGAGGAGACTCTCCTCCAGGCCCTGGGTACCATTTTCCTGTTAAAGCAATAATTAAAATAATAAATTGTGATATTCTCACCTTCCGGCGGCCCCCGCAGCTTTCCCGCCTGTCAGCAACGCTCCCGGCAACTCCTGTTCCCAGTGATGCATTGCGAGAATCACCACAGATGATGTAGTGGTCTCGCGTGATGCTACGTCATCTGGGGTCATTGTCGCTAGTCATACTTGGGAACGGTAGTTGCCGGGAGCATCGCGAGGACCAGAAAGGCTGCGGGGGCTGCCGGAAGGTGAGAATATCACGATTTTTAAATTTTTTTAAACATTATATCTTTTTACTATTGATGCGGCATAGGCAGCATCAATAGTAAAAAGTTGGTCACACTTGTCAAACACTATGTGTGACTAATGTGACCAACCTGTCAATCAGTTTTCCAAGCGATGCTACAGATTGCTTGGAAAATGTTATCATTCTGCAAGCTAATTACGCTTGCAAAACGCTAGTTTTTAGCGGGAATACGCATACCTATAAAATGCGTATATCCCGCGGCAGAGAGGTGCGGGATTACCGCGGAAATTTCCGCGGCAATTCCCGAACGTGTGCACAAAGCCTTATGCTGTCTTACTATATTGCTTCACCCTAAAATAGCTGCTGCATTCCCTGCCTCAACTTTCATACATGCTCTTGATAGTCCCTCCTGAATGGTTGCACAAATCAAATCTCAAATTATTCAAATTCAGACCTGTGAATTTCATAAAATTTAGCATGAATTCTATTCACATTATTTAATCTCTAGTACTAAACTTTTATGTGGCTCAATAACAAATGCCTTTGAAAAGTAGATATGCAAATTGCTCTTCAGAGAGAAAAAGGACTTGAACTCTATAGCACCACCTGTTGGAAGCAGCAATCCTACAAGTCACATTCAAGTCTTGCAATATGACTTAGGGTAAAAGCTAAATCAGAATCTCAATTTGCAGACATGGTGTTTCGGGCTATTGGCCCTCATCAGTGCAAAGTATGAGAACTGATTTGGCTAGTTGAAAGGCACTGGACTGAAGTCTAAGGGGTAACATTTCTCCTTGTGGAGAGTGACATACCACCTCTGGCATGTCAAGGTAAGAAGGCTTATTCGCCATGCAATGCTCTTCTGGGAAATTTAATATGCAAATTGCCTCTTCAGAGAGAAAGAAGACTTGAACTCTATATCACCATCTGTTTTGAAGCAGCAATCCTACAAGTCATAATCAATCCTTTAAAACGAGTTTTGCAATATGTCTTAGGTAGGGTTGAGCATTCCGATACCGCAAGTATCGGGTATCGGCCGATATTGGCTGTATCGGAATTACGATTCCGAGTTCCGATATTTTCGTCATATCGGATACCGGAATCGGAATGTCACTGTCACTGTCAGTGTCCGTCGGTCGGGTCTGTCAGGAGTCAGCGGCACTTACCCGGCAGAAGATCTCTGGCGGTCACATCCCGGGCTGCTTAATGGCCGCCATCCTCTTCTCCCCGGCGGTCACATGCAGTATCTCGCGATAACTGCAGTGACTGCTGGGTAATCGCGGCCGTAAAGCAGTCCGATGACGTCACCGCCGGGAAGCTGGTAAGCAGCTGTGCTGCGCCGGGATGTCAGGCTCTGCCTGTCATTCCGATGTAGCAGAGCTGGATCGTCGTGGGACAATCGTTACTATGGACTGCGTCGGACAGGTGGTATACTGTTGGTTTGTTTTTTTTATTTTTTTACAGGAGATCGATGGCGTCGCAGGAATGAGAGAGTAATAAAAAAAATGAAAACTGTGTTGTCTCTTTTATTTCATTAAAAGACTTTTTTCTTGCTGTGTCTTTTTTTTAAACATTTAAAAACTTTGGGATTAATAATGGATCGGTGTCTTATTGACACCTCTCCATTATTAACCGGGCTTATTGTCACCGTGCAATCAACGGTGACAATAACCCCTTATTACCCCGCTTGCCACCGCTACAGGGCAAGTGGGAAGAGCCGGGTAAAGTGCCACAATTGGCACATCTTTTGATGCGCCAAATGTGGGGCTGCTGTAGCCTGGTATTATCAGGCTGTTGAGGGCCAAAATCCATGGGCCTTGACAGTCTTTTAATACCAGGCCACAGCAGTCTGCATTTTACTTGGCTGGTTAACAAAAATAGGGGGGATCCCCACGCTGTTTTTTTTTCGAGGGGATCCCCTATTTTTGTTAACCAGCCAAGCTAAGCAGACTGCTGTGGCCTGGTATTATCAGGCTGGCAAGGTCCATGGATCTTGGCTCCTTAACAGCCTGAAAATCCAGGCCTCAGCGGTCTGCTTCATCTGGCTGTTTAACAAAAATAGGGGGGACCCCACGCCATTTTTTTTTTCGAGGGGATCCTGTCACGCTGTATAGCAGATATATATATGTGATGTCAGTAATCTATATCAAAAGGGCAACATACTATATAACATGCGCATAGATATATGATAACATAGAATTACCTGACAGAATGTCCAGTGGGTCAATACGGAATCCGTTATACGCTGTCTCCGGCTAGAGGGTGACCGGGGTCTATGCTGACCCTAAACTGGGGTCCTAACTAATCCCTCTACCTGGAGTACTGTTAAAGGTACAGAGGTCCAGGCCACCAGCGTAAACCCTGTCTCCTATCAATCCCTGCCAACTGTAATCTAGTCCTAAGAAGGACCCTGATTACCACCAAAGGGAATGAACAGGTAACGGTTAATGAACAGAAAGACATACAAGAAAGACAAGAAATAAAGTAAATAAAGTCTTACATACAACACTCACACACAGTAGGAACACCTAAGGTCTCAGAGATAAACTATAAGCTATAAGAGTAAAAACAACTAAGGAGCTCTTAGCTTAAGTATTCTCAGAACCGCTCCAGTCTGCTAGACTACATGAATGCTTTCACCGGCGTCTAACACCCAGACTGGCAGGAATATAAAGGAAACTAATTAGAACATAATCAAAAGCAGCCGGGCGAGGCTGGACCTAGTCTTAGCAAAGAGCTAGGTAAAATTAACTCTCTCATTACCAAACACAAAGAAACAGCAGCTCAGCTGTGAGAAGTCAGAATGTGCAATCGCGACGATCTTCGTGGCGATGCACCCATGACAGTACCCCCCCTTCTACGAGGGACCTCCGGACCCTCATGACCAGGTCTGTCCGGGTAAGTTTGTGTGAAAGGTCCGAACCAATCGATCTGCGTTAGCATCAGACGCAGGGACCCACGTCCTCTCCTCAGGACCATACCCCCTCCAATGAACTAAGTACTGAGGGGATCGGCGACTGAGACGTGAGTCAATGATTTTCGACCCATGAAATTCCACGCTATCATTGACTACCACTGAAGGAGGAGGTAGAGGTGACGGTATGACTGGTGCCACATACTTTTTAAGTAATGACTTGTGAAACACATTATGATTTTTAAACGTAGGAGGGAGGTCCAGACGAAATGCCACAGGATTAATTATGGAACTGATCCTGTACGGCCCGATGAATCTGGGACCCAACCTCCAGGAGGGAACTTTAAGTTTTATATTCCTGGTAGACAACCACACCAGATCGTTCACCTTCAGATCTCGACCAGAAACTCTCCCCCTATCAGCCATCCGTTTGTAACAGTTCTCCGTAACCCTCAGTCTTAACCGATCTGGAACTATCAGTCTCCCTGGAAGTCCCACGGGGGCGTCCCCCTGAGCCCCCAATACCTCCCCCTCAAGCTCAGAGCATACAGCTGACACCACAACTCCCTCCTGAGGAATAGGAACCGGATCATCCATCCTCCCGGTCTCTGGGAAAGTATGAGATAAGGCATCAGGAAGCAACTTTATTGAGCAGTCATATGCGCGATGAGGAGGTAACTCTTTACACCCCTACTCTGAGAACATCTCCCCAAAGTCCTCCAGAAAAGGAGGCAAAGTCCTAGGCACAACCGCACCGATGACCGTGCTCATGCAGTTATTCTTGCAAAATTCACCCCACTGGCTTATCTTTCTGGATTGCCAATCAATCACTGGGTTATGTTTAGCCAACCAAGGAAGTCCCAACACAATAGGAGTAGGTAGACCCTCCAACACATAACAAGACAATTGCTCTTTATGTATTGCCCCTACTCGAAGATCTATGTTATGAACAGCTTGTACCAAGCTACCTTGACCAAGAGGTCTAGAATCAATAGAGAGTATAGGGACCGGTTTGGCCAATACACTCAGTTGCATACCATGCACCTGGGCAAACCGAGCGTCCACCAGATTAGCCCCGGACCCACTATCAAGAAAAACAGAAATCCTCTCAGTTCTAGTACCAATCACCACCTCCGCAGGCACGAGAAACTGAGAGGGATTTGGGGACGAAATACACACTCCCAGGTTAACTCCTTGGCTCAAAGAGGTCCGGGATGGACACCCCCCAACAAAATGTCCCTCTCTACCGCAAAAGAAACACCTTCTAGTCTTGCGGCGCACCGCCGATTCCCTCCTACAAAATGATGTCCCTCCCAACTGCATGGGTTCCTCAGAACAGACCAGGGAACCTCAGTATAAGGGACTTTAGTAGTAGGTGGAGTCATCACGGGGGGCGGAGTTACCTCGCGTCTTCCCCGAAGTCGTCTATCAATGCGAATAGCGAGGGCCATAGCAGCCTCCAGTGATGGAGGAGAATCATACTGAGCCAACACATCTTTTAATTTGTCAGACAACCCTTGACAAAACTGGCTCCTAAGACCTGGGTCATTCCACTGAGTATCTGTTGCCCATCTACGGAACTCAGAAGAATATTCCTCCGCTGGACGATTTCCTTGCCGTATTTTACGTAACCTTGTTTCAGCAAGGGAGACTCGATCCGGATCATCATATACCAGACCCAGGGCAGTAAAAAATCGATCCACTGACTGGAGATCTGGGGAGCCTGGAGGAATAGAGAACGCCCAAGATTGAGGGTCCCCTTGTAAGAGCGAGATAACAATTCCCACCCTCTGCTCTTCACTCCCAGATGACCAAGGCCGCAGCCGAAAGTACAATTTACATGCCTCCCGGAAAGTAAAAAATTTGTCCCGCCCACCAGTGAACCTGTCCGGGAGAGCAACCTTAGGTTCAGATCTGGTTTGCTCCGGGGGGACAAAACCTTGGACTTAATGTCTGCAAATTCCATGGACAACCCCTGCAACTGCCGGGCCAGCTGGGCTACTGGATCCATGACAGCTGGGGAGAATCTTTAGTTGGGCCGGTGAAAATGTCACGCTGTATAGCAGATATATATATGTGATGTCAGTAATCTATATCAAAAGGGCAACATACTATATAACATGCGCATAGATATATGATAACATAGATTTACCTGACAGAATGTCCAGTGGGTCAAAACGGAATCCGTTATACGCTGTCTCCGGCTAGAGGGTGACCGGGGTCTAAGCTGACCCTAAACTGGGGTCCTAACTAATCCCTCAACCTGGAGGTACTGTTAAAGGTACAGAGGTCCAGGCCACCAGCGTAAACCCTGTCTCCTATCAATCCCTGCCAACTGTATTCTAGTCCTAAGAAGGACCCTGAATACCACCAAAGGGAATGAACAGGTAACGGTTAATGAACAGAAAGACATACAAGAAAGACAAGAAATAAAGTAAATAAAGTCTTACATACAACACTCACACACAGTAGGAACACCTAAGGTCTCAGAGATAAACTATAAGCTATAAGAGTAAAAACAACTAAGGAGCTCTTAGCTTAAGTATTCTCAGAACCGCTCCAGTCTGCTAGACTACATGAATGCTTTCACCGGCGTCTAACACCCAGACTGGCAGGAATATAAAGGAAACTAATTAGAACATAATCAAAAGCAGCCGGGCGAGGCTGGACCTAGTCTTAGCAAAGAGCTAGGTAAAATTAACTCTCTCATTACCAAACACAAAGAAACAGCAGCTCAGCTGTGAGAAGTCAGAATGTGCAATCGCGACGATCTTCGTGGCGATGCACCCATGACAGATCCCCTATTTTTGTTAATCAGCCAAGATATGCAGACTGCTGTGGCCTGGTATTATCAGGCTGGCAAGGTCCATGGATCTTGGCTCCTTAACAGCCTGAAAATCCAGGCCTCAGCGGTCTGCTTCATCTGGCTGGTTAACAAAAATAGGGGGGACCCCACGCCATTTTTTTTTTCGAAGGGAACCCCTATTTTTGTTAATCAGTTCCCTCTGACGTCACTGATGGTGTCCCTGGCTGACCTGAAGTGAAAGTGGAAGGCAATCAATTAAGCTTTCCACTTCCTCTCCTGTCAGCCAGGAGAGGAACTCATTCATTTGGGGGTTTACTGTGAGGCTGCAGCATTAGCTGTGGTCCCTGCAGTAAACATTAACCCTTTCTGAAGGATTACACCGTGGGACCTGACTGTGCATCGGATTGGTAAGAATAATTTTGCTTTATTATTTTATTTTTATTACAGGAAATGGTTTTAGCAGGTAAATAAAATATGGTCAAAAACTGTGTGATTATTTCATTAAACTTCTTTTTTATTAAAGTGTGTGTGTTTGATTTTTCTTTCATACAATAGGATTAATAATTGATAGTTGTCTAATTGACAGCTCTCAATTATTAACCTGGCTTAAAGTGACCTTTCAATTGCAAGGTCATTTTAACCCCTTATTAACCCATTCGCCACCGCTACAGGGCAATGGGAATAGACGGGCAAAGTGCCAGAAAGGGCAAATCTAATTAGAGATTTGCCCTTTCTGGGGTGTCTGGGGGCAGATGTTAGTAGCCGGGGGGGGGCAAAAATAATGGTCCCTCTCTGGGCTATTATTATCTGCCCCCACTCACTGGCTTTGTCTGTCTGGTTGCGAAAATAGGGCGGGAGCCCACGCATTTTTTTTCAGCAATTTTACACCTCATATATATATATATACATGTCATTGAGTTTGTGACACATATATATATATATATATATATATATATATATATATATATTTATAGTTCATACACTTCTACATAGTATAATAGCCGCTAATTCAATTGCCGGCTTTTGTGAAAATGCAGAACCCGACATGAAATGACACTTGGTGTACATAGGGTTAACCATGTCCTTTGCTATCTGATTTGCACAAACAATTAAATCAGTCTATGTGTGCAAAATTTCACACCTGTAGGGGTTAATTAAAGGTGTAAATTCGTAGCAAAAAAGTCCGTTTTTTTTACAACGAATTTACACCTTTAATTAACCCCTACAGGTGTGAAATTTTACACACATAGACTGATTTAATTGTTTGTGCAAATCAGATAGCAAAGGACATGAAAAGACATGGTTAACCCTATGTACACCAAGTGTCATTTCATGTCGGGTGCTTCTGTCTTTACACAGAAACCGGCTTTACCCGGCAATTGAATCAGAGGATATTTTACTATGTAGAAGTGTATAAACTATACATATATGTATATATATATGTCACAATGACATGCATATATTATATATATATATATATATATATGTATTCTATGTGTGTATATTTAGTGTTTACAAGGAAAGAATGGGGTTTTTTTAGTTACGATATTTTGTTCCCATAGACTTACATGGGACTTCCGGTATCGGTATCGGGTATCGCCGATATTTTAATGGTATCGGCGATACCATTCCAATTCCGATACTTTTGGATATCGGAAAGTATCGCTCAACTCTAGTCTTAGGGCAAAAGCCAAATCAGAATCTCAAATTGCAGACATGGTGTTTTGGACTATTGGCCGGATCCAAATTAGTTCAAGGTCTGCTGGGAATCTCCAATGGTTGGAGAGCCCCCGACGGACAAGTGTGAGAGATCTTAGAACACGCGCAGGCACTGCAGGCAGCAACATACTCCCGGACATCCTTATGATCATCTGGCCACCAAAAACGTAGAGTAAGTAGATCAGCGGTGGCTTTATTACCAGGATGTCATGCCAACACTGAATCGTGGTGTTTGTTGAGGACTCTAGGACGGAGATTTACCGGACAAACAGTTTGCCAAGTGGACAGGCAACAGGGCCATCCCCTTGAGTGTCAAAAACCTCTCTTTAAAGATAGGAGAATATAGATGCCATAATCACCCCTTTTTGAAGAATAGGTACCGGTTCACACTTATTTTCTCCCCCAGGAAAGCAATGGGATAAGGCATCTGCCCTAATGTGTTTGTTCCCCTGCCTATAAGTGACAAAAAAGTTAGACCTGATTAAAGAACAAAGCACATCTTGCCTGTCGAGGTGTTAAACGTTTCGCAGATTCCAAGAATACCAGATTCTTATGATCCGTGATTACAATCGCTGGGTGAACCGCTCCATCCAAAAAATGATGCCACTCCTCAAAAACCCACTTGATAGCTAACAGGTACCTGGTGTGACTCAAGATCAGATGAATAAATTAGTATGTCATTCAGACAGATAACAATGAATCTGCCTACCAGGTGACTAAAGAAGTCCCTCAAGGGAGTCAGGAGTCTCATACAGAGCTAAGGTATCCTTCACCCTTACTGTAAACCCCTCACAGAACTGACTACACAGTGCTGGGGTCATTCCACTTGGTATCCGTGGCCCACCTCCGGAACTCAGAGCAATATTCCTCCGCTGGCCAGTCTCTTTGCTGAAGTTGGTGCAGTGTGGTCTCAGATAAGGAGACTCAATCAGAGTTATCATGTATATGTCCTACTGCACGAAAAAATCCCTCCACTGAAGCAACTGAGAGTCAGACAGGAGAGAAAACGCCCATTCTAGGTGGTCCCTCTAAAGGAGCGAGATAACTGTCCACTCCGTTGCTTCTCTGTACCTGAGGAAACTGAATGTAACTGTCAGGTCTGCGGCTGCTGCTGCGCCTGACCCTGCCACCACGCCCGCCCTGTCAAACCATACTTACCGCGCTGCTCCGGCTGCACGTTTTCTTCCTGCTCCGGGGTCCCGGTGTCTCCTCTCCACTCTGTCAGCTGCGCGCCTGACGATGGACCTGCGCATGCATCTAAGGCCGCGGCCGCACGCTCTACCGGCTGTTTAATGTATTACACCTGGTTGGACCATCTGCGGTCCAATCAGGTGCTATTGCCAGGTATACCAGGCCGTCCTCCCTTAGTGGAGGCACCTGATTATCATGTACTCGTGGGTGCATGTTCCTTGTGCTCCGTGCACGTTGTTAGGTCGTTCTTGCGAGGGTTACCCGCTGCTTTATTAACCCCTTTCTGTTCTATTCTCAGTGCTTTGGTCCCTGTCCTGGTTCCCCGGTACTCCGCTGTTCTGATGCTCCCTTCGTCTCCTGGTCCGTTCCTGCGGTCCCCGTTCCTCTCCGTCCTGATCCTTCTCTCTTCTGCTGGATTCCCTTCCCTGTATCCAGTACCTGTCAGGACTATCTAGCAGTTATTTCCCCAGCCTTCTCTGGTCATTTCGTTTCCAGCTTCACCACGAGCCGTCCCTCTTGGCACTGTCTGTCACAGCTCCAGACTCTCCCGGGCCTGCCCCTAACGGCCCCTGTATAGGGGTCAGTTCCACCAGATACGCTCACCTGGGGGTAGTTCTGTGCCGTGACCCAGGGGGTCCACTTCTGGAAGCTAGCCCTAATGGTCCCTGTCTTACAGTAACCTGAAGTACATTTACTGGCCTCTCTGAAAACAACAAAGTTGTCACGCCACTCAGAGAACCTGTCAGGCAACGCAACCTAGGACTCCACTATGGTTTGCCTGAGATACGAGATTCTCACACCAGATGTATTAGGGTGCTGCAAAACTACCATGTGTACATTGTCGTCACTGTTATCTCGTTAACCCTTTCCCCCTTGAAATGTGGTACCAGAGAGAATAAGACACAGACAAAAGTATGCGTCAATAAACTCTACTCTTTATTGCTAACAAAGGGGTTTATATACACCCCATAAGCAGGAAGCGGAATTACCATATATGGTGTTTATACAACTTATCACTAAATACATAGAATACTGATTCTAACCGAAAACTCCGTTCTCCCCCTTAGCTCCTAGTACAGGATGCCTTTTCATAACTCAGGCGAGCGGGGGTGTATTGTACAAAGAAGGAACATCTTATCTCGACTTCTGGTATGCATCAGCCTGTCTGACAGAAACCAAGGCCTTCTGAAAAAATGCTATTTTAGCTTTAACATTCCCTCCTTTTGTTCCTTCATTTGATCAATACACATCTTCATACCTCCTCTGTGTCCTAGTACATCGTTTAATACACATCAAACAGATTTTAAAAACTAAATAGATAGCAAGACATATGAATAAAACCTGTAGGCCAGTTTGTATTATCCCAGTCAGCCATCCCCCTATGCCTTTGAACCAATTTGCGGGGTTAAGAAAGGAGAAAGTATTTGCCCACCATGAATCTTGATTCTTCAGATTTGCCTCATCATATAGTTTCCTTAACTTTATGACATCCTCTAGCTTATGTTTAAGGGTTAAAACACTAGAATTATCAATATAATGACAACATGCAGGTCCGATAATCTGGCACATCCCTCCTTGTGCTGCAGTCAGGTAATCTAACACGAGGGTATGTTGGTTAGTAACAATAATTAGCTGGTTCTGTACTGCAAGGGACCCATTCATGATATCTAAAATATCCCATATTTGATCATCTAGGTAGTCTGTGGATTCTACCAACTTATCCCATGTCTGAGTTATCATAAGGTAGATAAATAATGCACTGAAAAATTTATTTGCTATTCCCATCTCCACTATGTGTGGTCTCCCATTTGGGCGAGGTCTATTGTCTGCAGATCGTTTATGTAGTGTATGTTTTGGAATAGACAATGGATTTAATCTATCTGGAGTGATGAGATAGGTGGCTGGTGTCAATCTAGCTAGGGTGCATTTCCCGGTGACTCCTACTGGAAGCCACTTAAATGCCTTGTCCCCACATACCCAATACATTGATGGTGGAAGGTTCCATATAGCTGAATGCTGTAATACTAATCGGTGTGCCAAATCTATAAACTTTGAAATATTACTCATCATGCACCATCCGGGTTTTTGTCCTAGTGGGGAGCAGTATCCTGCGGTAGGTTCTCCGCAGGTGGGAGTGTTCTTTTGATATCCTTCATCTTCATTACACCTCAGGTTACCTGGTTTGTTAGCACAAGTTTCATTATTCCCATTCTCAAAGAAAACATTATTTTCCCTTTTATCAGTGTGTAGGTATCGTTCTAATAGGGAGGGTTTGAAAGCATCTAAGCTTCCTGTAGTGACCCCAAAACTTATCTTTAACCCCTGTGTCGGTATTTCTCCCAAAGAGGTTATACTAGTTCTATTTCTGAGTACCCATGCCCCACCTTTACAAGATAGATACAGTCTTGGAATTATCTTTCCTGTTAGATTTCCCTGCCACCATGGAAAATCAGTCCAACCCACTACCGGTATTCCTACCGTAGTGTTCCAAAGTTTTTGAGTGGCATTGCTACTTAATGTGTCTGAACAGTTACCCCAAGAGTTAATTTCTTCCCACGAGACTGGGACTGCAAGAAATGGTAGACTGGTGGATGTCACAGGCGCGTGTGTACAAATCCAACAGTTTGCAACAATTTGGTTTTGTTCTTTCAGTCCATCCACTAAAGCTAAGTGGTGTCTAATGAACCTGTTATCATCCCCATCTACACGGCTAAGTCTGTTCCAAGCATCCGTTACTGCAAGGATGCAAGCAAATGTCATTAGTAGCGTCATTCCTCTTCTGGAGGCTCTCCAAGGATCTTCTTACAATGCGATGCGTGGATCCAAGTTTCCTTGCCTTGTAGCTTGACTGCGGTACTTGTCGTCAGTAGAACTTGAAAAGGTCCATCAAATCTCGGATCCAGACTCTTTCTCACGTGTCTTTTAATGACTACCCAGTCTCCGGGCTGCAGGCTGTGACTCCCAGGATCCTGGTTCGGATCTGGAAGAGAACTGAAGACATTATGATGTACTTTCTTAAGTCTTTTATGCAAATCCCTTACATATGAGCTTAATACATGGTTACTCATTTCCAGTGCTTGGGGAAAGAAACATCCTAAGCTAGGCACTTTGCCAAATAGTACTTCATACGGAGAAAGTCCAGTTTTCCTATTTGGAGTGTACCTTACTGAGTATAGGGCTAATGGTAAACATTCAGGCCAAGATCTTCCTGTTTCAGCCATGGCCTTTTGGATTTTTAACTTCAATGTCCCATTTAGTCTTTCTACTTTCCCACTGCTTTGTGGATGATATGGGGTGTGGAAAGCTTGTTGAATTCCTAGAGCTGTCAAGACTTCATTCATTATTTCACCTGTGAAATGTGTACCTCTGTCACTTTCGATCACCTCTGGTACTCCATACCTGCACACCACCTCCGCAAGCAGCTTCTTTGCGGTTGCCGCAGCCGTAGCCTTGGCAATCGGGAAAGCCTCCGGCCATCCTGAAAATAAATCAATACAGACCAACACGTACTCCCATGACCCTGATTTTGGCAGCTGAATATAATCAATCTGCAGTCTCTGGAAGGGATAGAGGGGCCGAGGGGCGTGTTTGGGTGGTGTCTTGACTACCCTTCCCTGATTATGTGTAGCACATACCATGCATCCCTGGATCAGACCTTTTATACAGGTGGAAAAGCCTGGTGCCACCCAATCCTTCTGCATCACATTCATCACAGCAGTTTTGGACTGGTGGGTTGGCCCATGTAACATCTGGGCGACCGCAGGGTACAACGCCCTTGGAAGGCATCGACGCATCCCTCTTCCCCAAACCCCATTTGCTTCATTCAGACATGCACCTTCTTTTTCCCACTTTTCTACTTCCTCCTGGTGCACCTGAGCCTGCATCTGGGATAAGGCATCCTCCGACACAAAGGGATTTTTGGGAGCGCTTACCTGGTGCATCGTTACCCCTTGGAGTGCTCTACTGGCTGCTGTTTTTGCTGCTGCATCGGCCATTGCGTTTCCTTTACTCACCTGTTCAGTGCATCTGGTATGTGCTTTAACTTTTATGACAGCTACCTCTTTTGGTAATTGTAATGCATCAATTAACTGCTGGACTGCGTCAGCATTTTTAATGGGATGTCCTGCTGCCGTCAGGAATCCTCTAGATTTCCAAATTGGACCAAAATCATGAGCTATACCGAATGCGTATCTAGAATCTGTGTAGATGTTAACAATTCTACCTTCAGCTATCTTACAGGCCTCAGTCAGAGCTTTAAGTTCAGCCTCCTGGGCCGACTGATGTGGGAGCATTGGTTCTGCTTTGATTACTGCATTCAGGGAGACGATGGCATACCCAGTGTGGAAGGTACCTGAGTCATCTTGGTGGCGAGATCCATCTACAAAAAAATCAAAATCAGCATTAAGTCTTTTGGTTTTCAAACACTGTGGGTAGGTCTGCTGTTTCCTGTGCCATAAGCTGAACACAATCATGAGGAATCTCCTCTCTTGGATCTTCTTTGTACAATACCGTACCTGACCCCTCCTTTAGATCCGAGAGAGGTAACAATGTGGCAGGATTAAGTATGGTACATCTCTGCAAAGAAACATTTGGAGGCATTAAAAGTGCACATTGCAATCGAAGGTGACGTGCAGCTGAAAGATGTGCTGGCTGCACCTGGTTCAGTATGGTATATACATCATGAGGTGTAAGTACTGTAAGTGGGTGATCAAGAACAATGTCTGACGATTTGTGGAGCAATAGTCCTACAGCATGTACTGCCCGTACACAGGAAGGAGCACCTCTAGCCACTGCATCTAGTCTTCCACTGAAATAGGCTACAGGCCTTTGATTGTCACCATGTAACTGAGTCAATACTCCTGCCGCGTGTCCCTGCTGTTCGTGGAGATACAGGGTGAATGGTAGTTCGTAGTTGGGGGTTCCTAGCTCTGGAGCTGCCACAATCCTGTTTTTGAGAGAATAAAAACAGTCTATACCTTCAGGAGTTAGTTTAAAAGGCACAATGGTGATACAGTCATAGAGAGGTTGCATGAGGATTGATACAGCATGTATCCACTGTCTGCAGTAGGAAACCAGTCCAAGAAATGTCCTAAGAGCGGCAACATTAACAGGAATAGGAAAATTCTGTACAGCTTCTTTGCGAGCGCTGGTCAGATGTCGCGCCCCCGGTGTAATGCAATGTCCCAAAAAGATAACTGAAGATTTACAAAATTGAAGTTTATCCTTTGACGCTTTACATCCAGCTTGGTACAGAAACAACATGAGTGATATTGTTGCAGTGTGACACTGTTTCCTGGAGGGGGCACAAATCAGTAAGTCATCAACATATTGCAGAACAACTACTTTTGGCATTTTCCATCTTTCCAGTATCTCTTGCAGACTGGCAGTATACATAGTGGGTGAATTCTGGGCACCCTGGGGCAAAACTGTCCATGTATACTGATTCCCTTGAAATGTAAAAGCAAACAAATACTGGCAGTCAGGGTGCAATGGGACACTAAAAAATGCATTTGCCAAGTCAATCACTGAAAAACAAAGAGCACTAGCCAGGATCTGAGACAGAAGGGTGTGAGGATTTGGTACAACTGGTGTGAGGAGCTCTGTAGCTTTGTTCACTAGCCGGAGATCATGGACCATTCTGTACGCTGCTGGCTGCCCCGATGCTGTTTTCTTTTTAACTTGGAACAGAGGGGTGTTACAAGGGGACTGGGTCTTAACTAAAACACCACTTGCTACCAGTTTCTGTACCTGCTGAGCTATAGCCGACTCTTGAGCTGAACTACGAGGATACTGTCTCTGTTGGGGCAGAATTGCACCTGGCTTTAATTTGACCATGACTGGCTGCACCCTTAATCTGCCCACATCTGTTTTATCTGAAGCCCAGAAATCATGCGGTATCACACCTTCTAACATTGAAGGAAATTCATTTGTGTCCTCTATACTAGCAACGTCTAGTGACATGATTTTACAAAGAGTGCTTGGCTTCAATCCTGGTGTCATAGTGACAGTCCCATCAGGATGATACTCAATATGTGCTTGCAATTGAGACAATACATCACATCCTAAAAGATTACATTGACCCCGTGGTGATACCATTAACTGTGTGTGTACAGTGGTTCCTTGAATTTGCAGGGGAATCTTTTTAGTGACGGGGAGCAGGACAGATGGAGAGTTGTAAGGAGTCGCTATAACATGGTGGGAGAAATCACTTTTCCCAAATGGCCAGTCCTCTTCTGTAATTACTGAATTGTCTGCCCCCGTGTCCACTTGGAACTCAACCTCATGTCCCCCTTGTAGGTTCACCTGCACTGTGCAATTAGGAGTGGGGGTTAAGGAGACAAGGGGGTTCATGTGCAAGCTACCATTATCCTATGGGAGTGGCCCTAATTGGTCTTGGGGGCCTCTTGCAGGCAGGTCATTTGGATTAGTTGGACAGGCTGGATATGGATTAGTTCTGCAATCTCTCCTGAAATGTCCTGGTTTCCTGCATCCGTAACATAATTTCTGTCCATCTCCTGGCACACGTCTCCCCTCCCCATTGTTTGCAGGACGAGTACCTACAGCATGTAACCTTGCGCCTCTCTTTGCTTGCGCTAAATCATGTTGTGCCCCCTGTGCTATTCTGGCTAGATCCTCTGCTTTGACTGATCTCCAATCTGGTCTACTTACTTTCACCTTTTCTGCCACTTCCTTTTTCAACCCATTCATATATGCACTTGCCAGTATCCTCTCACTAGTCTTGTTTTCTGGGACAAAACCCATTTCTACCCAAGTTTTTCTTAGGGCCCAGAAATAATCTTTTGGCTCCTCTTCCTTTCCCTGAACTCTGTCTTCTAGTGTAACCTCCTTCTCTGCCTGTCTATCTTTACATGCTTTTTTCAATGCTTCTGTAAACAGAACCCCTGCTGCTGCGTCATTGACTTCTGCATTATCAGGTCCGGTCCTACCAATATAACACTTGTATGTCTCATCTATCAGTCTATCGTATCTGGCTTCATCTGCCAATTTCCCTTTTATAAGTGCTTCCAGATCCTGTCTAGTTGCTTTATACGTATCCTGCATTGTAGCTAACATTCTAGCGAATCCCATTGGTGACTGTGAAGGGTCTGGGAGTTGAGTTATTAGAGCTAACTGCTCTGAAGGGCTCCATGGTCTGTATAACACTGCTGTCCGGGGGGCGCCTGGAGCTGGTCCGCCCCCCTCGCCTCCCGCAGCACCCGGGGTACCAGGTACCATTACTGTCCTCATTGGAAATATGAGGGGGAGGTCTGGGTCCACCGCAACCTACACAGACATCTACCGTCAGGGGATTCTGCTGTCCACACCTGGGGCAGACCCAACAGTTCGGTTCATGGGAAGTCTGTGGGAAGGTCTGATACTGGGGTGGAGGTAATGTAGGGGGCAAACCGGAGGGTAAATCAGTCATCCCTGTTTTTGTCAGTCTGTAATGTCCGTCTCCTAATTCTTCAGTCTTTCCCTCTAAGTAATCACACGCACTCATCCACAGGTTCACTGTTTTTAACAGTCCTTTGTCTCTCAACCATCCATGATGTGAGTTAAAGAACCTTTTCCATTTATCACTGTTCAATTCTCCGTTTTCATTCATACCTGCTTTACACAATACTTTGTCAATGCCTACCAACGCTTGCTTTCCCTCTCTGCGTACCACTAAATCTTTGGCAGTAATGCCTTCCTTGGCATTTTGGTTCCCCATTTTTGTATCTCCTCACCTAGAAGAGATTCTCCTGTCACTTAGACAATTCTGTCACCAAGACTCTGTCACCAAGACAATTCCGTCACTTAGACAATGGGCCACAAAGGTTTCTGAACCATTCCACTGCTCGCTTTCCAAGATTTGTACGCCAACCAAATAAACAATCCGATCACACCAACACCAAGACAAAACCACACCACAATCATTGGATCCATACTGTCATTTTTCAAAGGTGGAAAGGCAGGACTGACAATTAATCTGAAGGTCTACTGGTTCAAAGGGACCTGAGCCAGGAACACCTGTGAATTACCTGGAAAGGCGACCGCTCGGGGAGGAGGGAGTCCACTATACAGTGATATAGATTTTAGGTAGAATATAATAAGTATTCTTACCTCAGCGCTGTATGTATATCACCAAGAGAAAGCTCCGCTCATCCCACGTCTCCGGATCGGTCGGCCTTTCTCAGAGCAGATTAACTCAGGTCCCTGTTCGGGCGCCAGGCTGTCGTCACTGTTATCTCGTTAACCCTTTCCTCCTTGAAATGTGGTACCAGAGAGAATAAGACACAGACAAAAGTATGCGTCAATAAACTCTACTCTTTATTGCTAACGAAGGGGTTTATATACACCCCATAAGCAGGAAGCGGAATTACCATATATGGTGTTTATACAACTTATCACTAAATACATAGAATACTGATTCTAACCGAAAACTCCGTTCTCCCCCTTAGCTCCTAGTACAGGATGCCTTTTCATAACTCAGGCGAGCGGGGGTGTATTGTACAAAGAAGGAACATCTTATCTCGACTTCTGGTATGCATCAGCCTGTCTGACAGAAACCAAGGCCTTCTGAAAAAATGCTGTTTTAGCTCTAACAACATCCATCACCTCCAGAGTGAGCTGCTGCAATTGCCCATCAGGGCAGAGATTGGATCCATCATGGATCAGAGAAAATGGCAGCGGTCAAAGCTAATGTAATAACACAGCTGTCGGGTGACCTGGGACCAGGGGCTCCTTCCTGTCCCTAACACTAGGGGGCACACTAGTTTGCACTGCTCCCCAGAAAACTTCAGATGGCAAAGATGCTGGGGACTCCACCCTTGCCTTATCTCCTAAGTTAGCCTTCCGTCTGTTCTCTACCCCACCCAGGGAAGAGGGAGCACTACTCTGCACCATAGTATACCAACCCGACAAACAAGGCAACACCGACAAGGGTTAATAGAAAACTCCAGGCATAAAAAATATTCACTCACATGTATCAGATGAATGTACCGGGGTGTGAAGGTAGTGGAATAAACCAAAACAGAGAAGGATAAGGAATTACCATGCTTACAAACCAAGCAACATTCACTAATAAATCCTTCAACTCTCCTCACACGTACTACTCTTCCACCATTAGCTATGCACCAAATGCTAACTCTGACAAGGATTAGTAGTAGAGCCCAGATTATAAAGGGAAAAGGAGTGGCTAACCGAGCACAGCTGTGAGCACAAGGATTACCAACATGGTCGATGAACCCTTGTTGTGCCAGAAAAAAATTAAACACATCTAAAATGAAGTAGAAGTCCTTCTTCTCAGGGCCGGAGTAGGAGCAATCAGACACTGTGGTCTTCTGGCTCCACACCCCTTGACAGGTACAGTAGATTTGTTGTGATTTATCTTGATGACATAAATTTATTCACCTGATTTTCAGTCACATCAGGTACATGTCTGGCAGGTCTTACAGATATTCAGATACAATAAATTATTTGTCAAATCAGAGAAATGTTTGTTCTCGGTTGACTATATCCATTTTCCAGGCTATGTTTTATCATCCTTCGGTTTTCGCATGGATATGGTGAAAGTCCTGGCGGTACTGGATTGGCTCGTCCTGAGGATTTGAAGGCATTACAAAAGTTTTTGGGTTTCACCAACTACTACCGTAAGTTCATCAAACACTTTTTGGTAGTGGCAAAACCTATGATTGATATGACAAGGAAAGGGACAAACTTTTCCAAATGGTCCTGTCCGGCCAGGGAGACATTTGATATCTGGAAGGAGTATTTTGTATCTGCGCCGATTCTCAAACAGCCCGATGTAACTCAGCCATTTATTATAGAGGTTGATGCATCTGAATTGGGGGTGGGTTCTGTATTGTCACAGAGTGTGTCTCCTGGTAAATGGCATCAATGTGTATACTTTTCTAAAAATCTGTCATCCACAGAGAAAAATTATATTATGACATTAGTAACAGGGAACTAATGGCAATGAAGTGGGCTTTTGAAGATTGGCATCATTGGCACATCAGACTCACGCCTACCATGGAAACCTTCAAAAAGAACCTGAAGACCCACCTCTTCCGACAAGTCTACAACCTGCAGTGATCATCAGTCTACTGAACCACCGCAAGACCAGCTCTACCCTCTCCTAGTGTATCCTCACCCATCACTGTAGACTGAGCCCTTGCGGGGAGGGTCCTCTCTCCTTCTGTACTTGTGTGTGCCTTGTATTGCTCATGTTTACTGTACTTGTCTATATATTGCCCCTCTTCACATGTAAAGCGCCATGGAATAAATGGCGCTATAAAAACTATAATAATAATAATAATTTCTGGAGGGGGCAGTTTATCTAGCTATGGTAACCATGGATCATAAGAATCTTGTATATCTAGAGTCTGCGAAATGTCTAACACCTAGACAGGCAAGTTGGTCATTGTTCTTCACCAGGTTTAACTTTTTGTTACATATAAACTGGGGAACAAGAATATTAAGGTGGATGCCTTATCGTGTTGTTTACCTGGGTGTGGAGATAATTGTGAACCGGTTCCTATACTGAGAAAGAGGTTGTGGGGATTTAGGGGGAAGCCCCTGCTCCTGTTAATTAAGTAAACTGTTTGTAAGTGTGAACCTCCTCATACTTGATTTCGAGCTTTCATTCACCCCCCCACATCCGATCACTGGCTCGCTCTTGTTATCTGCACCTCAAAAACATTTCTAGAATTTGACCCTTTCTTTCTTTCGACTCTGCAAAAACGCTTTCTGTTTCTCTTATTCATTCTCGTCTGGACTATTGCAACTCTCTACTAATTGGTCTCCCTATTACCAAACTCTCCCCTCTCCAATTTGTCTTGAATGCTGCAGCCTGGATCATATTCCTCACCAATCATTATACTGATGCCTCTACCTTGTGCCAGTCATTACACTGGTTACCCATGAACTCCAGAATCCAGTACAAACTTATCACCCTCACCCACAAAGCACTCCATGGCTCAGAACCACCCAACATATCCTCCCTCGTCTCAGCCTACCACCCTACCTGTGCCCTCCGTTCTGCTAATTACCTGAGGTTAGCAATCTCAATAATCAGAACCTCCCACTCCCATCTCCAAGACTTTTCAGGTGCTGCGCCAATTCTTTGGAATGCACTAGCCAGTTTAATACCATTAATCCCCAATCCGCACAGTATTACGCGTGCACTAAAAACGCATTTGTTCAGATTGGCCTACCGCCTCAACGCATTAACCTAACTATCCCTGTGTTGCCCATTCAAATTTTTTACCATATCCAGGTTCCTCATATCATGTTCTCACCCGTTTTATGCATTTAATAGCCCTATGTGTCTGTATTGCTACATACTTAGGCCGATAACCAGTTCATGCAGCGTTACATGAACACCCGATTCTTACACTATGTTCCAAACAACGAATGCAATTGGTACTATCCGCCTTTCGTGTCTCCCCTTCTTCCTCATAGATTGTAATCTTGTGAGCAGAGCCCTCATTCCTCTTGGTATCTGTTTTCATCTATGTGTTTATTGTTATGCTGTAATGTCTATTGTCTGTACAATTCCCGTCTAAAATGTAAATTGTTGCGGAATATGTTGGCGCTACAGAAATAAAATTGTTATTATTATTATCTCCTTCTGAGAGTTCTTATTGAACATCAAGATTCAGTCTTGGCTTGATATTCTGGTAATAAAGCTACAGATCTTCTTACTCAGCGTTTTTGGTGGTCATGGGTGCATTAGGATATTCGGGAGTATGTAGCTGTCTGCAGTGCATGTGCATGTTCTAAGATCTCTCACACTCGTCCATCTGGGTCTCTCCAACCATTAGTCCAGTAGACCTTGGAGTCGTTTATCATTTGATTTTATCACTGATCTACCCATGTTGGCAGGTAATACTGTAATTTTGGTGGTAGTGGACAGATTCAGCAAAATGTCACATTTCATTGCGCCACCTGCTTTACATAATGCCAAGACCTTGGAGCAAATTTTCATAAGAGAAGTCATAAAATGATATGGGTTCCCTACCGATAATGTTTCTGATCTGGGGGGTGCAGTTTTTTCCAAATTTTGTAAGGTGTTTTGTACTCATTTGCAGATCCAACTGTCGTTCTCTTCAGCATTTCACCCACAGTCTAATGGGCAAGTATATTAAAACAATAGCTGTACTTTAACTTCCTCTACGTAGTAACTACCACTGAATCCATCCAAAAAGTTCCAAAATGAAGTAGCATTTAGCACAGCACCCATGACTACAAGATCTGTTGGTTTTAATTAAGTTTTGCATAGGGCAATAGTTTATGAGCCATAATATAATCAGCATCGTTTGATTCGCTCCCGTAAAAATTCCAAGCAAATTAATTTTAGATAACGCAAAACAGATTTTTCCTTCTGTTCAATTATTTATTTTTTTTATTTTCATTGCCAGTTGTTAAAAATATTAATTTCTGTGAAGTCTGCAGAAAAAAAATATGTCTTCCAGCGCAGCACATTCTCTGGTCCTTTTATGACTGAAAAATGATACTGAGTGGAATGAAATTACCAGGATTCACCATTGAGCCGTGCAGTAGATTATAATATCAAGAACCTAGGTACTGGACTAGAGAAGGAAAATTATAATAAAGCTTTGAATTCACTAACATTTTAACTTAAAAATAAGAAAATGGTAGCTAAAAGCTGCATAACTGGGAAACCGGGAAAAATAGGTAAAATTGTATACGGATTGCAAGCTTTTGGATCAAGATGAATATTAAAATCTATTTATGTGTAGAAATCTATATTTATTTATTTGTGTCCATAGCAAACTTTTGTGTCTCTGTGGGAGAAAACTACAAGCAAAAAATGTATTTGAGGAAACTTTTGTGCACCCCTGTATTGTATATGTATGTCATTTCATATAGTCGGTAATTCATGGCATTCATTGGTGGTCACAGTGATAATCACCTATTTGGTGATTGAATGAAGTCAGGAACAGGTGTTGTAGCATAGTGAGTGGCAGAGAGTATCCATGCAGAAGAACGCGTGCCCACCCACTCTGTGTATATTCTAGCTAGAACACTGTGTACGCATGGCCAGGTTCACATGTGCTACCATGCTGGCTGAGTTAAGGCAGCACTGGCTATTGGCAAGCTAGCGCTAACAATAAGAAATATTAGAAGTCTCCAAAATGCAAATCGGAGGGGAAGAAGAAGAGGGTCCACTGAGCTTTGGGAGACGTTAAGGTGCACTGAGCCCTCTGCATCCAGAAAGGTGCACTAGCTCTTGACAATGCTGATGGTGCACTGAAACATTTTCATTTTCATTAAAAGTAATTTTCTTAGGCACTGTACCGCTAAAATGTACAGTGCTAGTATGATTTTTATAGAAGCAAAATTCCCTCCGTGACTGCATATGTGGTGCTCTGCAAAGTCAGGCTTCACAAATGTCTGGGAACTCTGATGGTGAGAGAAGCCAGATCTTCAGCCAGTTTTACATACGTAATTAGTGTAAGGCCGGCGTCACACTGCCGAGTTTGATGCGAGTTAGTCGCACGACCTTCTCGCATCAACACCCGGCATGGCCGCCCGCTCTCGGACCCGAGTGTGCGGCGGCATAGAAATACATGCAGCCGCACACTCGGGTCCGAGAGCGGGCGGCCGTGCCGGGTGTTGATGCGAGAAAGTCGTGCGAGTAACTCGCATCAAACTCGGCAGTGTGACGCCGGCCTAAGGGCTATTGTGGAGTCTGGTGGGTAGCAGCCCCTGCAGGAGAGCTACAGAGCCCAGGGGAAGCAACCCTGTGTCCCTTGGATTGAGTGGTGCTGAAAATCGAGGGAGCCTGCCAGTGTCATTGCTGTGGTCGCTGTGGGGACTTCAACTAAATCTGTGCAGCCGCATAGGACATAGTGTCCTGCACAGTTCAAGAAGTGCCTGCCTAACTGACATACGTCGCCAGTTAGGGATCAGAAGAGAAATGTCTTGATATGATGGTGGGAAGAGAGCTGAGGTACTTTTCTGTTAAACCTGAGGTGCCATGGATGCCAAGATCCAGGCTGAGAGAAGTTTAAGGCACATACAGTGCTATATGCAGCGGAGTGAGGAGAGCTGCTACATATTGCTGGAAAAGAGCTGGGTTCATGACTTCATGAGGGGTTGTTGGCCCAGTGTACTGAATAAATATGGAGAGCTGTAATCATCATCATCTTTATCAAATGCTCCAGTAAAAGATATTTTCCCAATGCAACTGAGGTCTGGACATTGCTTATTGAGATGGGATGATCCTTCATCTCTTCCACAAGTTTCCCCTTCTTATTCTGATGGGGATGGACTATTGGCCGGAGAGCCTGCCGTGACCTTTGGCTACCATTATGCTCGGTGAAGGTCGAACCAGACATATAGGCAGTTTAAAGTGCAGTTCTAAAAATTTAAAAAACACCATAAACAGAAAAAATTAAAGAATGTTTTATTGGTTGCTGCAATACCCCAAAAATGCCTTAACAAGCGATCAAAATGTCATATCTATCCCAAAATGAGATAAATAAAAACCTCATCTCGCCTTGCAAAAAAATAAAACTTCACATAGCTCTATAGACCAAAAAGTGTAAACATTATGTATCTTGGAAAATGGTGACACAGCCCAAAAAATGTTTTTTTTTTTTTTAATTTCTGCTAGTTTTTCACCACTAACGTAGAAAAACTGAACATGTTTGGTATCACCGTAGTCGTACTGATGAGGAGAATTATATTTTGAGGTTATTCTTAACACACCCACACAATGTACGGTTACCAAAAAATAATGTCAGAATTCCATTTTTTTTAAAAAATTTCACCGCATTTGGGATTTTTTTTCCTGTTTTCCAGTACATTATATTGTCATTTAAAAGTATAACTTGTCCTGCAAAAAACAAGTACTCATGTCTATGCGAACCGAAAAATAAGAAAGTTATGGCTCTGGGAAGAAGCGGGGAAAAATTAAAACACAAAAACAGAAATTGACTGCGTCAGGAAGGGGTTAAAAGGCTTTGTATAGCAGCTGTAGTGTCACAAGTAAAATCAATTAGTTGTGTCTCTTTAAAGTCCGGGCACTATGCCCATATTTCCAGGAGCAATAACAGAGGAACTGGACAATACAGAGTCCACAGGCATTATCTGTTACGTATCAAAGCTCCATAATTTTTATATGATGTTGAGTGTTCATATTTGTGACATGTGCAAGTTTTCTAGGACAAAGTGAGTTCTTCTTTCGTGTGAGTGATGCTGCCTCCTTATTGTTGGGCAACATCATAGAGAAGGAAGAAATACATGCCCGCAAGAAAAAATAACTCTCTGATAACACCCACTTAGAATTAACGAAAATGTGCTAATTACAAACCAAATGGTTTGTTAATATCTCTGCAATGGAGAGGCGAAATAAAGAAAAATCAAATTTTAAAAAATGTTTTATTCCGATTTTCAGCCGGTATTAGGCAGGTTTCACACGTCAGTGGCTCCGGTACGTGTAGTGACAGTTTCCTCACGTACCGGAGACACTGACACACGTAGACACATTAAAATGAATGTGTCACTGCACGTCAGCATGTTTTCACGGACTGTGTGTGTCCGTGTGCAAAACATGGAGACATGTCTGTGTTCGTGCACGGACTGCAAAACGTGCTGTACATGTGCACACGGAGAACAGTTTACCCTGTCCTCCATGAGCACGAACGGGCGCAGGGGAAGAAGCGCTACAGTAAGCGCTGTTCCCCTGCCTGTGGTGCTGAAGCTCCCTGTCTTTATTCTCCCTGCTCTGCCGGCAACAGCGAACAGGGAGAATAAATGAAAAACCCGATGTGGGGTCCCACTTAGTTTTTGAACCAATCCGGCAAAACTATACAGCTGCGGGCTGCTATTCTCAGGTTGGTAAGGGGCTATGAATATGGGCCCCCAGCCTAAAAACAGCAGCCTGCAGCTTCCCAGAAAAGACGCATCTATTAGATATGCCTATTCTGGAGCTTTGTAGGGTTCTTCCCACTAGCCCTGTGGAGGTGGCAAGTGGGGTTAATAAGGGGTTAATGTCACCTTTCTATTGTAAGGTGACATTAAGCCAGGCTTAGTAATGAAGAGGTGTCAATAAGACACCTCTTCATTACTAATCCTATAGTAAATAAAAGGTTAAATAAGCACACACACAATAAGAATAAAATATTTTAATGAAAGAATACACTACACAGCTGTAAAATCTTTATTACACTCCCATTCCACTATCCTGGAAAAAATATAAAATAAAAAAGCAACAATATACCCATACCTGTCCGCTGTACAGTCAAGTCCCACAGTGTAAATCCATCTCGGGGGGTTAATCAGTTTACAGCCGGAGTGCTGCTAATGCGACTGCCCCAACTGTAAACTACTGGGGAATGAATGGGAGCAGCGTGCAAAGGCCAAGTGAGTAGCGGTGACGTCACTGAGCCTGTGCTCGCTGACAGCTGAACTCTTGCAACCTCAGCAAAATCTGAAGAATCACATATTTATACACAGCACAGAAACTGTGTTGTGTATAAATATGTGATTCTTCAGATTTTGTATTAGTTAGCCTGATGAAGAGACCTGAGTAGTCTCGAAAGCTTGCAATTTGTTACCATCTTTTCAGTTAGCCATTAAAAGGTATCAACCACTGAGAACTCTCAATTCTAAATATTTTTCTATCTACTGGCTAACAAGGTACATCTTTCCTGTATCATAGGTGTCTTATTAACACCTCTTCATTACTAAGCCTGGCTAAATGTCACCTTACAATAGAAAGGTGTCATTAACCCCTTATTAACCCCACTTGCCACCGATACCGGGTAAGTGGGAAGAACCCAATAAAGCTCCAGAATAGGTGCATCTAACAGATGCAGCTTTTCTGGGCAGCTGCAGGCTGTTTTTAAGCTGGGGGGGGCAATATTCATGGCCCCTTACCAGTCTGAGAAAAGCAGCCAGCAGCTGTATAGTTTTGCCAGGTTGGTTCAAAAACTAAGGGGGGACCCCACGTCAAGTTTTTCATTTATTCTCCCTGCTCACTGTTGCCGGCAGAGCAGAAAGAATAATGACAGGGAGGTTCAGCACCACAAGCAGGGGAACAGCGCTTACTGTAGCCGTCTGTGCCGTCCGTGTGGTCCTGATGCGGCACACGTGTGCCACACAGATATACTACGTATTTGCACAGACACATGGACACGGATATCTCCGGTACCGATTTTTCCAGTACTGGAAATATCTGGACGTGTGAGACTGGCCTTACATAGTATGTCCAGTTCAACATGAAAAATTTGTGAAAGGTCTAACCCCTTTATCCCGCAAGGCTGTTTGCAACCTTCATGACCAGGCCAAATTTTACAATTCTGATCAATGTCACTCTATGTGATAATAACTCTGGAAAGCTTCACCAAATCCCACTGATTCAGAGATCCCAGTGATTTTGAGATTGCTTTTTCATGACATATTGTACTTCATGAAAGTGGTAAAATTTCTTCGCTATGACTCAGTAAAGATGTATATCTTCGTACCGTGTTAGCCAGTAGATAGAAAAATATTTAGAGTTGAGAGTCCTCAGTGGTTGATACCTTAGAAAAATATTTAGAGTTGAGAGTCCTCAGTGGTTGATACCTTTAGAAAAATATTTAGAGTTGAGAGTCCTCAGTGGTTGATACCTTTAGGAAAATATTTAGAGTTGAGAGTCCTCAGTGGTTGATACCTTAAGGTATCAACCACTGAGGACTCTCAACTCTAAATATTTCGCTATGACTTGCGTTTATTTGTGAAAAAATGGAAATTTGGCGAAAATGTTACAATTTTCAAGCTTTTAATTTTTATGCCCTTAAATAAGACAGTTATGTCACACAATATAGTTAATAAATAACATATTACATTTGAATTGACTTTGAGGGGGCCCATAAGACATAAGATAGAAAAATACCCCAAAGTGACACCATTCTAAAAACTGCACCCCTCAAGGTGCTTAAAACCACATTCAAGAAATTAGCTAACCCTTCCGATGCTTCACAGAAATTTTTAGAATGGAAAGGACAAAAAATGAACATTTAACTTTATTTCACAATTTTTTTATTTTTTTTATTAGGGTAACAGTAAAAAGTGGAACCCAAATTTTTTGCGCAATTTCACCTCTGCATGCTGATAACTAGTGATGAGCGAATTTGTTTGGAAAAGGATCGCCAAACATAAATTCAGCACGAATATGGCACATTCAGATTCGTGATCAGAAACACAAGCAAAATTTTATAAAATTGGTAAAAATCGGTAACATTCAGTAAAAGTGCGGGAAAATATTTGCGTTGCCACAAAAATATTTTCAGCACTTTTGGAATAATAGTGGTGTATCATGGGCGTTTGGCATGTGTTTGATGAGGGGAGAAGGTGTGCAGAGCTCAGAGGCGCAGCGCTTTTGGAAGCTCAGCACAGCAGTAATTTTTTCCCCCTATTTTATAAGTACACATTGCGGCTAGCCAATCAGGATGCAGGAAACACCCACAATGTCCTGACACAACGGCTTGTGTCATTGGCTGCTGAAATCAAATGTCCCTCTCCATATAAATAGCAGAAATCTTGTTTTAGCGCCATTTTGACACTCTAACAGCGCAGAGAGGCTGCTTCTGACTAGGCCACTGTTATCAGCAAGATTTTAACTAGGAAGATAAATACACCTATCTTCTGATGAGCATTAAATGCTCTCTGGTAATTGTTGTTGGGTAGATGAGTAATAGTTGTAGACTTGATCCTGGATCTTGTACTTCGCATAGCCGCCCTGTGATTGATCCTGTTGTACGTTCCCATTCCCGCTCAAGAAAATTCTTCTGTTACTAACGTCATGCAGTAGAAGACATGTCACTTTTAAATTGTTTGGAGCATCTACTCAATCTTATACAGGTCTTATTGACAGGCCCCCAAAAATTCCTCTGTTACTAACATCATACAGTAGGGGACATATCACTTTGAAATTGCTTTGAAGCTATCTTCTAGATTATGTGTATCTTTTGCATCCAATTCTCACGTTCATCTTTTATACATAGCTTGAGACACGCATCTGTTACACCTATCTTCTGACGAGCATCAAACGCTCTCTGGTAATTGGTGTTGGGTAGATGAGTAATTGTTGTAGTCTGGATCCTGGACCTCGTACTTCCCATAGCCGCTCTGTTATTGATTCTGTTGTACGTTCCCATTTCCGCTCAAAAAAATTCTTCTGTTACTAACGTCATACATTAGGGTACATGTGACTTTGAAATTGTTTGGAGCATCTTCTAAATCTTATACAGGCCTTATTGACAGGCCCAGAAAAAAATTCTTCTGTTACTAACATCATACAGTAGGGACATGTCACTTTTAAATTGTTTGAAGCACCTACTTAATCTTATACAGGCCTTATCGACAGGCCCCAATAATTCTTCTGTTACTGACATCATACAATAGGGAAGGGGACATATGACTTTTAAATTGTTAGGAGCATCTACTCAATTTTATACAGGCCTTATCGATAGGTCCAAAAAATTCATCTGTAGCTAACGTCCTACAGTAGGGGACATGTCACTTTTAGATTGTTTGGAGCATCTACTCAATCTTATATAGGCCTTATCGACAGGCCCAAAAAAATTCTTCTGCTACTATCGTCATACGATAGGGGACATGTCACTTTTAAATTGTTTGGAGCATCCACTCAATCTTATACAGGCCTTATCGACAGGTCCAAAAAAATTATTCTGTTACAAATGTCATACAGTAGGGGACATGTCATTTTTAAATTGTTTGGAGCATCCACTCAATCTTATACAGGCCTTATCGACAGGCCCAAAAATTCTTCTGTAACTAACATCATACAGCAGGGGACATGTCACTTTTAAATTGTTTGGAGCATCTACTCAATCTTATAGAGGCCTTATCGACAGGCCCCAAAAATTCTTCTGTTACTAACGTTACTCATTAGGGAAGTGGACATATGACTTTTAAATTGTTTGAAGCATATACTCATGTTTATACTGGCCTTATCAATAGGCCCAAAAAATTCTTGACAGATGATAGACCTGAATGGGGACTTTTTTTGTGGATTGAGTTGAAACTTTTATTGGGGACATTTTACATAATGTTTGGTATGACATTTATCCTGCGATCTACACTGAGCACTTGCAGTGGGGAAAAAATGTATTTAGTCAGCCACCAATTGTGCAAGTTCTCCCACTTAAAAAGATGAGAGAGGCCTGTAATTGACATCATAGGTAGGTAGACCACAACTATAAGAGTTAAAATGAGAAAACAAATCCAGAAAATCACTTTGTCTGATTTGGCAAGATTTATTTTGCAGTGGGCAGCACTTTGAACACATTTTATAAGTGGTCATAAAGTTGTAAATAACTCATGAAAAAATAAAGTTATATTAAAACCAAGCACAACATTGTTTTTCTGTGAAATTCTCAATGAGTTTGATATGTCACATGACCCTCTTCCCATTGGTAAAAATAAGGTTGGATCCAAAATGGCTGACTTCAAAATGGCCGCCACGGTGACCACCCATTTTGAAAAGTTTTCCCCCTCTCATATACTAATGTGCCACGAACAGAAAGTTGATATCACCAAACAATCCCATTTTATTAAGGTGTATCCATATAAATGGCCCATCCTGTACTTTTTTCCCCACTGTACATCAGGATTTCCATCTAAATTTCCAAATGATGTCATTCAGATGAAACTCTCGAAGGATCCATTCACTATAATTAGGTAGTAGAGTTACAAGTGCTTCTCAAAAATTTAGAATATCATCAAAATGTTAATTTATTTCACTTCTTCAATACAAAATGTGAAACTCGTAAATTATATAGTTTCATTACAAACAGAGTGATCTATTTAAAGTGCTTATTTCTGTTAATGTTGATGATTATGGCTTGCAGCCAGTGAAAACCCAAAAGTAATTATATCAGTAAATTAGAATACTTTATAATATCAGCTTGAAAAATGATTTTAAAATTAGGAATGTTGACCTACTGAAATGTATTGTCACGGGGCAGTAATGGGAAAACAGGGGACGATGAACCTGGGCCTCTGAACTGCCCCTCAGGCTAAGGGGGATCCCTGTCTTTCCTTAACTTTGGGGTACTCTTGAAGGTAGGGAGGCCCACGTCACTGACCTGTCCCTATCTCCTGTTTAGCCCTGAGCTAAACCCCCAACCCCCTCCCTAGGAGGTGAGACAGCGAATAAAGTGAACTGCACCAATATAACAAAAGGAAAGAAAAGACAGACACCTAGAGAACAAGGCAACTAAAAAACAAAACTTAGCTTTCTCTGCTGCAATGCACCGCACAGCAGAGTAAGGCACCAGATCACAGTATACAGCTGCAGCAACAGAAAGCTCCTGACTCCAGCTTGGTTGGTCTCCAAAAGGACCTATATCACCAACAGTCAGCTTATGCATAAGGTGACCTTTTAAAGGATGGTGGGGGTGGTCACCACCTGCATCAGCAAACTCAGCAGCAATGTAATTACACCAGCGGCCACCGGGGGGGGGAAAGACTGACATTAACCACCGATGGCCTGAAAGGAAAAAGTTTTAATATGAAAAGCAAAATATGCCACAGATCCAAAAATGGATTGTATCAGTACCCCCCTTTCAATGAGGGGTCTCTGGAACCTCAACGCCGCACCTCACCAGCAAACAACCTACAGTGAGGACTCCTCGTTTCACCAGAGTTCACCCCAGCAGTCACCTGACTTAGGTTTATGACAAATGCGGATAGATGGAAGTGATAATAACGTTTGATCTGGAGGTGCCACAAATCTCCAGAGCGATGACCTGGGGAATGAATTGTGTACGGGCATTACTGGGGGTAACTTCAGCTGGTAAGTCCCCGGGCTGAGAATGGCTGATACCCGATATGGCCCAATCACCCGAGAACTCTAGGCCCCAGCAGCACACTTCTACCGGATGCTTTTGGAGGACACCCACACGTGCTCATTTACACACAGGTAAGGACCTGTACGTTTATTGTCATGTGTACACTTGCTACAAGATGGTGAACTCTTCGAGGAACCGACAACAGAGGCGTCCCCCTGTGTTGCCAAACTCACACACCCACAATGCTCAGAGGGAACCACCACCCTCCCCTGACCCCTCCTCCCAAGAGGACTCAGGGTTAGCTTGTGGTGAGGGTTGATACTTGCCCCTACTCCCTGGCAGCACCTCTGCTGCACCCACTGGAGAAGAAGGGGAAGGTTGTAGAAAGACAGCAGAGATAGTAGGCCCCAGGCAACAGTCCTCACATGACTGATCCCAACTGACTACTTCCCTGGACCGCCAAACTATGACCGGGTTGTGTTTTTTCAACCAAGGGAGGCCTAAGACGATGGGAGTTGGCATACCCTCCGAGACGTAGCACGACAGGGACTCTTCATGATGAGTCACTATACACAGGTGTATATCATCTACAAATTGGGTCACATTTCCCTGGCTAAGTGGGACAGAGTCAATGGCCTGGACGCTTAGGGGTTTTGCTAGCGTCCTACACCTCAGACCATGAGTTTGGACAAAGTGAGCACCCACCAGATTGACATCTGTTCCACTGTCCACAAGCACGGTATACCCTCAGTTACCTCAATAACCACCACTTCAGCAGACAGGGTACACTGAGAGGAAAAAATGGTGGAAACATATACTCCCTGGTCTCCTCCCTCCACACAACCAGGGAGACGCTGCCTATTAGATGGTGTAGATTCTTTGGCGCAAGCTGGGCAGTCCCCGATAAAATAACCAGTCTGCCCACAGAAGAAACATGCCCCAACACCATGGCAAACTGCAGGCAACCCCGTTTGGGAACTAACTCCTCCAACCTGCATGGGTTCATCCGCCTACACCGGTATGTCCTCCTCCCTTGCAAGGACAACAGGGGGCAGATTTAGTGTATGCTTCTCACTGAGGCGTCTATCCACCTGGATGGCAAGGGACATGGCGGCCTCCAAGGACCTGGGGCGGCATACTGCACCAGAGTATCCTTGGGGACAGACCCTGCACAAAATGACTCCTAAGGGCAGGGTCATTCCACTGTGTGTCAGGGGCCCACCTCCTGAACTCTGAGCAGTACTCCTCAGCCGGCCGGCCCCCTTGCTTGATTTTACGGAGTTGGGATTCCGCCAGGGAGGCGCTATCAGGATCTCCATACACCAGCGCCAGAGCCGCAAAAAACCCATCCACCAACCGTAAAGAAGGTGAATCAGTCAGCAGGGAGAAGGCCCAGGATTGTGGATCACCCTTGAGAAGGGAGATAATAATCCACACATGCTGTTCCTCACTCCCTGATGAATGGAGGTGGAGCCTGAAGTATAATTTACAGGCCTCCTGAATAACCAGAAATTTATCTCTCCCTCCAGAAAACCTGTCAGGGAGAGATATCTTAGGTTCTGGTTGAGCCTACACCTGAGCCGAGGCCCATAACCCCACCAACTGTTGAAGCTGCTGCACCACCTCACCCCGCAGCAACTTAAGCTCATCGGTGAGGGTCTGAAGCAGTTGGGCAAAGGCCTGCATTTGGGCCATGGCTCACCAGAAACAATGTGTCGGTTGGTGATAATGTCATGGGGCAGTAATGGGAAAACAGGGGATGAGGAACCTGGGCCCCTGAACTGCCCCTCAGACTAAGGGGGTGCCCTGTCTTTCCTTAACTTGGGGGTTCCCTTGAAGGTAGGGAGGCCCAAGTCACCAACCTGTCCCTATCTCCTGTTTAGCCCTGAGCTAAACCCCCAACCCAATCCCCAGCAGGTGAGACAGGGAATAAAGTGAACTGCACCAATATAACAAAAGGAAAGAAAAGACAGACACCTAGGGGACATGGCAACTAAAAAACAAAACTTAGCTTTCTCTGCTGCAATGCACCGCACAGCAGAGTAAGGCACCAGATCACAGTATACAGCTGCAGCCGCAGAAAGCTCCTGACTCCAGCTTGGTTGGTCTCCAAAAGGACCTAGATCACCAACAGTCATCTGATGCATCAGATGACCTTTTAAAGGATGGTGGGAGTGGTCACCACCTGCATCAGCAAACTCAGCAGCAATGTAATTACACCTGCAGCCACCGGGGAAAAGACTGACATTAACCCCCGATGGCCTGTAATGAAAAAAGTTTTAATATGAAAAGCAAAATCTGCCACAGATCCAAAAATGGATTGCGACATGTATTTTCAGTAAATGCACTCAATACTTGTTTAGGGCTTCTTTTGCATCAACCTCTGCATCAATGTAGCGTGGCATGGAGGCGATTAGCCTGTTGCACTGCTGAGATGTTATGAAAGCCCAAGTTGCTTTGATAGAAGCATTCAGCTCATCTGCATGGTTGGGTCTGGTGCCTGTCATCTTCCTCTTGACTCTATGGGGTTAAGTTCAGGCGAGTTTGCTGGCCAATCAAATACAGTGGTACTGTTGTTCTTAAACCAGGTATCACTACTTTTGGCAGTGTGGATAGGTGTCAAGTCCTGCTGCAAAATGAAATTTCCATCTCGAAAAAGCTTGTCAGCAGAGGCAAGCATGAAATGCTCTAAAATTTCCTGGTAGACGGCTGTGCTGATTTTGGTCTTGATAAAATACAGTGGACCTACACCAGCAGATGACATGGCTCCCCAAACCATCACTGATTTTGGAAGCTTCACACAAGACCGGCAGCTTGGATTGTGCCCTCTCTACTCTTCCTCCAGACTTTGGGACCTTGATTTCCAAATGAAATGCAAAATGAATGCAAAATGAAAATGACTTTCATGTGAAAACAACACCTTGGACCACTGAGCAATAGTCCAGTTATATTTCTCCTCGGCCCAGGTAAGACACTTCTGGCGTAGTCTATTGGTCATGAGTAACTTGACACAAGGAATACGACACTTATAGCCCATGTCCTGGATACGTCTGTGTATGGTGGCTCTTGAAGCAAAGACTTCAGCAGCAGTCCACTCCTTGTGAATCTCTCCCAAATATTTGAATGGCCATCTCTTTACAATCCTTTCGAGGCTGCAGTTATCCTGCCTGCTTGTGCACTTTTTTCTACCACACTATTTCCTTTCACTCAATTTTCCATTAATATGCTTGGATCCAGCACTCTGTGAACAGCCAGCTTCTTTAGCAATGACCTTTTGTGGCTTACCCTCCATGTGGAGTGTTTCAATAACTGCCTTCTGGACATCTGTCAAGTCAGCAGTCTTCCCCATGATTGTGCAGCCTACTGAAACAGACTAAGGGACCTTTTTAAACGCTTAGGAAGCCTTTGCAGGTGTTTTTTGTTAATTATTCTAGTTTAGTGAGATAATGACTTTTGGGTTTTTATTAGCTGTAAGCCATAATCTTCAACATTTACAGAAATAAACACTTGAAATAGATAACTGTTTGTAATGACTCTATATAATATATGAGTTTAACTTTTTGTACTGAAGAAGCGAAATAAATTAACTTTTTGATGATATTCTAATTTAGTGAGAATCACTTGTATATTTTTATTTTTTTCCGCTGATGGAGATGTGTGGCGGCTTGTTTTTTGCAAAACAAGATGACATTTTTAGCGATAAAATTTTTGTCTACATTCATCTTTTTGCTTGCGTTTTATTACACTGTTTGTTCAGTGGTATGATGATAAAGCATCGCTTTTTGACTCACTTCATATTTTTTGCGTTGTTCGCTAGGCAGGTTAACTAGTGGGACAGTTTTGTAGGTACGTTGGTTCCAGATGCAGCAATACCAAATATGTTTACTTTTGTTTTGTATTTTAGTCATAAATATATTAATTTATGGGTACAATATATAAATACAGCAGTGCTCAAAAGTTACATACCCCGGCGGAATTTTTGCTTTCTTTTTTCAGAGAATATGAAGGATAACAACAAAACTTTTTCTCCACTCATGGTTAGTGGTTGGTTGAAGCCATTTATTGTCAAACTACTGAGTTTTCTCTTTTAAATGATATTTTAGGGGGTTAAAATGCTGGGAGCGGTGCAGGCACTGCCCCTGCACCGAGTGCTGGGTGTCAGCTGTCAGAATAAGCCTCTGTGTGTGCAAAATCGCCATGACTTATCCATATGTCCAAGTTCGGTAAGTACCAGGCAACCTGGATGTTCAGATACATCTAAGGTAGCAAAGGGACTAATGGCTCGCAGAAGGATGAAAATGGAGTTACTTCTGTGAATGAGTCTGAGCTCTTGACTACATTGCCTGCACGTGTTCAGCGGTAATTCCGTTTTAGACATTTTTGGTATATTCACAATATATGTAATAACATTTGATGAATGTGGGCCTTACCGCTCACATCTATTTTGAAAACTAGGGTAGTGCCCATCCATGTATTGATCTGTCCTTCGACTTTTGTGGGATTTTCAAAAATATTACAGCAAGTCGGCTTCAGGTCTTATTTTATTATTTTAACACAAGGTCCTTACTTGGAGACTAAAATATAAGTTTCAACCATTTCGCCTCATCATTTGTTTTTGAACAGATACATTTTCCAAATAAGTTGATTTTTAGGAGGATTTTCACCTCGAGTAGAGAACTTCTCACAAAGAGCAACTCTTACTGTGGAGAACTTAGGTCTTCAGAAACATTATGGCTTCCCTTTTGGAGGAGTTAGCAAAATCCACCAGAAATGGGGGCTTTAGGTGAGACAAGTATATATGAAATATCTCAGAAGCCCCTAGGCCATTTTCATAAGTGGTTTAATAGTTTGGAAATAAAGCATGCTCTCACGCAGTCTGTTTTACTGATGTGCAGAACGCTTTTTGTCCTTCCTTGAACAGAAATCACAGTTCAAAGTCATTGTAAATTATAGCTGCATGTTAATTGTTCTCCAGCGCTATGCATGTATGTATATTTATTTCTGACAATAGAGACACTAATTTTCTGTCTACCAATATATTTGTTCAGCTTATGAGCAATTTGCTGGAGGGTATCGGAAATGTAGGTGGCAAGGTCAGGCAATGCATGTCAGAACTGCTTGTGAATAATTAGCGCATTTAATTATTCCCTTTGGGAAAGATCTGGAGAATTGGAGCCATTGATGACTGATGACAGATTTCGGCTACTCCAGAGGATGGCACATGGCTGCGTGCTTAGATGTATATCCGTGTATTCTAGTATGAGTTGACAGATATGTTTATTGAATGTAGATGAGAATGTCTCGTAATTTTGCACACGTTTGAGCAAAGCGTACATAGAAGCATTTGTTGGTACTTTGCAAGGCATTATCGCTAGCATGTTCTTGTAACTTTTCACAAAAAGTCTTTCTGATGACAGTACACATTCATCTATGAACACTAATTCATCTGTTCATAGCCATTTAATCCACTTTCAGCGACCTCATATTCACTAATGGGGTTTACATTAGAAAAAAAAACTTAATTGAGACAGGTTGGTGTTGTGAATGTTTTGGAAATGAATTCTGAGCAGAAGCTCCCTCTGGTGGTTACAAACAGTACTGAACCATTCAATGAGGATTGGCAATCAGGATTCACAGACTGGCTTGATATAAGGGAGTTTCCCTCCCATCATGGTTGCCAGTGATCAATTGTTCTTGTCTCAACTGTGGTTCCTGGTTCACTTGGAAGCTTGCTGAGTCTTGCCTCTTCTTCTGCTTTCAGATAAGATATTTTCTGTTTTTGTTTTTGTTCTTACCATTTGCATATTTCTCTGCATTTCTGTGAGGTTAGCCAGGTCCCTCCCCCCCCCCCCCCGGGGGGCTTGGGCTCCTCTCAGTTCCTCTGGAGCCATTGTTATTTGTTCATTTGCCTTTTCCAGTTTTTTCAGTGGCTGCGGCTTAGTTTTGTTACACCAGAGAACTGATTTAGGTGGTAGAGGTCGTGTGATCTCAGGTGTTTTTGCAATCAGTAGCGTTGGCATTTTTTAGGGTTTTTTTGGATTGCAGTGAGTATCCTTTCTATCCTTTTCTGTCTAGGCAGATTGGGCCCCAGCGTTTACTCATACTATTTTCTGTCTGTGTCTGTATTTCCTCTTGTCTAACCGCCATTACATGTTTGGGGGCTTCCTATGTTCTTTGGGGATCTGCTCCGGGGCAGATAGCTTTCCTCTTTCTATCTTTAGGTGTAGTTAATCTCTCAGGCTGTGACGAGGCGTCTAGGACCAATGTAGGAACGCTCCACGGCTGCCTTTAGTTGTGGTGGTTAGTCAGGGTACTGCAATCCAATAGATTCCAACCTCTCTGGTGTATTGCCGTTTTTGCCTGCTCTCCTCAGCTACCGAAACATAACAGGTTGGAGGCACAACTGCAGCAGACGTTTACAATGGAAATTTTGTATTTAGAGATGAGCAAATCTGAAATTCAAATTCTCCTGCTTTGTAATTTTTTTTTTATCAATACACATTGAATCGAATCACAAATCGTGCAGACTTCACCTGCCTTAAAAAAGACGTATGTAACACTTTGATGTCTCCTAAAACAGAAGTAAACTTTCCAAGCTCTTTAAAGCAAACTCAGTCTTAGTAATATCCGAGTGACCTCCACATTTACAGGTAAAAGGATGGGGGCTGTTTTTAAGTGTTGTCCTCTTACACACTATCTTTAATGTTCATTCAGTACTATCAGGCTTTCTCTGCCTATCTCTATTTCTAAGACTTGAGCTGTGATGTCTTCTATTCAGATTCACCACTAAATGACTGCTGCATTTCCTGCCTCTGCTTTTATACATCATTCATTAAAAGGGTTGCCCACTACTAAGTCAACCCCTTCTTAAACTTAATGTTATGCCCCAATAACCAGATAAAGCCTATACTAGCCTCCTGTGTCGACTCCATTCTAGCGGTGTTGGCACTCGCGGTCCTGGAGCTGTGATGGGGTGGAATGACAAGTGATGACTGGCGCCCAATCAGTGCTGCCGTCACTGTCTCCATCTTCGGACAAATTGAACATGAAGAGGAAGTCGGGATCAGCTGTTGCCTTGGCTTCCTCAGTTTGTCCAAAGGAGGAGACAGTGACGCAAGCGCTGATTGGGCGCCGGCGTCACGTGTCACAATAACACATCACAGCCCTGGGGAGAGCGAGTGCTGTCACTGTGAGAACGGCAAGGTGAGAATAGGCTTTATTACGTTATCGGCGCATAAGATTTAGTTTAAGAAGGGATTGTCCTAGTAGTGGACAATCCCTTTAGTTATGTCCCAAAAATAATTAATTTAAAATATATTTTTCTCAGAAATGCCGCAGCATTTCAGAGTCAAACATACCTGACTGAGATATTGGGTGGCATGTATCAGGTGTCAGGTTTACTTTAAAAGGAATGATATTAAGATTAGAGTTGAGCGATACTTTCCGATATCCAAAAGTATCGGAATCGGAATGGTATCGCCGATACCCAAAAAATATCGGCTATACCCGATACCGATACCGGAAATCCAATGTAAGTCTATGGGAACAAAATATCGGAATTAAAAAAAACCCATTCTTGCCTTGTTGGTTAATTGTACATGAAGGAAAACAACAAAAAGTAATGTAGAATGTATTGGGGAAGGTTGAGGAGACATTAAAGGCATAGATGTTTAACCCAATCAAATGGAATAGCATAAATATTTTTTTTTTTAAAGATGTTCGGATTGACGAAGAAATTGACAATGTTGTTAACGTTTTTTCTATTTTGGCAAATATGTATATTTCACAACTTCCATGCTCTTCACCTTTTTAACTTTTGACACACTTTCTCCTTCATAATCTTCAGCAGCATCATCTTTTTCATCAAATTATTCTTCATCTTCACCTTCTTTATCTTCTTCTTAAACTTCTTGCTATTCATCTTTTTGTTAACATTACTCATATTCTTCTTATTAAACTATTATTCTTATTCATATTGTACTTCATCTTCTTCATCATATTCTTATTTGTGACAGAGAATCCTGTACTTGTAATCTGTCAAAGTATGAATTTTTCATCCTTCCGTTCTTGCTGTCACAAAAGATTTAAATTACAACAGTATTTGTCCGTGTTCAGTTTAGCCTGCAGCAGCAGGCATTTTCCAGGGGCACCACGAGGAGGAACGGACTCACCCCCATACACTGCTTAGTCTTCTTCTGCTTATAATTTAGAGCATATATTTTGCTCTTCATTTTGGTCTTATACTTCATGTTCTTCTGCTTTTTGATCTTCTGCTTATTGTTCTTAAGTCTCTTGTTCTGTATCTTGTAGTTTGTCTTAACCTTCTTAGTCCTGTTTGGTAATCTTTTATTTCTTCTTTGTGACGGTGTTTAGGCTGGTTGGCTTGATGCTTGTCGTCCTTGTGGTCGTCATCTTCTTCGGGGTGGTCATCAGGGTCGTCGTCTTAATTGTTGGAGATCCAGAGTGATTACCCAAAAAAGCATTGAAAAATCTTCAATTTGTAAATGTAGCAGAAGGTACAAAGTCAATGCAAGTAACGAGGACCAGCTGACTGTGCTGGAACCCGGAGGGGCAGCAGAAGGAAAAGAGCCAATGGCACAACCGAGGACCAGCTGACGTTACTGGGACACGGTTACTAAGCAGGAGGTACCTGTGCTCCAAAGCACTACCAAGGACCAGCAGACGTTGCTGGAACTCGGATACCGAGATGGAGGCACCTAGGCCAAAGGCACTGCGGAGAACCAGCTGACGGTACTGGAACCCGGACGGGTAGCAGAAGGTACAAGAGCCAATGCAAGTAACGAGGACCAGCTGACTGTGCTGGAACCCGGAGGGGCAGCAGAAGGAAAAGAGCCAATGGCACAACCGAGGACCAGCTGACGTTACTGGGACACGGTTACTAAGCAGGAGGTACCTGTGCTCCAAAGCACTACCAAGGACCAGCAGACGTTGCTGGAACTCGGATACTGAGATGGAGGCACCTAGGCCAAAGGCACTGCGGAGAACCAGCTGACGGTACTGGAACCCGGACGGGTAGCAGAAGGTACCCATGGAAATTTAAGTTGACAGGCCGCGAGCCGGCCGCAGTTACCGAATCCCACAGTACTACAGTGGGTGATTGTCCTATTGTCACAACGGAAACAGCCTTTATTTGCATATCCCACAGCACACATAGGAAGCACCTAAACTCCAAGCACCATAGAGTCGGCTAACCCGACCGCAACACGACAGGACAACTTATTGGAGGCTAAGTGACGTTTACACTGACAGGAAACAGATGGCGTGCTGTAACTAGTCTGGGCAGGAGTGAGTACCCGTGCCAATGACACTTCCGAGCAACAACTGGCGGTGTTGAAGCCCAGGGATGAGAAGACAACAGGGTGGAGGCAGCATGACTTTTTGCTGTTCACACAGCAGGGGAACAGCTGACATTACTGAACCCCAGTAACACAGGAGCAAGTGTTGACTGTGCTAACAGCACTTCCGAGCAACAGCTGGCGGTGTTGGAGCCCAGGGATGAGAAGAGAACATGGTGGAGGCAGCAGGACTTTTTGCCGTACACACAGGAGGGGAACAGCTGACATTACTGAACCCCAGTAACACAGGAGCAAGTGTTGACTGTGCTAACAGCACTTCCGAGCAACAACTGGCGGTGTTGTAGCCCAGGAATGAGAAGAGAACATGGTGGAGGCAGCAGGACTTTTTGCCGTTCACACAGCAGGGGAACAGCTGACATTACTGAACCCCAGTAACACAGGAGCAAGTGTTGACTGTGCTAACAGCACTTCCGAGCAACAACTGGCGGTGTTGTAGCCCAGGAATGAGAAGAGAACATGGTGGAGGCAGCAGGACTTTTTGCCGTTCCCACAGCAGGGGAACAGCTGACATTACTGAACCCCAGTAACACAGGAGCAAGTGTTCACTGTGCTAACAGCACTTCCGAGCAACAACTGGCGGTGTTGTAGCCCAGGGATGAGAAGAGAACATGGTGGAGGCAGCAGGACTTTTTGCCGTACACACAGCAGGGGAACAGCTGACATTACTGAACCCCAGTAACTCAGGAGCAAGTGTTGACTGTGCTAACAGCACTTCCGAGCAACAACTGGCGGTGTTGTAGCCCAGGAATGAGAAGAGAACATGGTGGAGGCAGCAGGACTTTTTGCCGTTCACACAGCAGGGGAACAGCTGACATTACTGAACCCCAGTAACACAGGAGCAAGTGTTGACTGTGCTAACAGCACTTCCGAGCAACAACTGGCGGTGTTGTAGCCCAGGAATGAGAAGAGAACATGGTGGAGGCAGCAGGACTTTTTGCCGTTCACACAGCAGGGGAACAGCTGACATTACTGAACCCCAGTAACACAGGAGCAAGTGTTCACTGTGCTAACAGCACTTCCGAGCAACAACTGGCGGTGTTGTAGCCCAGGAATGAGAAGAGAACATGGTGGAGGCAGCAGGACATTTTGCCGTTCACACAGCAGGGGAACAGCTGACATTACTGAACCCCAGTAACACAGGAGCAAGTGTTCACTGCGCTAACAGCACTTCCGAGCAACAACTGGCGGTGTTGGAGCCCAGGGCAAGGAGGATGTTTAAATACTATATCAAGTATTTTCCTTGTTACGTGTCACTTAAAAATGTCTATACTCCAAACAAGAGAAATATAACCTTTAGCACCATAAGATGATGATTTTACTTAAAAAAATATATGTAAATTAACAATTTACAAACATAAACGCATACATTAACATGTTGAAAAGCAGTGCAAACCACAATTAAAATAGGTTAAATAATCTGCTATACGGTTTAAAATAAAAGCATACAAGTACATATCAGAATCCATTAATGATGGCTAAGTAACAGTATGTACACCATTTTTATTGTGTAGACAATGAATGGCTGACTTAAAAACATAATCAGCATTACAAGTTATCTTTGACATTCATAAAACTTTACATTTGGTGAATAATATCACTAAAATTTTTTTAAAAATATCTAAAATTTCCATCATGTAATACTGATAATATGTGCCAATCATTTATATTAACAAACAAAAAATTTAAAAAGTGCATAGTGCAGAGTGAAAACAGATATTTATGCCTGACTGTGGACTTGCAAGCATGACAACGGATAGATAAGGTATATATAGATGAGACTGCATAGCCACAGATGGTGAATGGCGATGTAATACTGTACCTCAATAAAGTGTGCGTTACTACTACATCCTTTTTTTTATATAGCTTTATAAAAGGTTACGTGCATGTATGGTTGCGCCTTTGTTTGGACGCACAGACTGGCTTCCTGCTGTGACGCGTTGGGTATTGGAGCGTCTGTACGTCTTATGACGCAGACTAACATTCACGGTGCGCATTGTTCATCATCGCAAGCGTACCGACAACACAAAGGCGTTGTCATGACTGCTTTACTCAGTAAACATGCACCTATGATGAAACATACACGCATGTGCCCTATTACATAACAAGCTACAAGAAAAACGAGTGTGAGGTGTGACACAGCTGTTTTGTTAAGGTACAGTGTTATATCGACATTGTACAGGTGTCGCTATTCAGTCTGATAAATAGATATCATTCACCTATTCTATCAGTTGTCGTTCTTTCAGCACCACTTACAGGTATATATTTTGCTATTGTGACTATGCACTATTGACTTTACCAAGGTAGAGCATGATTTTTGTTAGCGATTATCATGTTTACATGAAGGACCTTTATGATATGGGCTGTTAACTTTCTAATTAAATATGTATTTTTTAAAATGACACAAATATAAGTAATGTTGAAGAGGACTATTCCTACATGCATTGTTTGCACAATATTACAGGTGTACATCACGTCCCTTAATCAACATTGGATTATTATATTTACTTGTATGCTTTTATTTAAAAGGCAAGAACACTGAAGTATAACCTTCGCACTGCAGCAGTTGTCAAAGTTCAACCCACATTATGCACTTCCAACATTGCAGCATTTGAGTCATGATGTGAGTTGGATTTGTCTAAGCTATGGAGTGACAAGGTTGACCATCAGTATCCTATAGCATAAGTAGGCTTTTGTGTTTGCATTTGTTTTCGACATGTGCATATCTGTAATAATATGTCACAATTATTTTGTAACAGATTTGTTACAAAGACTAATCATTTTATGGTTTTAAAGTTGACGTTTCAAATGTTTACAGCTTAGAAATCAGGGTGTAGCCTCATATCTATGTGTAGCACTAGACACTTTGACATGTCATGTTTTTTTCACCATGATTAGGTAGCTAGCAGTAATTTTTGCCGGACACACAGCAGGGGAACAGCAGGCGTTACTGAACCCCACAAACACATCAGCGATTGTTTTCATCTGTGCATCTAACACTTCTGAGCAGCAACTGGCGGTGTTGAAGCCCAGGGTCAAGGAGGGTGTAGGCAGAGGCCTAGTATGAGATGTTTGAAGTTGAATTTGTAGTTAGCAGCAGTAATTTTTGCCAGACACACAGCAGGGGAACAGCAGGCGTTACTGAACCCCACAAACACATCAGCGATTGTTTTCATCTGTGCATCTAACACTTCTGAGCAGCAACTGGCGGTGTTGAAGCCCAGGGTCAAGGAGGGTGTAGGCATAAAATATTGAGTTATTGCCTTGTTACGTGGCCATTGCAAATGTATGTACTTCAAACAAGAATAAATGAAGTTTTACTAGGACAATAAAATGATGAATTTCAATTCCAAGAATAGAAAAATATTTATACTTAAGAGTCCTCTGTGGTTGATACCTTTTAATGGCTAACTGAAAATATGGTAACAAATTCCAAGCTTTCGAGACTACTCAGGTCTCTTCATCAGGCTAAGACTAAAACAAAAAATGAAGAATCACATATTTCTACACACAACAGGACACAGGAATAGGTAAGACAAGTGAGGGAGGGACAAGTGAGGGGAGACCGGCCAAAAAATGAGAACAAGGATGAATTATCAGCGCCACACAATAAGAGAAAAAATAATAGATTTACCTGTGGCAAAACAATTTTGTATGCCCGGTCATAGCATGATGGATATGGAATTACTGGTATTAAAATATAACTTCAAATATGAGAAAGATACAAAGGTTTCAGAATATAAGCTCATCATGACCTTTGACACTGTTAGTGATGGAATGAATAGATCACACGGATTTATGTCATTCTATATCAATTAAGGAATCTGCGTCTCTACCCTTCCAGGGGCATGAAAACACAAAACCAGACCCCAATCAGAGGGCAATAAAACTTTCTATCCTTATCTAGGAACTGTTCCAATATTTATGTTCATCCCTCTGTGATAATGACAGTTCTGCTACACGTCACTTACTTGTCTTACCTATTGCACTATTCCTGTGTCCTGTTGTGTATAGAAATATGTGATGCTTCATTTTTTGTTTTAGTCTTTGCCTGATGAAGAGACGTGAGTAGCCTCGAAAGCTTGCAATTTGTTACCATCTTTTCAGTTATCCATTAAAAGGTATCAACCACTGCGGACTCTCAAGTCTAAATATTTTTCTATCTACTGGCTAACACGGTACGAAGATACACATGTTTCCTAACTTCAAGAATAAAAATAAAGACACTGCAAATATAAACGCATATATGCACATGCCAACAAGAAATGGAACAACACACCACCCAAAAAATTGGTTACAAAATATAGTGTTGTAAATTTAAGAATAAAAGTCCATTTTTGTATTTATGAATAATGCTTAAGGAACGCTATGTTAAACCATAACATAGTGAAGACAATGGATTTTGTAATAGTCACTCATCATCATCATCATTGCAATTTAGATGTGACAGTCACAGACATTTCAATTATGTAAGTTAATAAAATCGTTACTTTGAACAGCATGTATGACATGTCCAGCATGGACTCATCAATGTGATGACACAATAATGTACGATAAAAAATAACCATTTAAAAAAACATAATGCATTGTCACAATTTAAGTGTGTGCCTGCAAGTGTAGGTGAAACAAAGGCTACGGATAGCAAAGGTATATTCTATGTCTGTATCAGACAGTGGACAGCCTCTGATGGGTAATGGCGATGTTATACTGTACGTCAATAAAGTCTGCGGCTGCAATCATGCATTTTTTGCTTGTACAGTGTTGAAGAGGGTAAAAGCATGTCTGGTTGCGCAAGGCTTTATCCGTCAACACTACCTTCCTACTGTCACGCGTATGGTAGGGTAGCGTGTGTCAATTAGATGACTCTATAAAATGTGACGTTACGCAGCGTTATTGCGCCCTAGGGACGCCAAAAATACGACAGCAGTAATCATTTACTGTCTAATACTCCACCTATGACCAACAAAAAAAGAACGTTCCCTCTTTAACAATCTACAAGACTAACAAGCATAATGGTTGACGCTGACTTTATTGAGGTACAGTATTACATCGACATTGTCCATGAGTAACTATGCACTGTGATACCTATATACCATTATTAATTTATATCTGTTGTGGTTGTTTCAACAGCTCTTGCAGGTATAACTACCTATTGTTAGTATGCATGATGCACTTTCTAGATGTAATAATTTATTATTGCACATTATTACCAGGTTTAGATGCTGGCCATTTCATATATGGTGTGTGAAGTTACAGTTGGCATCAGTATGTGTATTTTATAATGTCTGTCATAAATAAAACTCGTGATGATGATTATGAGGATTTTATGATTCGTACATCCATTGACTGCATTATCTTACAGGTACAGATAAAGTTCCTTAAAAAGCATTAATTTATAAGTATGAAATGTACTTTTATGCATTAATTTCAAAAAGTGAACACTATGTTTTAGTTTTTGTTACCATTTCTAATAGACATGTGCAGATATGCGCTGTGATGACAAATTATTATTTGCCCATATTTGTCATAAAAATTTATCATTCTAGGCCTGGAAAACTTCACAATTTCCTGTTTTAAGCATAACAATCAGGGTGACGGCTCTTCCCTATTTGGAGCATGTTCGACATGGGTTTTTCTGTGCATGTGTAGGGAACAGGAGACTTCTTGCCGGACACACAGCAGGGGAACAGCTGGTGTTACTGAACCCCACTAACACTATAGCTTGTGTATTGGTCTGTGGACACGACACTTCTGAGCAGCAACTGGCAGTGTTGTAGCCCAGGGAGTAGAGTTCAGGTGGTAGAAAGATGAACATAACAGGAGACATGGATAACGTTGCGAACCAGTTATTTAATCTGAAAACGGACAGACAAATTCTGGCGAGATCCATGCCTTGTTCATTTTCAGAAAAGTAAGCCGGTCTACATTATTGGAGGATAGTCGCATGCGACGGTCTGTTAGTACACCACCTGCAGCACTAAAGACGCGCTCCGATAATACACTGGCAGCAGGGCAAGCCAGCACCTCCAATGCATACTGGCTAAGCTCTGGCCATGTATCCAGCTTAGAGACCCAAAACTTGAATGGGGAAGAGCCATCTGGGAGTACACTGAGAGGGAAAGACATGTAGTCTGTCACCATCTTACGGAAACGTTGCCTCCTGCTGACTGGAGCCGTCTCGGATGGTGTAGACATTTGTGGCGCTGCCACAAAACTTCGCCACATTTGGAACATACTGGTCTTGCCTTTTGAAGAGGTGCTGCTTGTGCTCCCTCTTGTTGCAGAGCTGTCTCCACTGCCTCGACGCACAGAGATTCTTTGTAAAGCAGTAGCAGCAGCAGTGCTCTCGGCTGGAATGGAGAACATTATGGATTGCACCAGTGTGTCTTGGTACTCCCGCATTTTACGCTCCCGGTTCAACGGTGTGATGAGGCTTTGTAAGTTGTCCCGGTAGCGAGGGTCTAGGAGGGTGTACACCCAATAATCAGACGTGGTGAGAATGTGGGTGATGCGGCGGTCGTTTCTCAGGCACTGCAGCATGAAATCAACCATGTGCTGCAGACTCCCAACTGGCCAAGAAACGCTGTCCCCTGCAAGAGGCGTCATCTCTGCCTGCTCTGCATCACCCCACCCTCGCTCTACATACTGACTAGAGCGTTGTGTACCTCCCTCTGGAGCGATGTCTTCCTCCTCCATTGACTCCTCCTCATCCTCCTCACAAAGTGAGCCCTGCCCAGCCCTTTGTGAGGAACCACGTTGCGCTGACTGTCCAGAAGGTGATGGAATTTGTGACTCCTCATCCTCCACCTCTTCCAATACCTCATCCCTTAGTGCTTGCAGTGTTTTTTGAAGCAGGCAGATAAAGGGGACAGTCAGGCTGACTAGTGCATCATCTGCACTCGCCATCCGCGTTGACTCATCAAACGCACGCAAAACGTGGCAGATGTCCTTCATAGAGGCCCACTCAGTAGTGGTGAAGTGTGAACGGCGCAAATTGCGAGTTGATTGCGCCTGATGCAGCTAATACTCCATTACTGCTGGCTGCTGCTCACACAACCGCTCCAACATATGTAACGTGGAATTCCACCTGGTGGGTACGTCACATATGATGCGATGTTCAGGAAGGCGAAATCTGCGTTGCAGAGCTGCAATGCGCGATCTGGCCATGCTGGAACGTCGCAAGTGAGCGCACTCTAGGCGGACCTTGTGCAGCAGTGCATCAAGATCCGGATAGTCCCTCAAAAAACTCTGCACGACCAAGTTGAGCACATGTGCCAGACATGGTATGTGAGTGAGGTTGCCAAGGCCCAGAGCTGCCACCAGATTTCGGCCATTGTCACACACTACCAAGCCTGGCTGGAGATTCGCTGGCAAAAACCACACGTCGCTCTCCTGCTTGATGGCATTCCAGAGCTCCTGCGCTGTGTGGCTTCGATTCCCCATGGAAATTAATTTCAGGACGGCCTGTTGACGTTTGGCCACGGCTGTGCTCATATCGGTCGCATCAGGTAAGCGTTCACGGGTCCATGTGGAGGTAGACCGTGACGACTCCTGCAGCGATGATTCTGAGGAACTGGAGTAGGAGGAGGAGTCAATGTGGACAGACTTGATTCCTGCAATCCTTGGAGTTGGCAGAACACGTACAGCGCCACTCGCAAGATCTGTACCCGGCTCCACAACATTGACCCAATGGGCAGTGAGGGAAAGGTATCGTCCCTGGCCATGGGTACTGGTCCACGCATCGGTGGTCAGGTGGACCTTGCTACTGACGGCGTTTAGTAGCGCATGTTTAATTTTTCCCTCAACATGCTTTTGCAGACCAGGGACGGCTTGCCTGCTGAAATAAAATCGGCTGGGCACATTGTATTGTGGGACTGCCAATGCCATTAAGTTACGGAAACTGTCAGTCTCCACCAGCCTGAATGACAGCATTTCAAGGGACAGGAGTTTTGCAATGCCAGCATTCAGAGCCTGTGCTCGTGGATGGTTTGCCGAGTATGGCCGTCTTTTATCCCATGCCTGTGCTACCGATGGCTGTTTTGTGGCCTGGGAGTGTGAGGATGACAGGGAACTTGCAGCTGTGGGTGGAATAACACTGGGTCTCTGGACAACAGTGACAGAGGTTCTTCCATGGCGATCCTGTGAGGAAGCCGAACCAGCTGTGTGTGAGCTGGAGGAAGAGGCTCCAACACGAGCTGAAGATGGAGGTGCTGCTGTAGGTTGGCCTACATCTCCAGTGTGTCTTTGTAACTCAACCACGTGCTTTGACCGCACATGTTTCCACATATTTGTGGTATTAAGGTTACTGACACTTTTACCTCTTTTTACTTTTTGATTACACAGCTTGCATTTGACATAGCAAATATCATCTGCAAGTGTGTCAAAAAAGGACCACGCAGTGCAAGTCCTGGGAGCGCCCGTTTTGGCTGTTGGAAGAGAACTGCTACGAACGGGTGCCAAACTGGAGGCTACAGGCAACCGAGTCTGCAGCCTACCTCTCCCTACTGTTTGGACCGTTGGGGCAATCTCTTCCTCAGAGCTGCTACCACCACCTTCCTGTTCCTCACGCCATGTTGGGTCAAGGACCTCATCATCTCCACTACCCTCTTCCAACACCTGCTGCTGTTGGGTGGTCTGGCCAGCACCATGCTCAACAGAAACTGGAACCTGAGTCTCATCATCATCAGATGCGTTCTGCGGTGTGCTGACCATCGGCACTGGCTCACCCGCCTCTTCACATTCAGAGAGACACAGCTGTTGCGCATCACTGCATACTGCCTCTTCTTCACATTCCAGAATGCTGCTTGGCTGGGCCCCTGTTTGCAAGCCAACAGATTCTGAGAACAGAAGCAGAGACTCAGCTGGCTCCAGTTCAGAACTCTCTGACTGCCTGGGCAATTTGGCAGGCGGTGAAGAGACAGATGGTTGTTCAACAGTGCTGTGGTCCTGAGAGGAGGTGGAAGCAATTGAAGTCGATGCATTGGCTGCCATCCAACCAACAACGGCTTCAATTTGTTCTTCCCGCAGCAGGGGGGTACGCTGAGCTCCTACAAAAGTGCGCATAAAGGAACGCTCACGGGGAAAACTGGTGGATTCTGTGTCACTGGGTGCGGCAGCAGCCACAGAATCCCCACGTCCTCTCCCTGCTGAAACTCCACGGCCACGACCACGTGCCTTACTCCCTGCCTTCTTCATCTTGGTAGATTGATAAAGAAAGTCAGAAAAGTTATAAGGCCTAAGTGTGGTTATTCCTCAGAGACTGCAGTGAACACTGCAGACAACTGTTCAGTAGCTGTGAAAGGCCCCTTTGTGTACTTCTATAGTGTTTGCAACCAATGTATTGTATACGGATGGAAGCGCGTCACACTAATAGATTAGATTTTTTTCAAATATAATGGAGCAGCACCAATTAGAGAAAAATGTGAAGGATGAGGCAGTGACACACGCTCAGCAGACTACAACCAGCAGTGGTTGAAGAACTAACTGGAGCGTAATCTGCACTCAAAAAATGAAAAGCTCACAGACTACAGTGAACACTCCAGACAACTGTTCAGTAGCTGTGAAAGGCCCCTTTGTGTACTTCTATAGTGTTTGCAACCAATGTATTGTATACGGATGGAAGCGCGTCACACTAATAGATTAGAGTTTTTTCAAATATAATGGAGCAGCACCAATTAGAGAAAAATGTGAAGGATGAGGCAGTGACACACGCTCAGCAGACTACAACCAGCAGTGGTTGAAGAAGTAACTGGAGCGTAATCTGCACTCAAAAAATGAAAAGCTCACAGACTACAGTGAACACTGCAGACAACTGTTCAGTAGCTGTGAAAGGCCCCTTTGTGTACTTCTATAGTGTTTGCAACCAATGTATTGTATACGGATGGAAGCGCGTCACACTAATAGATTAGATTTTTTTCAAATATAATGGAGCAGCACCAATTAGAGAAAAATGTGAAGGATGAGGCAGTGACACACACTCAGCAGACTACAACCAGCAGTGGTTGAAGAACTAACTGGAGCGTGATCTGCACTCAAAAAATCAAAACCTCACAGACTGCAGTGAACACTGAAACACAACTGTTCACTATCTGTGAAAGGCTCCTTTCTGTACTTCTATAGTGTTTGCAACCAATGTATTGTATACGGATGGAAGCGCGTCACACTAATAGATTAGATTTTTTTCAAATATAATGGAGCAGAACCAATTAGAGAAAAATGTGAAGGATGAGGCAGTGACACATGCTCAGCAGACTACAACCAGCAGTGGTTGAAGAACTAACTGGAGCGTGATCTGCACTCAAAAAATCAAAACCTCACAGACTGCAGTGAACACTGAAACACAACTGTTCACTATCTGTGAAAGGCTCCTTTCTGTACTTCTATAGTGTTTGCAACCAATGTATTGTATATGGATGGAAGTGCGTCACACTAATAGATTAGATTTTTTTCAAATATAATGGAGCAGCACCAATTCCACAAAATAAAATAAAAAAAAGAGTCAGTGAGTGACACGTGCAGATGCCTACAAACAGCGGTGGATGCAGAGCAAACTGCAGCGTCGCCTGCACTCTCACACACACCTTGCACAGAGTTGTTAAAACAACACTGGCAAAAGGAAGCTTTACACAGCGGTTGGTAAACTAGCCTGCTTAAAGCACAGTACACAAAATCGCAATGTCTAACTGTCCCTCAGAGTCAGCACAGCAGCGTTCTGTCCCTAACTGAGTTCACAGCACAGTGACGCTAAAATGGCGGCGGCGCCTTTTATAGTGCATTCTGACATCATTTCAGCAGCCAATCACAGCCATGCCATTAGTTAAGATGACCGCAGCATTACAGGATGTGCCCACACTTCATAAGATTCCTCATTGGCTGACTAAAATCACATTGCCTCTCAAAGAATTATGGGAACTTCCGATTCCGGTATACGATATATGGAAAATATCGGAACTAAGTATCGGAATTCCGATACAGCGAATATCGGCCGATACCCGATACTTGCAGTATCGGAATGCTCAACACTAATTAAGATACAAAGGTTGGTCTTCCATTTAAAAAAACAAACAGCTCTGTTACAACATACAATTGAAATATAGCATTAGCCAATCCTATTAGGGAACTTGATGTGATATTAATGGGAATCTGCCAGCAGGTTTTGACTGTGTAATCTGAGAACATCCTGTGGTAGAGGATAAAACACTGAATTTAGTGATTTGTCACTTATTACACTGTGTTGTTGTTTATTTACATTGAAGGATTTATCACCAGGTGATTATCATTTCTGGGACTAGGTCTTATGCACTTAGTAGACCAACCTCTCCCCTCCTCTGATAAGTAGCTCACTGTCCATATACAATGTACATAGAAAGCTGTGGTGTACACAGGGAAACTTCCTGAGCTCTGCTACATGCTACATCTAAGAACTCTGATTGTGTCATAACTGCTTCACTCAGTAAATTAAGTGATGCTGTGACACCACTGCCTGCATCTCTGCATGGTTTCCCATCCCCCACCATGCAGGGACACCGACATACTTACCATCCCAGGCCATTCACTGATAGCTGTACATGCTTCCTGGCTGTATGTTTAGGGTGCACACATGGAAACTTCCTTATTCTTAAAGAGACAGTGCGTGCGCTCCTAATTTGTCACCAGTCTATTGCTGAGAAGCACTTGGTACTTAAGACACCTTCACCTGTTGGATGGAAGGAAGGTCGGAAGGTCAGTCTGTCCAGATGCCAGGGCCTGTTCTTTTTCTGATTTTGCCTGAACCTATTTTTCTGGGTCTGTATACTTGGGTCTGAACCCTGAATCTGTCTCTGTCCTTGTCTGAATTAGGACCAATCCCTGAAACTGTATCTAAGTCTGGATCTATCCCAAAACCTGCGGTATCTGAACCAGTACCTATTGCTAAACCTGCAGTTTCTGAACCAGTACCTATCGCTAACCTGCAGGGTCTGAACCTGTACCTATCTCTAATACCTGCAGTGTCTGAACCAATACCTATCGCTAGCCTGCACTGTGTGAACCAGTAGCTATCCTTTTTCTGTTGTTGCTATGCAACATTAGAGATCTGTGTGTACACTTGTTACTTCATTGGAAGTACCCTGTGTGAATCTGGTCCTGTCTGTTCTGGGTGTATCTGTCCTTGTTTTGGTCTTGTATGAGATTGATCCTGTCTGCCCTGTGTGTACTTGTACATGTAATTGTCCCATTCTTACCTGACCTGTTTGTTCCATGTGAACCGTGTCCTGTCTTGCCTGTCCACATCTGCGCTTCCCTGCCTGACCGCATCTGCGGCAACTTCCTTGTCCTCATCTGTGGCTCACAACTTGTCCGCATTTGCGGTTTCCCGCTTGTCCACATCAGCGGATTCCCACTTTGCCACATCTCTTGTTTTCTGCTTGGCCTCACCTGCAATTCTCTCCCTGGCAGCATCTGCGGTTCCTTGTCTGTCCAGGTTTAACTTGGTCCTACCAATTCCTGTATTCCATTCATACCTGCCAGTGACACAGTCCTTCTTGAAACTGTTTCTGTCCGTCCAGTCTGAACTTGGTCCCACCTGTTTTTGTGTTCCAGTCGTACCTGCCAGTGACTCAGTAGTTCCTGAAACTTTTCCTGTCCTTCCAGTCTAAACTGGCTACTACATCTGCTAGTGTATCAGCCTGCCTGCCAGTATACCAGCCATGACTGCCTGTACATCACTTGTATCCACCAGTGCCTGTGTGCATACCAGCATTGGTTGCCAGTACCTGCCTATCGTTGAATCAGCTGAGCCAGACAGTATACCAACACTACCTTAGTGCACTTGTCGGTACAGTGTCCAGTCCCCTTTAAAGTCCACTGCTATTGTTGGACAAAGCCCTGGAGCGGTACCTGGCAGCTACTTGCCGCACAAGTCTGACCTCACCACTAGAGGCTCCAGCGAAAACACCAAGGTATCTGCTTAGTCTTGCCCCTACGGGTAAATCTGGTCCATGGAAGAGTTGGGCCATGATCCACGCTAGCACCACACAGTCCGGACGTGAGCATAACAGATACGTCACTGGAATCAAGGTCTCCTTTCGCTGCTCTCAGATGAGGTAGCAAAATCTAATGACAGATCCCTTTAATGCTGCACAAACTACAGGCAGCATGAATTGCACATTGTCTGCATTTTTACATTAAGTTATACTAGCTTGGCCCGTGCAAAATTTTCACACATAGGTCGTCAGGGGCGCAGGCAATTTCAGAAAAAGCAAGCTAGTGAAATGTAAATGTATTTAATGAGATGAGGAACACATACAGGTATTTATATATGTAGATATGTAATACAATAAATTGGTTTGATAAGAAGAGGTCAAAAAATGTCTTCCGGTTGAGGTGCCACCTGCAGGTCATTGTGTCTTTCTGTAGGTTTATGAAAATGAATGTTTAAGCTGTATTTAGTGATAAAATCGTCAATGTGTGGTTTGTTTGGCTCTTTTCTTGCTGAAGGTGGCTAGTTTACTTTTCAAATGGTGTATCATTTGTGTGTCTGGGGCAAAGTAATCAGTGAAAAAGCAGTGCATGTTTACAAATGTGTTTACATATGTGACTCACCTGCAGTGAAGTGTAAAATCCTCCAATTTGGCTAAAATAGGCTGGGCAAGCTGGAAAGCCCCCAAGGCAAATGTTTGGATTTGTTTGTGATGTCTGTAAGCAGCTTTGTGGTTGTTAAGGGTCTGCGGAACGCACCAAATATATGAAGTAGAGAGGTGCGTTCGCAGCCCGGGGTCCACCGTGCAAGCGAAGCCTGCTGCTAGCAGAAATGGCCCGAGAAGCAAACTCTGTTATCCCGCAGAGTTGCCAACATAAACGCCGTAATGCGCTGTGGCAATAAGTGCGAACTCTGTTACTCCACAGAGCCGCTAGAAGGAGAGCCGCAGCGCTATATGGCGATGTGTGCGCACTCACTAGACACAACTGAGTGGCAAAGAAAACACGCTAGGGCGCTGTCTAGCGTTGAAAGCGAACCCTGTTACGTCACAGGGCCGCTGAGAAAAAGTACTGTGTCCTGTCAGGCTCTCAGGTACACAGTTAAGCACTACGCGTTCATAAAGCGTGATCATGTGCTAATGTCCTCGCGGGAGTCACCCGCAATCTATGGCGTCTGAACGCCAGACCCTGAATACGGCAATCAAAACTCCTCACCGGTTATGCCGGTAATCTACTGCATCTACTAGGACACCGACCCTGACCAGCTACCATACCAAACTCCTCACCGATTAAGTCGGTATTCTAGTGGCTTATTTCAGCCGGGTCCCTATCCACACATACACATGACCACACTGGCGCATAGCATACAATGATTGATATTAGCGCATGGCGGCCCAGCCATGCTACCCTTTTATAGCAACAGCTACAGGACCTTCCAGGAACAAGGACCAATGAGAAGCTGTTACAAACAAACGTAGCTACATGACCTTCCTGGCGGACCAATAGGAGCCGCTGCAGCACCTGAACATGTTACCCCTGATCTCCAATGAGAGATCTCACTCTGCGCATGCTCAGATGGGAAAACGCAGGACTTTGTCTCAAAGACGACTGCTCCAGCACTGGCTATAATAGCAGATCCAGGAAAGGCAGCAGCAAGTCACTGCACAGTAGAGGAGTGGGCAAGACGCCTGGACCGACGTCTCTGCTGAGCAGGCTCCACTGCGGCCGGAGATGAATGGGAGACCGCAGCGGGACGGGTTCGAGACTCCCCTTGTGCAGCAGCGGGAAATCGAACCCTAACATTACCCCCCTCCTAGGGCCCCCCATTCTTTGGGCCTCGCTGCGCTCAAAGACAGCGATGAGCTGCGGAGCGTGAATATGCTCGGCAGGCTCCCAAGACCTATCCTCAGGCCCATAGCCCCTCCAGTCCACCAATAAAACTTTTTGCCCCGTACCACCTTACACCCTACGATGGCGTTCACCTCATGGTCATCCGTAGATGAACCCGATGTCCCGGCAGATGACTCAGAAAACCGGGACATGAGCACGGGTTTCAGGAGGGATACATGAAAGGTGTCGGAGATACCCAGGCGTGGTGGAAGAGCCAAACGGTATACCACAGGGTTAACCTGCTCGAGGACCTTGAAAGGACCCAGGTAGCGGGGTGCCAACTTAATGGACTCAACTCGCAGCCTGATGTTACGGGCGGAGAGCCACACCAAGTCCCCAGGAGCAAATGTTGGAGCGGGGCGCCGATGTGCGTCGGCAGAGAACCTCATCCTCTCCTTGGACGCCTGAATGGCATCCTGGGTACGGTCCCAAATGTCCCGTGCCTCCACAGCCCAGTCTGCCACCCTGGAGTCGGCGGAAGACACGGCCATGGGCACCGGAACCCGCGGATGCTGACCGTAGTTCAGAAGGAAAGGAGTCTGTCCGGTGGAGTCAGCCACAGCATTGTTTAATGCAAACTCAGCCCATGGTAGCAAGGATGCCCAGTCATCCTGCCTAATACTGTCAAATAACACCGCACTCAGGATTATGCTTCAAAGTGAAAAAAAATATTTTATTGTTCAATGTCCTAATGTGAAAAACGACAAGCAATATTAACGTTTCGGCCACAGCCTGGCCTTGATCACAATGTCGCTGAAACAAATGAAATGGAAGTGTAAATTATATATAAAAAAGACAATGAATATTATACAATATGTACAAGGTCACGAAATATATACAGTGTTCAATTCTTTAATCAAAAATCCGTATATGTATGCCAAGAGTATTATGGACATTATGTCGGACTGGAGAATAAGGAGACAGTCGCTATATATGGTATATATATATATATATATATATATATATATATATATATATATAAAAATATATATATAAAATGAGATGGGACTGATGTGGAACATACCAGTATAGAGATGCTTTGGAGCGTATGGTTAACAAGGATCCCTTTTAGAAAGGCTGGGTATGGAGTATATATGGTAAAGATATATTTATATTTACCCCACTTGCAGAGTCATGTGGTATTGAGAATACAGTATATATACACACCAGATATAGGTTAGCTGTATTAGGGAGGGTATTGTAATGCTGTGAATAAAGAAAGAGAAAACCATGGAGGTATCATGGGAAATGGTAACAAAATATATGTGGTTAACAAAATAGAGTATAGTTACCCCATAGATTGTGGGGTTCTGGGATGCAGAGTATTGATATGGTAGAATATCTGTGTGCTGTGGGGAGAGATCGGTATTCAAAGTCATATATATCGCTTTTATGTGTGGTAGTACTTATCTTAATCCAGAAGCGCTCACATCCGTTGGTGATATAGTGGTCTTCCCTGTCAGGGTTGGAGGCGTTGGTGGTGAAGTGGATCGCTGGCACATACCGTGCCTTAGCTGGGAAACGCTGCTCAGAAGAGTGTGGGAGTGGATTTTTAAGGGGCTGGGCGGTCACATGTCCGGAAGTGACATATGACGCCAGCGCATGCGCAGTGTCTTAGGGGAGACGGAGCGGTCAGCGCTGTGTGTGGTGTGTTGCCATGGCAATGACTGGGAGGCGCTGAGCAGGCACAGGACGTTCTAAAAACGGCAAAATGTCAGATGGAGAGAGCGATAAGCACTCTAAGTTCTAACAAAAGGTGTAGGTGTTCATATTAATAAAAATAAAAAGGTAATAGGTTATGTTAATTGGTGGTTGCTATAGTGATGGTGGGAGGAGCAATCCCACAGGTATAAGCGCTGTGGCGATATTCTTGAGGACCTATAATGGTGTGGTGGGCAGGATTTATATACTGCAGGTCATGGTAATGTGCAGAGATGGAAGTCATGTATAATAACATAGTAATACAATGCAGATCAATAAATCCATGAGCGATAAAAGCAATTCAAATGCAATATGGGTAGAAAAACATAAATGATAGAAAGTAAATCATAAAACAATAATAAACGGTAAATCATAAAAAATAGGGGTAAATATAACTGTAGATAAATAATCATAAATAAACATAAATGAAGTAGGAGTCCAAACAAAATCAGGAATAATGAATAAATGAATAAATAAATAAATAAGGAAGGGGGGGGGAGAGGAAAATCAAAGTCTTACCATCTCAGATATATAGGTGAGGCCAATAATATATAAATAGGAATTTAGGGATTGATCTGAGGAAAAAAGATTATATTAGCCAATCCATCTCTCTATTTAATCCCTTGGGGTACAGTGTATTGAGGGTATAGATCCAGTAGCTCTCACGCCTTTTTAATATTTGGATATGGTTCCCACCCCTTCTTGGTCTGGGGACACGTTCGATGATCTGAAATCTAAGTTGGGCTACATTGTGGTTGGCTTCTTTGAAATGCGCTGGTACTGGTAGCCAGGTTTTACCGCATCTTATGGTAGACTTGTGGCTTGAAATTCGATCACGAACGGCTTGAGTCGTTTCGCCAACATACAATAAGCCGCAAGGGCATTTGATAATGTACACCACGAAATTAGATGCGCATGTATAGTAGTCCCTAATAGGGTAAGTTTTACCAGTATGGGGGTGTGTGAACTCATTCCCTTTAATGACATTGGAACAACACATGCAGTTGAGACACGGGAAGGTACCTGTCCTCCTTTGTCCTGTTAGAGTAGTATTGAATGATTGTCTATTGGAACCCAAATCCGCTCTGACTACCTGATCTCTAATGTTTTTTGCTCTTCTAGTGCACATCAATGGGGGATCTTTGAAAATCTGTATCCTAGGGTATGCCCTGGTGAGAAGGGGCCAATGTTTCCTAATGAGATTGTGAACCCTCTTCATTGAGGGATGATGGCTATGTACGAATGGTAATCGTGGAGTTTTTTGAGGGTTGATGGAGATCGAATCAGCTTCATTGAGTGCTTTTTGGGATTCATCATTAAGGAGTTGCGGAGGGTAGTCACGTGCTAAAAATTTATTAGCCATTTCTTGAATTCTGGTTTCTCTAAGTGTGGGATCAGAGACAATCCTAGTAACTCTTTTGAACTGTGACCTAGGTAAGCTTTTTTTAATGGGGACCGGGTGACAGCTGTTGTATAGCAGTAAGCTGTTACAATCGGTGGGTTTCCTAAAAATATCGGTACTGAGTGTACCTACAGTGTTTTTGAATACCCTAGTGTCGAGGAATGTAACTTCCTCGGTATGATGACACATGGAAAATGTCAATCCCGGTCTGATGTTATTTATAGTCTCATAGAAGTCAAGGAGACTGGAGTTGTCACCGTGCCAGATACAAAATATATCATCAATATACCTCACCCATAGTATGGCATGCTGTATGAAACTAGGGTGGGGGTATATGTATTCACGTTCAAAACGATCCATGTAAAGGTTTGCATATGCCGGGGCCACATTGGACCCCATGGCGGTCCCGCACGTCTGCACATAGAAGTCATCACCAAACATGAAAAAGTTCTCGTGTAAAACGAGGTTGAGTAGATCCAAACACAAATCCTTAATATCTGTGTCTTTATTGGCTTCTAGTAGGGTCATGGAAACTGCTCTAATCCCCTCCTCATGGACAATGGAGGTGTATAAGCTATTGACGTCCATAGTACATAGGATACTGTCTGATGGGATATTGGATATGTTTCTCAATTTATTGAGGAAATCCCCTGTATCTAGTATGAATGATTTTGTGAGATGAACGTACGGTGTGAGTAATTTCTCGAGAAAGATGGATAGCGGGTTTAGTATGGAGTCGGTTGATGCTACTATGGGGCGACCAGGAGGATTGTGTAGGTCCTTATGTATTTTTGGTAGAATATATAGGACTGGTGTGACGGGATGATGATTAAGCAGAAACGTCCTGGTCTTATTGTCAATGGTATTTTGGTTATAGTATTTATCTAGGATATTGTTAATCTTGTTGCGTATGGTGTTTGTGGGGTCGTTCTGAACCTTTTTGTATGTGGTTGTATCTGAGAGTTGTCTCATGACTTCAGTGATATATTGTCCCCTGTTCATGACCACGATAGCCCCACCCTTGTCCGCTGGTTTTATGACAATATTTTTATTGTCCTTTAGTGAGTTAATTGCTTGTTGTTCCACCGAATTTAAGTTATGGCGGACCGGTAAGAAGCCTATCTGTTGGTCATGGATGGTATTTCTAATATCCCTGTCAAGCAGGTCAATAAAGGTCTCAACTGCATGGTATGAGGTTGGTGGCATGAAGTTACTGGGGTTTCTTAAACCCAGAGAATCAATGGAGATACTAGATTCACCGACTTGGTGATGTATAGTGCCAGCCATGTTAGTGTTTGGTAAAGGGTTACCTTCAAAATGTACCTTGAGTCTTATATTACGATAGAAGCGATGGAGATCCTTTTCAAGTTGAAAAGGATCCCATCGTGGTGTAGGACAGAAGGATAAGCCCATATTAAGTACCTTTAATTCCAGGGGGGAAAGGGAATAGTCAGAAATATTAATAACTATGTTTGGACTCCTACCTGTGACCTGAGGATCATTCGGCGGTCTGTGTCCCTTCTTTCGGGACCTCCGAGTGGGCGTGCGTTTGATCCTAAAAAAGGCGCTCTTGTATTCTGGGTGCCGCCAGTTTCGCTGCCAGAGCCAGGAGAGGATCCCCTGCAGGTGAGGAGCCCCCTGAGGGGTAATACCCTCCTTGCGGTCGACGTCGTGTGCGCTGTCTCCGTGGTATTGGATCCTCCTATCTATAGACTTGGTTGGTAAGATAGTCTTCGGTATCTCTTTGGAATTTGACACGCTTTCTTTCCTCAAGGGTTTTTTGGTGAGTAGACAAAATAGAGTCCACTTTATTTTTTAACGTAGTAAGTTCTGTACTATTCAATGTGGCAGTAAGTTGGTCCTCTATGGTGATGATTTTTGCCTCAGTTTCTTTGATGGCCTCCTGAAGGTACTCAACAGTCAGTAGTATAATGTCTAAGGAACATTTGTTCAAAATCTTTTGAAATGTGGCACAGTATTTTTCGTTGTCGGCAAACAGTGTTGGGCGTAGATGGCAACGTAGGCCACGTGGAATTTTACCTTGTCTGTAATATTCCCCCAAAGTGGCACAATGAAGGTCATACGATATCAGCTTCTTTCTCTCTTTTTCCCAGTCACGGGTTTTAATGTCCTTACTTGGAATGTGTAAAAAATCAGTCTTAGTCTTTATCCTGGATAGAATAGTTGAACCCGTGCATCGTCGTAGGCATATGTTTCTGTTGACATGAAGTAAAGAAGGTGCTCAAAGCCAAAAAAAAATATCAGTAGAAAGGGCGAGAGGCTAGCACTCAACAAGATGGGTGGTGCAGGTGAACGAGATCAAAGATCTCCAAAATCAAATACTGTCAAATAACACCGCACTCAGGATTATGCTTCAAAGTGAAAAAAAATATTTTATTGTTCAATGTCCTAATGTGAAAAACGACAAGCAATATTAACGTTTCGGCCACAGCCTGGCCTTGATCACAATGTCGCTGAAACAAATGAAATGGAAGTGTAAATTATATATAAAAAGACAATGAATATTATACAATATGTACAAGGTCACGAAATATATACAGTGTTCAATTCTTTAATCAAAAATCCGTATATGTATGCCAAGAGTATTATGGACATTATGTCGGACTGGAGAATAAGGAGACAGTCGCTATATATGGTATATATATATATATATATATAAAAAAATATATATATAAAATGAGATGGGACTGATGTGGAACATACCAGTATAGAGATGCTTTGGAGCGTATGGTTAACAAGGATCCCTTTTAGAAAGGCTGGGTATGGAGTATATATGGTAAAGATATATTTATATTTACCCCACTTGCAGAGTCATGTGGTATTGAGAATACAGTATATATACACACCAGATATAGGTTAGCTGTATTAGGGAGGGTATTGTAATGCTGTGAATAAAGAAAGAGAAAACCATGGAGGTATCATGGGAAATGGTAACAAAATATATGTGGTTAACAAATAGAGTATAGTTACCCCATAGATTGTGGGGTTCTGGGATGCAGAGTATTGATATGGTAGAATATCTGTGTGCTGTGGGGAGAGATCGGTATTCAAAGTCATATATATCGCTTTTATGTGTGGTAGTACTTATCTTAATCCAGAAGCGCTCACATCCGTTGGTGATATAGTGGTCTTCCCTGTCAGGGTTGGAGGCGTTGGTGGTGAAGTGGATCGCTGGCACATACCGTGCCTTAGCTGGGAAACGCTGCTCAGAAGAGTGTGGGAGTGGATTTTTAAGGGGCTGGGCGGTCACATGTCCGGAAGTGACATATGACGCCAGCGCATGCGCAGTGTCTTAGGGGAGACGGAGCGGTCAGCGCTGTGTGTGGTGTGTTGCCATGGCAATGACTGGGAGGCGCTGAGCAGGCACAGGACGTTCTAAAAACGGCAAAATGTCAGATGGAGAGAGCGATAAGCACTCTAAGTTCTAACAAAAGGTGTAGGTGTTCATATTAATAAAAATAAAAAGGTAATAGGTTATGTTAATTGGTGGTTGCTATAGTGATGGTGGGAGGAGCAATCCCACAGGTATAAGCGCTGTGGCGATATTCTTGAGGACCTATAATGGTGTGGTGGGCAGGATTTATATACTGCAGGTCATGGTAATGTGCAGAGATGGAAGTCATGTATAATAACATAGTAATACAATGCAGATCAATAATCCATGAGCGATAAAAGCAATTCAAATGCAATATGGGTAGAAAAACATAAATGATAGAAAGTAAATCATAAAACAATAATAAACGGTAAATCATAAAAAATAGGGGTAAATATAACTGTAGATAAATAATCATAAATAAACATAAATGAAGTAGGAGTCCAAACAAAATCAGGAATAATGAATAAATGAATAAATAAATAAATAAGGAAGGGGGGGGGAGAGGAAAATCAAAGTCTTACCATCTCAGATATATAGGTGAGGCCAATAATATATAAATAGGAATTTAGGGATTGATCTGAGGAAAAAAGATTATATTAGCCAATCCATCTCTCTATTTAATCCCTTGGGGTACAGTGTATTGAGGGTATAGATCCAGTAGCTCTCACGCCTTTTTAATATTTGGATATGGTTCCCACCCCTTCTTGGTCTGGGGACACGTTCGATGATCTGAAATCTAAGTTGGGCTACATTGTGGTTGGCTTCTTTGAAATGGGTAAATACTGGTGTAACCCTATTCCTTTGTGTATCTCCTATATAGATTCTGTACAGCATTTAGCACTTAATACCATTTAATTGTCTTCATGCAGGTTTATTTCTTATGCCCTGCATCAATTCTCTATAAGGGATCCTTGTTAACCATACGCTCCAAAGCATCTCTATACTGGTATGTTCCACATCAGTCCCATCTCATTTTATATATATATTTTTTTATATATATATATACCATATATAGCGACTGTCTCCTTATTCTCCAGTCCGACATAATGTCCATAATACTCTTGGCATACATATACGGATTTTTGATTAAAGAATTGAACACTGTATATATTTCGTGACCTTGTACATATTGTATAATATTCATTGTCTTTTTTATATATAATTTACACTTCCATTTCATTTGTTTCAGCGACATTGTGATCAAGGCCAGGCTGTGGCCGAAACGTTAATATTGCTTGTCGTTTTTCACATTAGGACATTGAACAATAAAATATTTTTTTTTCACTTTGAAGCATAATCCTGAGTGCGGTGTTATTTGACAGTATTTGATTTTGGAGATCTTTGATCTCGTTCACCTGCACCACCCATCTTGTTGAGTGCTAGCCTCTCGCCCTTTCTACAGTCATCCTGCCTGGCAGAGACAAAATGTCGTAGATAGGTGACCAAGGTCTGGTTGGCCCTCTCTACCAACCCATTCGTCTCAGGATGATACGCTGAAGAGAGATTTAACTCAATACTGAGTAGACGACAAAGCTCTTTCCAGAACCGAGACGCAAACTGGGGACCTCGGTCACTGACAATTTTGTCCGGCATGCCGTGTAGACGGAAGATGTGCCTAACGAACAACGCTGCCAGAGCCCCTGCAGAAGGTAACCGTGGTAGTGGCACCAGATGCACCATTTTAGAGAAATGGTCGGTGATTACCCAAATGATGGTGAAACCCCGAGACTTGGGCAAGCCCACCACAAAGTCCATCCCTACCATCTCACAGGGCCTGTCTGCCACCGGCAAAGGATAAAGTAAACCAGCTGGCCGTTGTCGTGGAGACTTATTTTTGGCGCAGGAGACACACGCCCGAACATAGTCCCCAACATCACGGACCATATGCGGCCACCAATATGTCCTCGCCAGCAATTCAGATGTCCTCTTTGCCCCAAAATGTCCACCAACCCTGGACGAATGTGCCCAAGAGAGTACCTCCGGTCGCAAATTGGTAGGCACAAAAGTCTTGCCCGGGGGCACAGACTCTAGTGAAACCGGAGCCACTGTTCTCAGGCTCTCTGTGGGAACAATAAGCCGAGGCTCCTCTACCTCCTCTTCAGAGGACACCACAGAGCGAGAGGGAGCGTCGGCACGAATGTTCTTCTCTCCAGAGAGGAAATGGAGTGTGAAATTAAACCGAGAGAAGAACAAGGACCATCTGGCCTGGCGAGAGTTAAGCCGCTGAGCTGTCTGCAGATACACCAAATTTTTGTGGTCGGTGAAGACTTGGAAGGGAAAACGGGCCCCCTCCAACAGATGTCTCCACTCAGAGAAGGCCAACTTCATGGCTAGCAACTCCCTATCCCGATGGAATAATTCCTCTCCGCTGAAGTGAAGGTCTTAGAGAAGAAGAAGCAAGGATGCTTCCGACCTTGAGCATCCTTTTGGAAGAGGACTGCTCCAGCACCAACGGATGAGGCATCCACCTCCAATAAAAATGGCTTATCAACACCGGGGTGATGTAGGATGGGAGCGCTAGCAAAATGAGACTTAATAGAAGAGAAAGCCATGGAGACCTCTTCCGACCACAATTTGGGATTTGCTCCCTTCTTGGTGAGGGCTACCAAGGGAGCTACCAAGGTAGAGAAATGCGGAATGAACTGGCGATAGTAATTAATGAACCCCATAAAGCGCTGCACCGCTTTTAGAGAGTGAGGTTCCTGCCAGTCCATCACAGCCTGTAGTTTGGCCGGATCCATAGCCAATCCCTGGGTTGAGATGATATAACCAAGGAAAGGTAAAGACTCCAGCTCAAACATACATTTCTCTAACTTAGCATAGAGGGAATTAGCCCGTAAGAGGTCGAAGACTCTGCAGACATCTCTCCGGTGGGAGTCAATATCTGGAGAGAAGATGAGTATATCATCCAGATAGACTACGACCGAGGTGGAGAGCATCTCCCGGAAGATGTCATTGACAAAGTCTTGGAAAACGGCTGGAGCATTACAGAGCCCAAAGGGCATCACCAGATATTCGTAATGCCCATCCCTGGTATTAAAAGCCGTCTTCCATTCGTCCCCCTCACGGATGCGAATCAGGTTATAAGCACCGCGCAGATCTAGTTTAGTGAATACTCTTGCTCCCCGAAGCCTATCAAAAAGCTCAGAAATCAGGGGCAACGGGTACTTGTTTTTAACGGTGATGGCGTTAAGACCCCTGTAATCAATACACGGACGCAATTCTCAGTTTTTCTTCTGCACGAAGAAAAATCCCGCACCTGCCGGTGACACCGACTTCCTAATAAACCCTCTTGCCAGGTTCTCCTGAATATATTGCGACATGGCCTCTGTCTCAGGAAGAGAGAGGGGATAGACCCTTCCCGAGGAGGTTCTGCGCCAGGCAAGAGGTCGATAGGACAGTCATAGGGGCGATGAGGCGGAAGAGTCTCCGCAGCCTTCTTGGAGAACACGTCTGCATATGACCAGTAGTGCTTGGGCAGTGGAGTAAGATCTGCGGGTAACTCCGTAGTGGTAACCTGAACGCAACTCCTGACACATCTGCCTCTACATGCATCACTCCAACCCAGTATCCTACCCGAAGTCCACTCTATATTTGGGGAGTGGAAACGGAGCCAAGGTATACCTAGTAGGATCTTGTCTATTCCCTCGGGAAGGACGAGTAGGGAAATAAGTTCCTGATGGGAAGGAGATACCAACAATGCAAGTGGAACAGTCTGGTGTGTAATTTGTGAGGGCAATGTCGACCCATTCACTACCCGGACGGTCACTGATTTGTCAAGCGCCACCAGAGATATTGCATGACGGCGAGCAAAGCTAGAGGACATGAAATTCCCCTCTGCTCCTGAGTCCACGCAAAGGTCGGCGGTGAGAATGGAAGTACCAACAGTGATTGTCCCTTTAAGTGTCATCTTGGAGGAAAATGCCGCTGTCTCTAGTGAACCTCCTCCCAGGGCCACTAGACGCGATCGCTTCCCCGATCGCTGTGGACATTTGTTAGCATAGTGTCCTGTCTGCTGACAACGGTTACAGACCACGGATACTCGGACGGACCGAGACTTAGATCCTGCATGAGGAACTTCTGTGGCCTTTTGGGTTTCGGACGCCAGATCGGGAAATTCGATAGGTTTGGCAAACGTGGGAGCCAACCGAAACCTCTGCCTACGCTGGGCCCGCTCCAACCTCCGCTCGTGAAAACGGAGGTCAATGTGGGTAGATATGGAGATAAGCTTCTCCAGTGTGGAGGGAATCTCCCTGGTAGCCAAAGCGTCTTTAACATGGTCAGCCAGTCCTCGCCAGTAGATTGGAATAAGAACTTTATCAGACCAATCTAGCTCAGAAGCTAGAGTCCGAAACTGGACGGAAAACAGACTGACCAAAGACGAACCCTGTGCCAATGCCAGCAGTTGTAGCGCCGTATCGTGGGTGACCTGAGGTCCTAAAAAGACCTTTTTAAGAGCCTCCAAGAAACGAGGAGCACTCCGCACCACACGATCGTCGCGCTCCCACAGCGGCGTTGCCCATTCCAACGCTCTGCCCGAGAGTAGAGAAAGTACAAAACCCACTTGTGCCCGATCCGTGGGAAAACGTGCAGCCAGAAGCTCGAGCTGTATAGAGCACTGACTCACGAATCCCCGACATTGCTTGCTATCACCGGCAAACTTGTCAGGAAGCGGGAGGTGAGATAATGTAGGGGCAGAGGTGGCAGAAGACAAACTGGCTGCAGCCACGCTAGCAGCCTGAACAGCGACTGCGGTAACATCCACAGCTGAGGTTGTGCGCTCAAGAGCCGCCAACCTACCCTCCAGCTGCTGGATGTACTGCGATAGACGCTGTTCATCCGCCATTTTACTAGCCAGACCCTGGCGCTAATATTATGTTAAGGGTCTGCGGAATGCACCAAATATATGAAGTAGAGAGGTGCGTTCGCAGCCCGGGGTCCACCGTGCAAGCAAAGCCTGCTGCTAGTAGAAATGGCGCGAGAAGCAAACTCTGTTATCCCACAGAGTCGCCAACATAAACGCCGTAATGCGCTGTGGCAATAAGTGCGAACTCTGTTACGCCACAGAGCGCACTCTGTGCGCACTCACTAGACACAACTGAGTGGCAAAGAAAACACGCTAGGGCGCTGGCTAGCGTTGAAAGTGAACCCTGTTACGTCACAGGGCCGCTGAGAAAAAGTACTGTGTCCTGTCAGGCTCTCAGGTACACAGTTAAGTACTACGCGTTCATAAAGCGTGATCATGTGCTAATGTCCTCGCGGGAGTCACCCGCAATCTATGGCGTCTGAACGCCAGACCCTGAATACGGCAATCAAAACTCCTCACCGGTTATGCCGGTAATCTAGGGCATCTAGGACACCGACCCTGACCAGATACCATACCAAACTCCTCACCGATTAAGTCGGTATTCTAGTGGCTTATTTCAGCCGGGTCCCTATCCACACATACACATGACCACACTGGCGCATAGCATACAATGATTGATATTAGCGCATGGCGGCCCAGCCATGCTACCCTTTTATAGCAACAGCTACAGGACCTTCCAGGAACAAGGACCAATGAGAAGCTGTTACAAACAAACGTAGCTACATGACCTTCCTGGCGGACCAATAGGAGCCGCTGCAGCACCTGAACATGTGACCCCTGATCTCCAATGAGAGATCTCACTCTGGGCATGCTCAGATGGGAAAACGCAGGACTTTGTCTCAAAGACGACTGCTCCAGCACTGGCTATAATAGCAGATCCAGGAAAGGCAGCAGCAAGTCACTGCACAGTAGAGGAGTGGGCAAGATGCCTGGACTGACATCTCTGCTGAGCAGGCTCCACTGCGGCCGGAGATGAATGGGAGACCGCAGTGGGACGGGTTCGAGACTCCCCTTGTGCAGCAGCGGGAAATCGAACCCTAACAGTGGTAGTGTGCTTTGGGGTACTGAGGTGCCACCTGCAGGTCATTTTTCCTTACTGCAGGTTTATGAAAATTAATGTTTAAACTGTAATTTGTGATCAAATCAGGGATGTGTGGTTTGTTTGGCTATTTTCTTGCTGAAGGGGGCAAGTTTACCTTTCAAATGGTGTATCATTTGTGTGAATGGGTGCAGTATGAACGGAGATTCAAAGTAATCACCGAAAAACAGTGTTTATAAATAATAGAATAGATTTTACTTTCCTTACACTATAATAGATTGACAGGACACATAGTGTGTGCATATCGGGAGAGACCTGTCAGTATAGGACAGTAGGGAGAATCCACTAGTTACTTGCCTTGGCATAGTCATTTGAAATTTGTAAGCTTTTCAAATCTAGTTTTCTAGAAGAGCTAGAAAGGCTATGAGCACCTTTAACATACATGATTCAAATTATGTTAATGGTTAATAAAATTTCAATCTGTTTTTTTTTTCAATTATTTTCAATAATTTCCATAGCCTCTAAGGCCCCGTTCACACGTCCTGATATTTCCAGGACCGGAAAAAAACGGTACCGGAGATATCAGGGTCCATGTGTCTGTGTGTGTACTACATGCGGCACACGTGTGGCAACCGTGTGTCACCTGAGTGCCGCATCAGTACCACACGACACACGGACGGCTGCCGGGGAAGAGGCAGCTACTATAAGCCGCTGTCCCCCTGCGGCTGGTGCTGAAGCCAGCAGTCATCATTCTCCCTGCTCTACCTGCGAGCAGAGGAGAACGAGGAGAGGTATATTAAAGTCCAAACGACAGCAGGTGGGGGCTGTGCAATACCCCGATCATCCGCACCTACTGTCAGTTATTAGCGACAGCAGGTATGGTATGATGGGGGTAACAGTCTCAAAAGCCCCCACATGCTGTCATTTGGACTTATACGGCTCATCGTTCTCCTCTGCTCGTAGGCAGAGCAGGGGAGAAAGATGACAGCCGGCTTCATCACCACCCACAAGGGGACAGCGGCTTGCTAGCCATGTGAGAAATTTCTCCCATCCTTGTCGCCTGGTTGCGCTGATCTGAGGGAGACCAGGCGACAATGATGAGAGCTGCCTTAAGTACCCAGCACCTGGGAACAGAGCAAACTGTACTGCTTTTACCCATGCGACAGTAAGTGTCAAACTAATGCATTTGTCATCAGTGTGCACGTGTGCTGGATGTTTTGCAGCCCATGCTGGTGATAAAAACAGACATGTCAGGATGTTTTTCCCATGGAAAAACAATATATGGGTATGGGTTTAGATGTAGTACAGTTTTTAATTCAAAATAAAACTTAGAGAAAGGAGGGGTAGTGCAGAGAGAGATTGACATGTCTGTAGTGAGATAGAATGGCTGCAAAATTGTAGCCTAAGTCTGTACAACATGGATTGGCCGGAGGCAGAGAGGCACATGCCTCCTGGACTAGTCCTTAAGTAGCTGAGTGGGGCCGCTGGGTTCCGGCACTGTACCTGAGTGTAGCCAACTGCCTTCCAACATGTTTCAGTGTTGCAGGAACATCCACACTGCACACCCACACTGTGAGCACATCGCCTGCTTCTAACTGCGAGAGGAGGACAAGAGACAAAATGATGCAGTAAGCAAGAGCTCAGGCTACTGCCTGATCATTGGACAGAGCTTTTTACACCTGCGGTAACCTCTTGTGGAGTATGTCAGAGGGAGTGATTGTGCTGCTCCTGGCTGTCTACTGTATAATCTGATGTATTTAGAAAATAACTTGGCACTCAACTTAGTAGAATATGAGGATTTTTATTGCAGTCACAATAAAAATCCTCATATTCTACTAAGTTGAGTCCCAAGTTATTTTCTAAATACATGTGGTTGGGTTCCTACTTGAGCACCTCTCACAGCTGTGCCACGCTATATTTATTACTGTATAATCTGAATCACGGTGGCCAAGCTTTGTGTCACAATGAACCTTGTCCCACTCTCCAATTACACATACAAAAAGTCATCAAATGACAATATAAAGAAAAAATGTAACCATGGCAAATTGTTTGCTATGAGGCCATGTTCGTATCGGACAGTTCTATATTGGTCTCTGAACACAGGGCTAATAACAAATCCAAAATCTGCCCACATCAGACTGCAATGTGATGAATGATGATTTGCACAGTCACTGCCCCTTTCATTAGAGTATGATGGTGGTGGGTGTTTGTGCAGCTAACTCCCAATCATGAAGAAGCAGTGTTAAGATGGCAGGAGGCCACATTTAAGAATCTAAATCGTTTGTGCTAATACTGGGGCCCAGACATCAGCCCACATTTCTGAACCTGAATCCTTTCTGCTATTAGTGTGGTCAAGACAATTTCTTAGCAAATAAATATTCATTGTTTATTTAGTGATAGGTGACTAACAGGTCTGGGCCTAGGGTTGTGAAACAGATGGTTAAAAGAGGGGAATGGTACATCCAACATTAGGGGGAAAACGCGAGGTCATGGTGAAAGGGGGAATAGGCTTGGTGTTCGACGTGTACGTGGGTTAGGTGGTAATGTTACTGAAAGCCCTACTGAACAAACACCATCTCTTCCTATCCAAAGACAAGTGACAACATCTGTTACTAGATGGACTACTCATCCCCCTTATTTAGGAGCAACACATCGGCACACCTTCTAGATGAGGGTAAGAAAGAGCATGTGCTCCAGTGAATGACAAGCGCAGCATCAAGTGTTCCTCCACCTTAACATCACACACAGTACAATCCTCAGAGGTGGCACCCCAATCACCCTTGTTTCCCCACGAATCACAAATGTTAAACTGCCAAACTGACTGCAGTGAACCACAGATGGGCCAGTCTGCAGAGCTGTTCACACATTCTGTTCCATTGGCATCAGAGGTCTGCTCCAAAGATTCACAGAATCCAGAGGAGGAAAACATCTGCACCTATGCCCAAAATGTTGTCTTGTTGGATCCATGGCCATACCAAGAAGGGTCTGAGCAGAATCCAGACTCTCATCACCAGATGTTAACCCCCGGGGTGGAGGTGATACTGTTGGGACTCAGATATCCTGTAATGTCAGGGGAGGAAGAGGAGGAGGTTGACTCTCAGAGCGAGGAGTGGGAGAACAGAGAGGATGACAATGAGGATGTAGATCCCACTTGGTGTGAACCCATAGACATGCAGCTGAGTAGCTCAAGAGAGGAAGTGGAGAAGGAAGACAAAGAGTTTACATTGTGGCTTCCTGTACAGACATGGAGTGATGCAACCACGACAAGCACTGCATCCTCAGCCACAACTGTGGCCAGCAACATTTGCAAGTCTGCAGTTCACAGGGGTGGCAAGGGTTGTCTAGTTTGGGTGTTTTTTGAGAACGCAAAGGATGATCCAACACAAGTTATCAGTAGAAATGAGTGAATATTTCAAAGTTCGGATTACGATCGCCGAATTTGCAATATTTGCCAAACATATCTGAACGTCATTGGAGCCAATAGGAGGCAAAAACAAATGCATACACAACACCTTCAAATGGGTCCAAAACACATCAAATTAGGGGCAGACACGAGGACAGAGGCCTCAATTCTCCCATAGTACAAATTTTAGAATAGCACGGCAGCAATCATCCATGCATGAGGTATCAGGGTCTGGGCCAGCATTTACAGCTTTGATTTGAACTTCAAATTAAGATGAGGTAGGTAAGGCATCGGTATAGGCCTACTGTGCTGGAAGCCCTGATACCACATGCAACAGCTCAATCTGCTTTTATGCTCAGCCTCACTCAGGTGGCACAAATATCAGTTTCGTAGACTACTATTGTCAGAAAAATCTAAGGATAGTAATATGGGCAGATGACTCAAAGAAAGTTGAGGCCTACTGTTCTCGGAGGCCTACTGCTACAAGCAACACACGTGATAGAGACCCAACCAGGAGTCTACACATTTCCAAAAATTATTGTCAGACACTACTAAAGTGGCATCATTTACACCACAGTAGAACTAGTATAATGGGGGCCAACACATCTTCCTCTACCGTCAACCCAGCAGTTGTATACCCAACCTGGAGTGCTTACATTTCCAATGGCTTTTTGAGGATGGGTGTGATCAAGGTATGTTTGAATCAGGAGGGGAAGACACCAGTTGTTAGTAATAGATTGAAAAGGTGGATTTGGCTTGGGATGAAGACTGTAGTAAGGTTTGGAATCAAGTGGGATGCTATTGGATGAAGGTCACAGGTGGTGAGGAGAAGTCTTCAGATGAGGTGAGAGGAGAGGGAGGAGGAGCTCGTGGACATAGGAGAGAATTTAAAGTACTGAATAGTTGCTTAGAGTAGTGAAACAGGTATGATATGAGAGATGAGAAGTAGGTTTGTTTTGCTGCAGTGAGCAAATTTGCAACATTTTTACAACTTCTGTTACTGGAGGGGCTACTAAACTCTCTTTCTTTTCCTGCCACACAGCAGTATGCTTTGTATATGAGGGCAAGAAAGAACATGTACTCCATTAGATGGCAAGCACTGCATCAAGTGGCCTCTGCTCCTCTTCCTCCACCTTAACATCACACTCAGTACAGTCCTCTGATGTGGCACTCCAATTACCCTTGTTTTCCCCCACATCTCAACTCTCCAATTGCCCAACTGACTGTAGGGAACCACAGATAGCTGAATCTGCAGATCTGTTCACACATTCTATGCCATTGCTATCGGAAGTGTACTCCAAAAATTCACAGAGTCAAAAGTAGGAAATCATCTGCACCGATGGTCAAATTTTTTTTCAGTTTTATCCAGCGCCGGACAAAGTATGGTCCGAGCACAAACCAAACCCTCCTCAAGAGACGTTAACCCTGGGGAGTGGAGGTGATCCTGATGAGACTTAGATACTTGAGGCACTTGCAGACTGTACTGTGCCGTCAGAGCAGAAAGAGGAGGAGGAGGGTGACTCTTAGGGCAAGGAGTGGGAGAACAGAGAGGATGACAATGAGTTAGTAGATCCCACTTGGTGTAAACCCAGAGGCATGCAGCTGAGTAGCTCAGTAGAGAAGGAGGAAGAGGAAGACGTGGTGGTTACATTGAGGGTTCCCACAGACGCAGAGTTATGCAACCAAGACAAGCAATGTATCCTCAGCCACAACTATGTCAGTGGCCAGCAACATTCATGGGTCCTCAGTTGCCTAGCTTGGGTTTTTTTCAGATTGCCAAAAATGACACAAATAACGTTATCTGCCAACTTTATTAAAAATGACAGAGTAGAGTTAAAAAAATGCAATAATTTGACTACTACATGAATGAAGTGGCACATGCACGATTAACATGCATTAATCTGGGTGCTAAAAGGCAGACTAGAGGGCCTCGCCAACCTCCGTCCACCCCATCAACTACATCTTCTAATTCTTCCTCCTCCCTCACCGCGCCAAGTGTTGTCACACAGGTCTCTGGCTGCAGAACCTACAATTGAATACCTGCTATAGTTGGGGTAAGTGAGAGCCAGTCAGCTGATACAGAAGTGGACATGCCTAGTGTTTTTGACTGATCTTAGAAACCAAGCACACCCTGTCTTTCTCCATCCACTGTAACATCTCCACCTCCTCCTTTCTCACAGGCTAGCAGCTTGTTGTGGTCAGCCTACTCCACCCTGTGTCAGCACAGCAGCCAGCCCTCGTTTGTGCAGTTGTGTTCCAGGTGCTGTGTCATGTATGGTCCTGATGACATCACGTGAAACAGGGTGACACGGTGTGGTGGCCTGAAGTCCCATCCCTCTAATGTGCTATCTCCCTGTCTGGATTCCCTGTGGCGGCTTCCTGATTTGGAAGTGCTTAACCAGTCAGGGGCAGATGCTGCTTCTGCTGGTGGTGATGGGCTCCTCATCCTTCTGGATCATAGTGGAACTTCAGGGCTCAGATGTTCTGGCGGGTTCCGGCAACTGTCAGGAGGCCATTATCGATTTTGGAGATTGCCCATTACAGAGTTCAGTTGTTTCTGCAGGAACTTGTGTACATGCATCTTCACTGCTTCTTTCAATTATGCCATCATGTCTGGTTTCATGATGTCGGTCCTGGAGTATGTCCTGGATGTTTCCTGGTCCTGTATCTTGAATAGCAGCCGCACCTCCAAGATCCTCTTCTTCTTATATTAATCATGACTCAGACCTCCTACTCCATGTGACTTGACCTCTGCTTCGCCCCTTCTAACTCATACTCTGGTGTATGTGCATAGTCACATTTTAACCCTTACCTAGACTCCTACTTCCAAACTCCTTTCATGTCCAGGCCAGTGTAAAGGGGTGTAATAATATTATTTCCTTATTCTGCCCTCTTAGAAGTTCTGTACAATAATTCGGTGGTACTGCTACATGTTGCCATGTATTATCACCCAATCAATGGTATTGCCACACTTGTTATATGTGTTGCCATGTCCTGTAATGTGTTGTGTTATATGTTAGTTAGAGAAAACATAGTGCACTCTTTGGACACTAGAGGGGGGCACTGTAGTACATAGAGTTTTTAGTAAAAGGTAGGGTTAAGTGTAGGAGGGGCTTCCGAGAGTTAAGGTTAGGTTAGAAGGAAGTTAGTCAAACGGGGCCTGTGTGCCCAAAGTGTCCACATGGGCTATAGGCTCAGGACGGCTCGGCAGCAGCGTACCGTTATTCAGCAGAAGTCCCAGTTATCCACAGCTATTGGAAGTTGGTACAGTGAGCAAGAACAGCAGCTAATATGTGGCGACTCATCGCTTGGACGGAGGCTCTTAGAGCCAAAGTCAGACGGGCTGAGGAACAGAAGGATGCTGTAGCTTCACCGGGAGTAGTACAGACAGGTCGGATGCTTTTCCAGAGGCAACTAAACCAGGTGGCTGATGATTTCAAGTCTGGGGCGAAACAGGCAGGAGGAGTTGTCACCATGGCAAGGTTAGGCGAGGAAGAAGCAGGAGGGCAGTCTAAGATGGTCCGGTCCGGGTACGTGCCGTGTGGAAGTGTCAGCAAAGTAGGGAAAGCTGATGAAGCGGGTCAAGACGGATGTGTTAAAAGTGATGTGCCAGCTGTGGGTATATTGTGTGAAGTTCTCAGTTAAGAAACCTTTCAAGTCACCATGGACTGTGTCACAGTTATTTGGAGTCGCCTCGAAGAGAGGCTATCGCCGCTTGGGAAGTGCACGGCGGGACCTGAACCTGGGGACACAGGTATGCTGAATAGTGGACTTTGCTTTTCTGTGGGGGAAGACCTGGATGCTGACGCTCTAGCGTCCGACCCTTACACCTACACTAGTTGCACCTGCTCCAACCCTCTTATTTCTCTGCGCTGCTGCATCCACACTACTTCTTACAGTGGTAAAATATATGCACAGACATTCTGCATACTATGAGGACAATATGCAACTTCTAAACCGTACAGTCATGGCCAAAAGTTTTGAGAATGACACAAATATTAAATTTTCACATGATCTGCTGCCCTCTGGTTTTTATGTGTGTTTGACAGATGTTTTTATCACAGACAGAAATATAATTGCAAACATATGAGTAACAAAAGCTTATATTGACAGTTAGAATGAGTTAATGCAGCAAGTCAATATTTGCAGTGTTGACCCTTCTTCTTCAGGACCTCTGCAATTCTCCCTGGCATGCTCTCAATCAACTTCTGGACCAA
>JARQOD010000004.1:501166044-501203114 GCA_033576555.1 Oophaga sylvatica
CCCCTTCTCCCTTCTTCCCTGATATTACAATATTCAGGCACCTATATCTCCCTACAACACAAAAATCACAATCTAATGAACACATATAATATATAGCAGGTGAAACGCAATCTCAAGCATAGTTGAAACACAATCGTCACCTCCAGTGACGCTTTTACTAAGCGTTATCCTTAATGCCCTCCTCGCATGCTATGCGTCACTTCGGTGACGCTTACAGTGACGTCCTTGCTGGGCGTTGCTCCCAGGACCGCGATTACAGGGGACGCGTCACTTCCGGTGACGCGATCTCACTGAGGACGTCACCTAGTCCCCCCTCTTCCCTTTAAAAATGGAGGTTAGCGTCTCTCCAGCTGACAAGCGGCGGACACCGCGTCAATGCTGGAGAGATCAACGCTACCCCAAGTAAGTCTTTATTGCTAAATGCCTGTAAACTCTGCATGGCGCTATCTACATGTGGTGCTGTATATTAAATAGTTAGGGGGATAACCGGAGCATCTATACTTAAATCACCCACCGTTTGGATGTAAGCCTTAGTGGACATCAGTATATGCTTTCATGTTGTCCCATAATATTCATTACCCAGAAACAGGGGCACCTACATCAATAATTACCTTTTCCTGGGACATCTTCCTCCCATAAATCTAGTGTTTACTAGTTTGAATTTTTCTTTTTCTTATTTTTATTTTTATTATTTTTATTTTTATTTATATTTTATTTTTTTCTTTTTCCGCATGGAATTTTCCTAGATATACGCACACTAAGAATCCTATTGGATCGCTAAGTTCTACCACTTGGATAAACAGGTACACCTTTGCTCATATATTTACATTCAGGTTACCCTCCCCAAACTATAAGGATATGATTTCTTTACTTTAGATTTCATCTCATTCTCCACCTTAATGAAAGATATAATCTACGACTCTTTCTAAGGTAAATATGCCTTTACCGAGTACACCAAATACTTGGCACTATACACACCTTTATTTTTCCAAAAAAATTGTTTCTTTTTTAGGCATATAGCCTACGTGATTCATATTCAAAGCGAAAAAATATATACAAATTTTTACTAGCAGTCGGGTAGGTACTTTAACTTTCCTTCACATTTTTCATTTTGATCACTTTTTATTTCTCCTATGCTTAGTGATATAACTATAGCTTATATGGTCTCATTTTGTATTTTTCTCCTATATTTTTGTTTTTGTTTGTTCATATCTCCTATGTAAATTGTATATACTTCTTTTTACTGTTTCATATTGCCGTCAGACTGATGAAGGTCCATGTTCGGACCGAAACGTCTCCACTTTATACTTTGACTGCAATAAAGACGGATTAAACATTATCATCAAGTTGAGTGCCAAGTTTTCTATACATTATATTGGGTTGGGAACCTACTTGTGCACCACCACAGTAGTGCTACGTTATATTTTCCTGCACGTATTCCTCCGTATGCACACTGTGAACTATGTCCACCGGTACCTTTTCTTATAATACCGAAGAGACCACTATATTCTATCAAATTGAATCTTCCTAGTGACTTTTTGAAAGTTCCTCCTAGGGAGACAAGGGGAAGGGACCTAGAAAGGGAACTTCGACACCAGATCAATTACGAGCTGCACTATGCCACTCTAATCCGAGTATTTACGACTGAAGAGGATCCCAAGAGGGCTACGAGTACCGCTGCAACCTACTCTTTTTCGAGACTCTACAGATTTCTGCTTGAAATTTGAACAGATCTTAAATAAATGCTCATTTGACTTAATGACTCTAACGATTGAACATCTTCAATTAGCCATTACTAAAACCAAGGAGGAAATCATTAATATTGAGACTCAGCTTACCTCAGTAGGGACCTCTGAGGAATTGGCTGCCTTAAAGGCAAAAATCAAAACGGTGACTGACCCAACATAGGAAAGATACCGAACATAGAAAGAAAAAAATTTCAACGGGACGCAGACGACTACGAACAGGGCCGTATATATCGTTGGCAGTTTACTAATACCTTTCGTCCATCCTATACCAGGTCTAACTATAGATCCTCTACGGATCTATCCACATCAGGATCCGAGTCAGAAAAGAGAGACTTTCACCCAGGATCTAATCGTTTTTTAGGCCAAAGAACCAGGCGCCAACGAGGAAGAGGATTCGGAGAGGACACACAAGAAGAGACGCAGACCAGAGGTGACCCGCTCCCAGGTACTTGCCCACTGGTCACCAACATATCTTCACGAACACTAAGTGTAGCGGAATACCATTTACTCCAAAGGGGCTTGTCGTTCTGTCCAGCATATCGTCTGAATACGTTCAATCTGGACATGGAACTTCAAAGATTCTTTCGGAGTCTACGACTTAAGGTCCATTTTGCCAACAATCCATACAATAGGGCAAATCCACAGGAGATCATCGATCTCTTTCTATCACGAACCTAGGCCTCCGCAATAAAAGCACCTATGTTCCCCCACGGGGATCTCATGCTTTAGAAGCATTTATTGAGTTTGTGGACTCCGCTTCCAAAAAACTTAGACATGATATGGAGAATGGCAAAATACATTATAATCCCAACCTCAGTCCTTTAGACCAACAAGCCCTGCGATCACTTCGAGAGGATAAAATGATCATACTTAAGCCAGCTGATAAAGGGGGCTCCATAGTCGTCATGATAGATCCGATTATCGCAAGGAGATTTTTCGCCAGCTTAATGATAATTCCATTTACATGAAATTAACGGGCGACCCCACACGCGAAATTAGGAATTCGATTGAGGCTGTCTTGACTACCTATTCTGACTCAGGGGTTATTGACTCAAAAACAAGAGAGTATCTGGTTAAAAAGAATCCTATTACACCTGTTTTCTACACACTACCCAAGATACATAAGAGTCTAGAAAATCCCCCAGGCAGACCTATAGTGGCCTCTACCGAATCTATTCTCTCACCACTATCAATATTCTTAGAGAAGATCCTTACCCCGTTGGTTCGGAAAACACCCTCTTTCATACTTGACACTGGTGATTTTCTTGAAAAGGTACACTCTTTGGGTCCTCTATCAGAATCATCTATTCTTGTCACTCTAGACGTAAAAGACTTATATAGTCTATACCGCATTCAAAAGGAATCTCCTGTACCAGACAAATGTTGGAATCTTCCCAGATGCATGGGGACTCTATACAATTTTGCTTAGAACTCTTAACCCTGGTTCTTACCAAGAACTTCTTTTTATTTGAAGAATCTTTTATATGCAAATCAAGGGGACAGCCATGGGGTCAAATGTTTGCCCCCCCCTATGCGATTTGCTATATGGCAAAATTTGAGGAAGAAGTGGTCTATATTGACCCCCTGTTCAGTACATATGGTCGTCTATGGATGAGATTCATAGACGACATTTTTTGCATCTGGGAGGGACCTAAATCCACTTTAGAACAATTTTTTGATAAACTAAAACAGGGCATGGCCAGGTTTATCATTCACCATGACTGAGGATCGGGAAAAGGTGAATTTCCTTGATACCACAGTAATAAAAGACCAACAGGGTAATCTGAGCACTGACATTTTCAGGAAGCCCACGGATCGTAACAGCCTACTGCATTTTGACAGCCTACACCCACCCGCTGTAAAAAGATCAATACCTCGATCACAATTTCAAAGAGTACAAAGAATTGTATCCGACCAGTGCAAACGCACACAACGCCAGGGAGAAATGCACAATAAATTCCTGGAACGAGGGTACCCCCTGATCTCCTTAATGAGGCAGTCACACCGGTAACAAGACAAAGATCCCATAACGGATAGAATCCCCTTTGTTCATACTTATCATCCTTACGTTCAAATCCTACACAAAACAATCAGGCGACATTGGGGACTACTTAGTAGAGCACATCCAGAGATACCGGAATTTAACAATCCTTCCTACCATGCTACAAGAGGGCACCTAACATACGGGATGACCTAATCAGAGCGGACATAGGTAGTGGTACCCTGACAAATACTCAGAGATTTTTATCCAACCCAAAGAAGGGAACTTTCCCATGCCTGCAATGTAACCAGTGCCACAATGTACTAAGGGGCAATAATATACATCACCCCTACTCCGGCAAAAAGTACAACATCAAATGTTACTCCACTTGTAATTCGGCCTATGTTGTTTACCTCATCAAGTGCCCTTGCGGTCTCCTATATGTGGGAGAAACAACACAGGCGATAAAAGATAGGATTTCGAAACATAAATCCACGATCAGATGCAAGAATCTGTTGCTTCCCGTACCATATCATTTCATTACTACTGGTCATCAGATATCACAACTGAAATTTCAGGTCATAGAACAAATTCCGATTTCCAGACGAGGTGGTGACCGTATACGCCTCTTAAAGAAAAGGGAGGCTTACTGGATACACGAACTCCAGACTCTATCCCCAAAGGGGCTAAATAGAGATTATGATCTCATGTCCTTCATTTAATGAGATGTACGCCAACCCTTCGTATTATGTGTCATACAATTAGTTGGATTCCTACATTTGTATACTACAGCATTATACCATACTATCGACTTAATTGATTTTTTTCTGAATACTCGTAGACCTCTCATATATATGTACATACACATATATATATATATATATATATATATATATATATATATACATATAACCATTGATAATAATTATCTCGTATTTTAATTCTGGCTATATGTTAGACCCTGTATTATATGTCTCTTATATATTATATAAGGCATCATTCTAACTCTGTTTTTTTCTTTTACAGAGTCGATTATACTGAATATCTTGAACCCTACCCTTGGACTCCCCCTACCCGACTGCCCCCCCCCTTTTTTTATTTCATATAATATTTTTTATTTTTTATTTTTTATTTCATATAATATTTTTTATTTCTATTTTTTCCATTATTTTCCATTCCTTCCAATTTTTTTTCATGGGTACCAACCTAATATTGGTGGTAATACCTGCACTCCTTTTCCTTCTGAATTATTATTTATATATACATATTTTATTTCCTTTTTCTTTCCCCCTTCTCCCTTCTTCCCTGATATTACAATATTCAGGCACCTATATCTCCCTACAACACAAAAATCACACATCTAATGAACACATATAATATATAGCAGGTGAAACGCAATCTCAAGCATAGTTGAAACACAATCGTCACCTCCAGTGACGCTTTTACTAAGCGTTATCCTTAATGCCCTCCTCGCATGCTATGCGTCACTTCCGGTGACGCTTACAGTGACGTCCTTGCTGGGCGTTGCTCCCAGGACTGCGATTACAGGGGACGCGTCACTTCCGGTGACGCGATCTCACTGAGGACGTCACCTAGTCCCGCCTCTTCCCCTTTAAAAATGGAGATTAGCGGTCTCTCCAGCTGACAAGCGGCGGACACCGCGTCAATGCTGGAGAGATCAACGCTACCCCAAGTAAGTCTTTATTGCTAAATGCCTGTAAACTCTGCATGGCGCTATCTACATGTGGTGCTGTATATTAAATAGATTAGGGGGATAACCGGAGCATCTATACTTAAATCACCCACCGTTTGGATGTAAGCCTTAGTGGACATCAGTATATGCTTTCATGTTGTCCCATAATATTCATTACCCAGAACAGGGGCACCTACATCAATAATTACCTTTTCCTGGGACATCTTCCTCCCATAAATCTAGTGTTTACTAGTTTGAATTTTTCTTTTTCTTATTTTTATTATTTTTATTTTTATTTATATTTTATTTTTTTCTTTTTCCGCATGGAATTTTCCTAGATATACGCACACTAAGAATCCTATTGGATCGCTAAGTTCTACCACTTGGATAAACAGGTACACCTTTGCTCATATATTTACATTCAGGTTACCCTCCCCACAACTATAAGGATATGATTTCTTTACTTTAGATTTCATCTCATTCTCCACCTTAATGAAAGATATAATCTACGACTCTTTCTAAGGTAAATATGCCTCTTACCGAGTACACCAAATACTTGGCACTATACACACCTTTATTTTTCCAAAAAATTGTTTTCTTTTTTAGGCATATAGCCTACATGATTCATATTCAAAGCGAAAAAATATATACAAATTTTTACTAGCAGTCGGGTAGGTACTTTAACTTCCTTCACATTTTTCATTTTGATCACTTTTTATTTCTCCTATGCTTAGTGATATTAACTATAGCTTATATGGTCCTCATTTTGTATTTTCTCCTTTATTTTTGTTTTTGTTTGTTCATATCTCCTATGTAAATTGTATATACTTCTTTTTACTGTTTCATATTGCCGTCAGACTGATGAAGGTCCATGTTCGGACCGAAACGTCTCCACTTTATACTTTGACTGCAATAAAGACGGATTAAACAATATCATCAAGTTGAGTGCCAAGTTTTCTATACATTATATTGGGTTGGGAACCTACTTGTGCACCACCACAGTAGTGCTACGTTATATTTTCCTGTATACCAAGATGGGTGACATGTATACCATGAAGGGGCCCAGAACGGGGAACATATTTACCAAGATTTGGTCAGAATGTGGCAAATATATTCCAAGATGGGGGGACATATATACTACGATGGACCCTGGCTGTAAGGACATATATACCAAGATGGTCCAAGTATAGAGGACATATATACCAGATGGGGCGAGAATGAGGGAAATATATTCCAGGATGGGGGACATATACACTGGGATGGACACAGGATGGGGAGATTTATATAACGGGAAGCGGCTGAGGATGAAGAACATATATATACCTAGAATGGATCCAGGATGGGGGACTTTTGTACAGGATGGGAGCCATAACTGCATAATGTGAGAGGGAGTGAAATCCGTATGTCCATATAGGATTTAGAACACTACAATGGTCCATATATGTGACTAACATGGGATGGGGACCCAGAACCAAATCTTGCACCTGGACCCATTGGATTTTAGTTAAGTGACTAACTTCTGATGAGAAAAACAGTTTGGTGGTCAACCCTAATTTCACGTGTAATATTGTTAGCTGAGACATTGCTTCTAAAAACTACAGTGAAACTGCCTACTGAGATGTAGTATGTCTTACATATACCATCAATATCAAAATATTGGACCTTTATATGGTTATCCACATCTCATACATTGATGGCACAGCCACAGGATAGGCCATAAATGTATAGTAAATTTGGTCTCACACCTATTTATTTACCCCCTTATGTAAGCGCCAATTCTGGTGCTTTGTCTCACTCTTCCTACTTACCCTGGTGTGTTGACAAGTGGGGTAATAGTTGTGGGGTTGATGTCAGCTTTTTAATGTCAGCCGTGAGCCCATGTTTCCCATGCTTTCACACAGATGACAGCATGGGAAACAACGGATGTTCGGGCCCCAATTCATCTGAAATGGGGTCCAGGTTCAGTTCGAGTACGGCTATCTTTCTGGTACTTGCACTGAATGTTTTTTAAATGTTCGACTGAACCGCCTGTCTTGAACATCCACGGGTTCGCCCATCACTAGTGCTAACCACTAAGCTATCATGCTGCCCTAGGTATTGTATATTGTTAACTACTGAGCCACCGTTTTGCCCTATATATAGTACATTGCTAACCACTGAGCCACCGTTCTGCTCTAAATGTAGTACAGTGCTAATCACTGAGCTGCCATGCTGCCCTATATATAGTACAATGTTAACTACTAAGGCACCGTGCTTCCCTATATATAGTACAGTGCTAACCATTGAGCCACTGTGCTGCTCTACATATGTACTATATAAAGTACAGTGCTTATCACTAACTCGCGGTGCTGCCATATATAAAGTGCATTGCTAACCACTGAGTCGTCATTCTGCCCTATATATATTGTACAGTGCTAACCAGTAAGTCGCCGTGCTACCCTAAATATAATACAGTGCTAACCACTGAGTCACCATTCTGCCATCTATATCAAGAACTGGGCCCTGTGACGTGCTGCTGTCAGTAAGGAGGTGGCTTTAATTCCCATAGAAATTAATAGAAATGCCGACCAACTCTCCACTGACATAGGCTCATATCAGGGCCCTATTTTTGTAGAGTGATGGATCCTATTGCTAGGACCACATTTACTATACATTTATGGTCTATCCTGTGGCTATACAAAAAAATTATGAAATGGGAATAGCCCTTTAGGCTCCTTTATTAATACATGCTCTGGATGAGAAAATACAAAGTAAAAAACTTCTAATAAGAATAACAACTCGCTGTTAGTGTTGAGCGATACGATACTGCAAATATCGGGTATCGGCCGATATTAGCTGTATCGGGCTTTCGATTCCGAGTACCGATATTTTCGTCATATCGGATACCAGAATCGGATTTGTCACTGTCACTGTGAGTGTCCGTCGGTCGGGTCTGTCAGGAGTCAGCGGCACTTACCTGGCAGAAGATCTCCGGCGGTCACGTCCTGGACTGCTTGATGGCCGCCATTATCTTCTCCCTGGCGGTCACATGCAGTTTTTCGCGATAACTGCAGTGACTGCAGGGTAATCCCGGCCGTAAACCAGTCCGATGACGTCACGCCGGGGAAGCAGGTAATCAGCTGTGCTGCGCCGGGATGACAGGCTCTGCCTGCCTGCCTCTGAGGTCATTCTGATGTAGCAGAGCTGGATAGTCGTGGGACACTCGTTACTATGGACTGCGTCGGACAGGTGGTATACTGCTGTTTTTTTTTTTCATTTTTTTACAGGAGATCGATGGCGTCGCAGGATGAGACTGTAATAAAAGTAATGAAAACTGTGTTGTTTTTTTTATTAAATTAAAAAACTTTTTCATGAACATTCACCCGTCCGGGTACATCAACAATTTAACTATTTACATACAGGGACCCTGTCCGGGTTATTTATAATTCTTTGGCAGGGGTGTTCCAGGTACCACCTGGTACTCTTCTGATGCTTGCCAAACATCCGAGACACCAAGGACCACCAGGACCTGATGACGTCGTGTGGCCTGTACAGTCAAGTCGTGACCCGCTATCTGTGTCTGTGTGGCCACCTCTTTCGTCTCCCTCCGGGTCTGGAACCCTATGTCCCGGACTGTACGAACCCCAGGGGGCCTAACAGGCGCCGGGTACGGGCCAGCTATCATTATCATGTCCATAGCTGGGGCTGCTGAGGAGACCACTGAGGGAGGCTGGGGAGATTTACGGCGTGGGGTGGGCACTTGTGCAGAGGCCTGGATGTGGGAGGCTGAAGGCTCTGAGGGTCTCACAGGTTCCTGACACTCTGGGGACCAGGGGTCGCACCTGGTGACATTTAGGGCATACCATCCATTGTAACCCCAGTGTCGGGTGTAAGTTACCAAGTCTCCTGGCAACAGGTCCCTCCCCGGGTGTCCTTCTGGGAGGTGAGTCTCCACGTCCCGCCGGGTCACAAACACTTCTAAATAAAGTCCAGGCTCCTGGATGAAGCCCCAACCAGCTTTCAATTTAAAGCTCCGTACTGCACCCTTACGCCGCGGCTCCCTCACCGTACTTTTATCTTTTCTCATCCGGTCCTTATCTGCCCGGTCCTTCTCGATGTGACGTTGGCGAAGCTTCTGGGATTCGCGCTGCTCCCTTTGTCGCTCGGCTTCTCTCTCCCGACGTCTCCACTCTTCCTCCTGACGCCAGTTGTAATTCTCCTCCACCAGCATCTCCATGTCTCCACCATCAAACTGCAGCTTACGATGTCCGGTTTGCGGCAGCTCTCCTGGCGCCCGACAGTCCTGGCGGCGCTCACCTGCGGAGGAAGCAGCCGGCTCTGGAACAGATGACAGTCGGGGCTCCGGTACAGACAGGTAGACCTCTGGTGCCTGCGTGGCCTCCTCCATGAGGACGGGTGTCGCTTCTTCTGTCTCAGCGACGGGGGCAGACAGCGGGATCTGGGGTGCTGCCGGTGCAGCGTTTTTTGCAGGAACGGGTGCCTCCACTGCGACAACGTCAACCGGATCACATTGCAAGGGCTGGGATGCCCGCACGGACTCCTCTACTAGAACGGGTGCCTCACCTTCCGGTACAGACACTTCAGGTAAGAGGGATTGGCGCCGCTCCAAGTTTAATTTTAGGGCACGCCAGCTGGCTTCCATCCTGGCGACCTCCTCCCGGTGCCGGGCCAGGCCTCTTAGGGTATCCTCCGCTTCTTGCAGCGTAGGAGGGTTTCCAGGCCGGGTGCCCAACGGTGGTTCCGTGGCGATCGGGTCGCTTCCGTGGGGGGAGAACTCTGACTGCTCCATCCCTTCACACTTCTGCTCGTGTCCATTAGCCATCTCTGCCAAGTCACATGTGTCATTAGCATCTGGAGAGGGCCCCTCTTTTGTAGTGAGGCGGTACCTTCGTGTTAGTTTCCGCACACTGAGGAGGATGAGGAGGCGGAACTCAAGAGCTGTGGGGCACGATCTTACATTGCAGTACCATTTAGAGTGGTCGGCCATCGTTTTCGCGCCACTGAGTGAGTGTACACCCACGAAGAGCACGCCCTTCTTCTTCACCAGTGCCTCGTCGTGACGCAGATATGGCTGAAAAATGGCAAATACATTCTCTGATGATTTTAGCAATTCTCAAGCACAAAACCAGTTCAATTCAGGCACACAGGACTCGCTTATAGCGAGCTACAGAATCCTGTTCGTGACGCCCAAGTTGAGTCGCACAGAGCCAGAGGTTTTGGGGGTACTCGGCACCGAGCCCGTCGACTTCTATGGGGTATGTCACGGCTTTACCCGGCAATTGAATCAGAGTCTATTTTACTATGTAGAAGTGTATAAACTATAAATATATGTATATATATATGTCACAATGACATGTATATATATATATATATATATATGTATTCTATTTGTGTATATTTTGTGTTTACAACGAAAGAAAGTGTTTTTTTAGTTGCGATATTTTGTTCCCATAGACTTACATGGGACTTCCGGTATCGGAATCGGATATCGACGATATTTAGTGATATCGGCGATACCATTCCGATCCGATATTTTTAGATATCGAGCAGTATCGCTCAACACTACTCGCTGTCAACCCTAATATAAAATGCAATACTGTGAGGTTGCATCTAAACCTTGCTTGCATGGGTGCTGCTTACTGAACTGTTGTAGCTGAGCCTATTATTTGTGTACTGTTTGCTGAAACCCTGGAAGTAAGCCTATATGTGCTCTCCGCTATGTCATTACAATGTCCATAACAATTACTACCTGCATTCTATAAACCCTGAATGTGAAATAATTCTAGGCCCCTATATTAGGCTCAATTTACACATACAGTATGTTATTTTACACAGATAGGGCATCATACGCTATGGGGCTGTTCATTCACATGTCCATATTTTCATTCGATTTATGGAAAAAACTTGCCCACTCAAGTGAATGGGTCAGACAAAAAATGGATCGTGCGTGTGCCATGCGATTTCTATGCAGTCATCTCATAGGAAACCCGACATTTCATCAGCCGAGTACAGAAAATTAACAGCTTAAATCGTCAGAATAGAATATAGATAGATTTTAAAAAAAAATGGCGTGGGTTACCACATGTTTTTCTTAACCAGCTGAGGGAAAGCTAACAGTTTGGAGTCTGATATTTATAGTCTGGAAAGGGGATAATAAACATGGAACTTTTCAAGCTATTAATATCATCTCACAGTTATCTACTTAGCCTTTCCTTGTTATTAACAAGGGGGACCCTAAAAAATTATGTATATATAAGGGTCCCCCTTATTATTAATAACCAGCAAAGGCTAGGCAGACAGCTGATATTAATAGCCTAGGAAGGGGCCATAGATATCTGCCCACTCCCAGACTAAGAACATCAGCCCTTAGCTGCCCTAGAAATGGCACATCTGTTAGATGCACCAATTCTGGCGCTTAGCCTCAGCTCTTCCCCCTTGCCCTTGTGCAGTGGCAAGTGGAGTAATAGTATTGATTTCAGCTTTGCAATGTCAGTTGACTTCAAGCTCAGAAGTTAGTAATGGAGAGGCGTCTATAAGACACCACCATTACTAACCCCATACTCGATTGTAGTAAAGACAAACACAGAGCAAAGTCCTTTATTTGAAATAAAAACTCCCTTACCCTTTTTTACTCACTTAATAATGTCCAAAGAAAAATAAAACCACAAAGTAATCCTCACCTGTTCGCAGATAATAATGCTGTCCCACAAAGAACTCCAACTGGTTTGTTGAGCAGTGGCATGATGTGACCTCTCAGCAAGCCAGCGGGAACACACAGAAACAGCAGCATGAGAATGCTCCGCTGACATGGGTAAGTCACCAGAGTTCAAAGCCAATGAAACACTGTCACCTTACTGACGTCACCAATTGCATCATGATGATTACTTTGTGCTTTTATTTTCCTTTGGATATTAATAAAGAGATAAAAGTAGGTCAGGGAGTTTTTGTTTCAAATAATGGACTTTACTCTGTATTTGTCTTTATTACATTTGACTATGGTGTTAGTAATGGGGGTGTCTAATAGACACCTCTCCTTTAGAGTTGAGCAAATTTGTTTGGATTAAGTTCCGAATACAATCGGCAGCGAATATTGTTTTTGCAATATTCGTCGAACACAGTCGAATGTCATTAGTAGAGTTGAGCGAAACAGGTCAGTCAGATTCAAAAGTCACCGACTTTTGCCAAAGTCGGGTTTCGTTAACCGAAACACGACCATAGCGTGCAGTCGGCCATGCGTTCGGCGAAACGAGCGCCAAAGTCGATTTTCCCATAATGCTTTCAGGCGCCTTTTTTCAGCCAATGAGCAAGGACGTACACTGTGGGCAATGAGATGACATGTGCAGCGTCCACCACCATCTTAGAGAAGGGCATTGCTGTGATTGGCTTGCTTTGGGGGGCGTCATAGTGTCTATAAAAGCCCTTAGCGCCGACATCCATTTTACTTCTGCCTATCTTAACAGTAGGGAGAGGTTGCTGACACTGTTTATCAGTAGGGAGAGAGTTAGGGCTGTAAAGATATAAGAAGTTCTTATGTGCTTGTCATGTCCGCTCTCTATCTGAAACTTAACCTCTCCAAAACTGAACTCCTCCTGCTCCCGCCGTCTACTAACCTCCCTAAATTGACATTTCCCTCTCTGTGGGCAGGACCATAATAACACCCTGGCAGCAGGCTCGCTGTCTGGGTGTTATGTTTGACACCAATCTCTCCTTCACCTCCCATATACAATCTCTTGCCCGCTCTTGCCGCCTACACCTAAAGAACATCTCTAGAATCCGCCCCTTTCTCACCATGGAAACAACAAAAACCCTCACTGTAGCATTGATCCACTCACGCCTGGACTACTGCAACGCTCTATTACTTGTCCTCCCCATTACTCGACTATCCCCTCTCTAGTCCATCCTTAATGTAGCAGCCAGGGTCATCCATCTGGCTAATCGGTACTCGGACGCGTCCGCTCTTTGCCAGTCCTTACACTGGCTGCTCATTCATTATAGGATCCAATTCAAAGTACTTGTTCTCACCCACAAAGCTCTCCACAGTGCAGCACCCCCTACATCTCCTCCCTCATTTCTATCTATTGGCCTAACCGACTGCTGCGCTCTGCAAACGACTTTCGACTAACCTCTGCACTAATCCGTACCTCCCACTCCCGACTCCAAGACTTCTCCCGCGCTGCGCCAATCCTCTGGAATGCTCTACCCCAAGAAATTAGGACTATCCACAATTTGCATGGTTTCAGGCGCTCCCTCAAAACACATTTGTTCAGAGCGGCCTATCACATTCACTAATCAAAGTCATTCTATGTGTAAGTGTGTATGTGTAGCCCATTTACTATCTCCATCCATCCCTCACTCCCTCAAGATGGCTGGACTATCATTGTAAATGCACAATTGTATATACACACCCAGGGCCGGCGTCAGCACCCGGCACACCCGGGCAAGTGCCGGGGCCCTGAGCAGGCGGGGGGGCCCACTCGCCGTCGGGCACCCCGACGCCCGTTAGCGGTGTCAGCGCCGCCACTGGCCCCCCACTTGCTCAGGGCCCCGGCAGCAGCCGGCGCAATACTCACCTCTCCCGTGCCTCCGCTGCCGCAGCTCTGAGCTCCAGGGGGCGCCTGCGCCGGCGCTTCCTCTCTCACAGCAGCGCCGCTGAATGACGTCATCATTCAGCGTCCGGCTGTGACAGAGAGCGCACGGACGCCGGACAGGTGAGGCGTGTGTGTGTGTGCGCGTGTGTGCCTGCTGCGTGTGTGTATGTGAGAGAGTGCTGCCTGCGGTGCTGTATGTGTGATGGTGGTGGGGGGAGGCAGTGATGGTGGTGAGGAGGTAATGATGATGGGGAGGCAATGATAATGGGAAGGCAATGATGATGATGATATTAATGGGGAGGCAATGAAAATGATGGTGATAGGAGACAATGATAATGGGAAGGCAATGATGTTGATGATGATATTAATGGGGAGGCAATGATAATGATGATGATGGGGAGGCAATGATAATGGGAAGGCAATGATGATGATATTAATGGGGAGGCAATGATAATGATGATGAGGAGGTAATGATAATGGAAAGGCAATGATGATGATGATATTAATGGGGAGGCAATGATGATGATAGGGAGGCAATGATGATGATGATGGGCAGGCAACGATGATGAGGGGAGGCAATGATGATGATAATGGGCAGGCAATGATGATGATAATGGGGAGTCTTTCCACAGTGCCCTTTCCTGAGCATTAACAGTGCAGAGCGCAGCACAGTGTAGAGGAGAGCTCCATATTTTGTATGGAGCATTATATGTGGTCCAGTATTCTGTATGGAGCATTATATTGGGTCCAGTATTCTGTATGGAGCATTATATGGGGGATGGCGGGGTGACATCCTGCATGGGGTATTATATGGGTGATGAGGGGGAGACTATGTGGTGCTCATAATATTGTATGGAGGACTGTACTGTCCAGCCTGTACTGTGTGCTGTGAGGATTTGGCGGTTTTTGAGCTATTGTACAATTTACAATAGGTATCAGTCATGTAATGGAAGAAGAGAAGAGTTTGGCGTTGTGCTATACCCATATTTCTCTGCAGTATCTGTGCATCATGAATCGTGGTCTGTGTTAAGGGGGCCCACTGAGACTCTTTCGCCCGGGGCCCATAAAAACCTGGAGCCGGCCCTGTACACACCTAAACTTTGTATCTCCCCTACCTCATTGTAGATTGTAAGCTCTCACGAGCAGGGGCGGCTTATTTTGCTTTAATTATTATATTGTTAACGTTGTTACTTATGACTTGTGTTTTGAAACTGTTAAACTGTAAAGCGCTGCGGAATATGTTGGCGCTATATAAATAAAGATTATTATTATTATTATTGCTTGTGCTGATAGCAATTGTGCTGTATAGTTAGAGTGCAGTGACAGGGGAGGATTGTCTTGTGTGCTGCAGTGCTGTACGCTCCTCACACAAACCGTGTACCGGCTGGTATCATGGACAAATACATGCATTGCTGACTATCTATGTGTGACTCCGGAAATATATACGGAGATTTCAATTTTCCCCTACACTGTATACAGCTGTACACTTCTGAGACAGTACCGTTTTCCTGCTTTTTGAATTACGGTCAAATCCATACTTGGGTGAGCGTCTCTGTGTGACTCCGGAAATATATACAGAGATTTCAATTTTACCCTACACCATATACAGCTGTACGCTTCTGATACAGTACGGTATATCTGCTCTTTGTATTTCGGTCAAATTCATACTGAGTGAGCGTCTGTGTGTGACTCCGGAAATATATGCGGAGATTTCAATTTTCCCCTACACTGTATACAGCTGTACGCTTCTGATACAGTACCGTTTTTCTGCTTTTTGAATTACGGTCAAATCCATACTGAGTGAGCGTCTCTGTGTGACTCAGGAATTATATACGGAGATTTCAATTTTCCCCTACACTGTATACAGCTGTACGCTTCTGATACAGTACCGTTTTTGTGCTTTTTGAATTATGGTCAAATCCATACTGAGTGAGCGTCTTTGTGTGACTCCTGAGATATATACGGAGATTTCAATTTTACCCTACACTGTATACAGCTGTACGCTTCTGATACAGTACCGTATATCTGCTCTTTGTATTACGGTCAAATCCATACTGAGTGAGCGTCTGTGTGTGACTCAGGAAATATATACGAAGATTTAAATTTTCTCCTACACCGTATGCAGCTGTACGCTCCTCATACAGTACCATATATCTGCTGGTATTTTTGTCACATTTTCCCAAACATTAGGAAGTATGGTGGAAGAGGCCGCGGACGTGGGTGGGGGGGCCAGTTGGTACTCATTGTGGTGGTGCATCTGCTGATAGTGCCAAAATCAGAATAGCACCTAAGGCAGGAGCTGTTGAGCCTGCATCATTGTCTGGCTCCAGAAGGCCTGGAAGGCTCCCTTTTCTGGGAGTAGGTAAACCGCTTTAAAGCCGGAGCATCAGGAACAGGTTTTGGCTTACATTGCCGAAACAGCCTCCAGTTCTATCTCCTCCTCTTCTAAAGTTTCAAAAAATGCAAGCACTGAGTCGTCAGTGCAGGCTCCTGGTCAGGAACAACACCTTTCCTTGTGTCCTTCACCGCCACCAAAAGTGAAGGATGAGGCAGGCCACACTTCAGATTACTCCCTGGAGCTCTTTTCGCATACCATGCCTGGGTTATCAAGTCAAATCCTGAATTCCCCAGCCCAAGATGAATATGACATGGAGTGCACTGATGCACAGCCACTGCTATTTGATTCTGCTGGTACATTCACCCAGAGCACTGCATTGCCCTCGCAGTCTACTGAGCCAGAATCTGATCCTGATGAAACTCAGGTGCCCCTTCCCGCATACTCTAACACCTTACACGGTGACACAGAGGAAGGTGCAGATGAAATTGAAGAGGAGGTGATGGATGACCCAGTTGTTGGCCCAGATTGGCATCCATTGGAGGGAAGAGGGTGCAGCTGGCAATAGCTCAGAAGAGGAGGAGGATCCGCAGCAGGCATCGACATCGCAGCTGCGGTTATCTGGCAGGCCCGTAGCAGTCCAAAAACGTGTTAAAAAAACAAAGAGTTGCAGGACAGCTTGGCGAGACAGTCAACTTAGCACAGTGTGCAAGCCCTGAAAATTTATCCCATAGTAGGAAGAGTGCAGTGTGGCACTTTTTTGACCAAAATCCTATTGATGAGACACAGGTTATCTGTAAGAAGTGCAGAAGGACCTTTAGCCGAGGGAAAAATCTCCGAAAATTGAATACCAGATGCATGCTAAGACATTTAAACACCATGCACTGGCAAGTGTGGACGGACTACAAAACCTCACTGACTTTGAACGCCTACATTGCCAAACTGATCTCATTATAGATGATGCCCTTACGTTTGGTTGAAAGCGCAGCGTTCCAAGAACACATGGCCTACGCTGTCCCACACTATGACCTACCCAGTCGGCACTTCTTTTCTAGAAAAGTCATCCCTGCCCTCCACCTGCATGTGAAATACCGCATTGTCCATGCACTAAAACAATCAGTGAGTGGAAAGGTGCACCTCACAACAGATGCATGGGCCAGTAGGCATGGCCAGGGGCATTATGTGTCCATCACTGCGCACTGGGTTAATGTGGTGGATGCAGGGTCCACAGGGTACAGTGGCGGTGGGACAGTGCTGCCTAGTCCACGGTATAGGCAACAGTTGGCTGTAGGCGTACGACCCTCCTCCTCCTCCTCCCCCAGAAGCAAAAGCTCATCGACAGCGCAGTCGCATGAGCACTCCATCCGCAGCTGCCAGTGTTGCACACAAGGTGTCCCACTATCGATCAGCTAGTGGTAAGCGTCAGCAGGCCGTTTTAAAGATGATGTCTTTGGGCGACAACAGACACACCGCAGAGGTACTGGCCGACTACTTGCAGCGAGAAACTGAGTCATGGCTGGCCAGTCTACATCTTGAGCAAGGTAGTCAGTGCTAATGCCCATAATTTTGTGGCGGCCATAGCCCTGACAAAACTCAGACACATACCTTGCCTGGCTCACACCTTGAACCTGGTGGTGCAGTGCTTCTTAAATAATTATCCGGAGTTACCAGCCCTGCTCCATAAGGTGCAAAGACTTTGCTCGCACATCCGTCGCTTGCCCGTAGACTTCAGTCGTATCCAGAGGCTGCAGCGATCGCTCATACTCCCCAAGCACCGCCTAATCATAGACGTTGCATCAAGGTGGAACTCCACCATGCACATGGTTGAGAGGCTGTGCGAACAGAGGCAGGCTGTAAAGCATTTGTGGGAAGATACACAGGCAGGCAGTTTGAGGGCAGACATCAAGTTGTCGGGTGAGCAGTGATCAAAGCTGAAAGACCTCTGTAAAGTCCTTCAATGTTTTGAGGAATGCACACGGCTGGTAAACGCAGACGACACCATCATAAGCATGAGCATCCCACTTATGCGTCTGCTCATGCATACTTTGACACACATTAAGGATCAGGCATCTGCATCGGAGGAGGAGGAGAAGGAGGAGGTGGACGGAAGCTTTGATGACAGTCAGCCATTGTCTGCTCAGGGAACTGTCCTGGACGAAGTGGAGGAAGAAGAGGAAGAGGAGGAGGATGAGGGGGATGATTTTTTTGTGGTGGAGGATGCTTCTCGGGGGGCAAGAGAAAATGTTTGCTTGCCAAGGTCAGGGTTTGTGCGTGACTGGAGGGATGTGGATTTGGCAGAAAGTGCTCCTCCTCCCACCACTGGCAGTGCATCATTGACATCTGGAACATTGGCCCACATGTGTGATTATGTCTTGCGGATCCTAAAAAGTGACCCCCGCATTGCCAAAATTATGAAGGATGAAGACTACTGGTTAGCCAGCATCCTCGATCCACGCTATAAAGGCAAATTACCGAACATCATGTCACAGGAGAACCTAAAGCTAATATTGGCGAACAAACAAGCAACTCTGGTAAACCGTTTGTTAGAGGCATTCCCAGCACACAGCAGCGGTGCAGCTTTTACCACGAGCCGTACTGGGCCAAATGGAAGAGGTGTTCGTGGTGCACACAGCCTATGTGGCATTGGAGACAAGGGTTTCATGACCATGTTGTGGTGTAATTTCTCGAGTAACGCTCACACGACTGGTAATACTGAATCGATTGCAACAGACAGGAGACAGCAGTTGTCAATTATGGTTCAAAGTTACCTCTCCTCCCCTATCGATGTTCTCTCTCACAGTTCATTACCCTTTGACTATTGGGCCTGTAAACTGGACACCTGGACTGAATTGGCACAATATGCCCTACAGGAGCTCGCTTGCCCTGCTGGTAGTGTGCTATCAGAAAGAGTCTTCAGTGCTGCTGGATCAATCCTGACAGAAAGAAGGACCCCGGCTGTCGACCCAAAATGTAGGTGATCTCAGCTTCATTAAAATGAACCATGCCTGGGTTTCAAAGGATTTTGTACCACCTTCCCCTGATGACATATAGGTTGCCAGCAAAATGGCTCGCTTTGTCCTCCTCTTCCTCCGACTTCTCCAATTCCTCGATTTGCAGCTGCTGAACGTCCAGTCTACACCTCAGCATATGCCAGTTTTTGCACCTCCCTAACTGGGTTGCCCCCCCAGGGCCGACGTCAGCACCTGGCGCACTCGGGCAAGTGCTGGGGCTCTGAGCAGGTGGGGGGGCCCACTCACCGTCAGAGACACCGGCGTACAATGATGGGCCCTGTGCCAGTTCCCAGTGCCCAAGAGTGTGCACCCCTTTCTTGCTCAGGGCCCCAGCACTTGCAATACTTACCTCTCCCTGCTCCACCGCTGTGACGTCTTTCGCGTTTCCTGACAGTGACATTCAGGTCAGAGAGCGCGATGATGTCACGTCTGTGAGCCCTCTGGCTGAACAGTCACAGTGCAGAGAGCTGGAAGATGGCGACGCTGAGTAGTCCAGAGTAGAGCAGTGCCCAGCAAGGAGAGATATTTAATATTTTTTAATGTTTGAAGCTATATATGGGGAGCATTATACACTGGAGAATTATATATGGGGCCATCATACATTTGAGCATCATAGATAGGGCCCATTATACACTGGAGCATTATATATGGGGCCCATCATACACTGGAGCATTATAAATGGGGCCCATCATACACTGGAGCATCATATATGGGGCCCATTATACACTGGAACATCATATATGGGGCCCATCATATACTAGAGCCTTCATATGGGGTTCATTATTTATGGGGCATCATATAGGGCCCTTTATATATAGAGCATCATATGGAGCACTTATGGGGCCTATTCTGTATGGAGCATTATATGGAGCCCATTCTGTATGGAGCAATATATAGGGCTCATTATTCTGTGTAGAGCAATATATGGGGCTCATTATTCTGTATGGAGCACTATGTGGTGCCCATAATACTGTATGGAAGACTATTGTAGAATTTACAATAGATATCACTCATGTAATGTAAGACGTGAAGTATTTGGCTTTGTACTATACCTATATTTCTCTGCAGTATCGAAGCATCATGAATTGTGGTATTTTTTAAAGGGGCCCACTGAGACTCTTTCGCCCGGGGCCAACGAAAACTTGCAGCCAGCCCTGCCCCCCCAACTTTAGCCAAATAACCCCCAGTTTTCAATGCGTTACTATTATTATTCAGTAAATTAAGATTGACAAGCTTAAGTAATAAGAATTGATGTCATTGGCATTGAAATGGGCACTGTAGGTGTGTTTACTGTCCTCCACTCCCTGTCAACTTTTCTTCCCCATTGACTTGCATTGGGGTCGGGTCTTTGACTCTGACTCGACCGTTTCCGTTAGTCGGCCGACTTCGTTCGATTCGACTTTTGGGAAAGCCGGATGGTTCGAAAGCCGACTCGACCCTCCCGGAGCCAAAGTCGCTCATCTCTAGTCATTAGAGTCAATGGGAGTAGAATCTAAATAACAAGGAAAATGGGCGCACTATATATACTGAAAATAATAGGGAGGTGCGAATGGGTAGAAGAAATTGTACAATGGAAAAGAAGAAAGACACTACCGTAAGAAACGCACACTGCACCACAATTAATGCGTGAAAAAATGGCAAGATTTTTATTGGTACATACAAAAGTGAAATAAAACATAATTAAAAACATCATTCAATCCGTCCTGCAAACCAGCCCATGTTAATGAGAAGGGGTATATTGCACATAATATATGTCCAAATACGAGAAAAACAATAAGAGATAAATGTGCAAGACAATAGCTTCACATAGATAGAATAAGAACCTGTATGGACCGAAAAGATATAATGAATGCAATGGAGCAAAAATAGAGTGGAGAAAATGCTCCCAAAAATCCTGCAAACTGTCAGAAAAAGAAACAAAATAGAAAAGAATGAATAATGATAATCACTATGCAGGATATAGAATCAGTCCCAGCACTGGTAGGAGCCGCTAAAGGAGCAACAATATACTGAAAGAGATCCTGCAAAACAGTAAAGTATCTGTGCAGGATGTGAAATCGGTCCCAGCAATGTTAGCAGCCGCTACAAGGCGATAATAATTACCCCAGAGAAATCCTCATGATACAGGAAAAAAGGCAGGAGTCAGGACGGTGAAGCTAAACGTGACCCATGCGTTCCGCCGCAACCAGTGCCGCTTCATCAGGGAAAGTGACAAAAGTGACAAAAGGAATACCAAGGAAGTCTTAAATGCCTGTTGTTAACCATGTTCTAAGAATTGTCAGATGTGCACAATGCATGCAGCCCGGGGGATTCTGAATGGGCGTGGACAGAAAGCTGTCAGTAAGAGTTTGTGGACGTCTCCACACCTCTAAAGCTAACGCATACATAGTAACTATGTTTGAATGGTGCCAGCACGCGCATGCGCAGTGCTGCATAAAATGTAAAAATAGCAGAATGTTCTCAGGAACCAAAAATAGGACAGACAGGAGACATATGGGAGTACACAAGAGATCAATCAGCCATACACATTCATAACAACCATACACAAACAGGAAACATAGGGCACAGTTAATTTCGGAGTCTTTTATTATTAATGAATAGCTGTTGAAATACCTAGAACTAAATACAAAAAGAGGGATTCAATTGTTAAGGAGATGAAAATCTATGCTTAGAAGAAGCATGCGGCATTTGAGACCCAATGAGGGAGGATCACAACGGGCATTTAACTGGAGACACCAAGGGAACCAACATGTTGTTTTCTCTATACATAGACCAGGCCATACGCCTCATGACCCAATGCAGAGTAATGAACAAACCTCGGGTAGCGATTTTTTATCGTCAGCAGAAAGTGAGCCAGATCCAGGCCCAGAAGGGGCCGCAGACGCAAATCGCGCCCTTGCCAGAACCACCAGATACAGGGGACGGAGATTCCCACCTCAATACCAACACAGGAATGTCCGCCGATGAACCCCCAATGTACATCAGAAATATTGTCCTCTGATCAACAGGTACCAAGTGATAGTTTAAATGTCATTAACCTTTCTGATCATCAATTGACTGCTGTTGAATTATCTGTATTGCAGAGGGGACTGAATTTTTCTCCTGTACAAGTTTTGGACAAATTCACCATTGTTAAGGACTTATATCTATTTTGTAGGAATTTGGTTCTCAAGGTACTACATTCTAGACCTCAAATACTGGATAATGGAGACAATATGGATTTTACAGACAGACAGATCTTACGTGATTTGTTGGATCTGCTACAAGAAAATCAAGAAACTGGGGTAAGAATCGTTTCCCTTATAAGAATAAGTCTCAGACAGCTCCCCCCTTTTCATTGGTACCAGCCATTCGTATATTTTTCGAACTTGTGAAAAAAGATATCCTTTCTTTGTCTTCCTTCTGCCCTGCCAGTAATAATCTTAATTCAGCAGAAAGGTCAGCTATCCACGGACTTAAATCGAATCAGTCTTTCATTATCAAGGAAGCAGACAAGGGGGGAAATGTTGTCCTTTGGTCACATGATCTCTACTTGGAAGAAGCTTATCGCCAACTGGGTAATATTAAATACTACCGTAAATTACCTTCTGATCCCACGGGTATCTTCTCTGTCAAGCTTAGAAGGCTTCTGGATAGGGCCAAAGAGCTTGGCATTATCAACAATCAGGAGCATTCCTTTATGTGGGTGGAACATCCCATTACGCCCACCTTTTACATGTTACCTAAAGTGCACAAGTGCATAGATAAACCTCCTGGGCGTCCGATTGTGGCTAGTATTGGCAGCCTGTGTGAAAAAGCCTGTATATACGTGAATCATTTCTTGCAACCTCTAGTCAAAAACTTACCGTCATTTGTACAAGACACATCGCATTTTGTAAGAATTTGTCAAGACATTTGTCTACCATCAGAAGCCATTCTAGTCACTTGTGATGTAGAATCCCTGTATTCTAATATTGGTCATGAAAAGGGTATTACGGCTGTCATGTATTTTCTTGATACTGTACACTATCGGACTCAGACAGAATGCATGATTCTCTGGTTCTTGATCTTCTCAGATTTGTGTTGACACATAATTTTTTTCTGTTTGACCGTTCGTTTTATTTACAGATGTCCGGAGTGGCCATGGGAGCCCGATGTGCTCCGGCTTTCGCTAATCTATTTCTCGGATGGTGGGAAGCTACGATGGTTTTCCCCTCTACAATATTTAAGAATTATGTCCGATATTGGTCTCGATATATGGACGACATTTTCTTTGTTTGGGTGGGGCCCATAGATACTTGTCAAGAGTTTATTTATGATCTGAACCAGAATGCTCTCAACATAATCTTGACTTATCAATCGTCCTCTGTTTCTGTCACATTCCTGGATCTACAGGTGAATTCCCATGAGGGCAGTGTTCATACGACTCTCTTTCGTAAACCCACGGCCACTAATAGCCTTCTTGAATATCGTAGCTTTCATCCACCCCATACGAAGAGAGGCTTTCCCATTGGTCAATTTCTACGTGTCAGATGAAATTGCTCTTCTGATTTTGATTTCTCTCAGGGAGCATTGGGTTTGACCAATCGCTTCAGGAAGAGGGGCTATCCTCATCGAACCATTTCCATGGCTTATCAAAGAGCAAAAGGCCAAACACAAAACTCCCTTCTAATTCATAGGACGAATACGTGTGACAACAGACCCAGGTTTATTACTAGGTATAACACCCATTGGAGTCACATTAGGAGTATCCTATATAAACATTGGAGTATCCTCACCACTGACCTACAGACCTCGAAGGTGATTAGCGACCAACCACTCTTGACTGCAAGACGAGCACCCAACCTAAAAGATCTACTGACCAGGAGCCATTATGCCAGACAGACTATACACTTGAACCGTGGGATCCAATTGAGGAGATCTTTTCCCTGCTGTAATTGTGTTATATGTGCACATATGAGTCCGGTACAAGACTTCTTCATTAACCCCCTTGATGGTACTAGACATAAGTTACGCAATTATATCAACTGTAAAACCAACTGTGTAATCTATGCTCTTATTTGTCCCTGCCACGAGGTCTACGTGGGACAGACATCACAAGAGCTGAGACAATGAATACAGAAGCACTTTTCTACGATCAACTTGGCATGTATGGACCAGTCTAAGGGTAAGCCCCTTACGTCTGTGGCTTCCCACTTTTTGACGCATCACGCAGGCAAGATTGGGAATACCCGGCTGGTGGGTTTGAAACGGGTGGAGGTTTCCAACAGAGGGGGTTCTCCCAAGAAACTTCTTTTACAAATTGAGTCTCGATGGATTTTTAACCTTAATTCTACTGCTAAAACAGGTTTAAATGAAGAGCTTCTATTTACGGGATTCTTGGGACACTAATCCTTGTCTCCTCTTCCTCTCCTCCCCTGCATCTGGAGAGCCTGACTTACTGTCCATCGTTTGTTTGATGTATCATTAAGGATCTGGAATATCATGGGATTTTTATACATGGAAGCCTGATCTACTGCCCATTGTTTGCTTGATGTACCATGGAATACCATGGGAGTTCTATACTACAATCAAATATATGTGATGCCCTATACCAGGATTTGATTCTCATGTCATGCATCTTCTATTCTTTGTTTAGTGGGACATTTTCGTCCAACTGTTGGTTTTATTTTTATTTTTCTTATATTTACCCTTGTCTTTGATTCGGCACTTCAGCCGCTTGAGCTTTCTTTACCATTCCTATTGATAATCAGCAGGTGGCCCATTGGCTAATATTGATGCCAGATATGAAGTGGCTCCCGTTTCCTTTTCTTTTTTGGGTCTATTGATCTTATTTATCGTAGTGGATTGGGTCACTATCACTTTCCTTCACCTTTTCAGGTTTCACCTGTATGGACCAATTTGATATCAATTATTTTTCAAGAATATGCTATACTTCTCACATGCATACCCGCTTCGTCTTTTGGATCGTGCAAATTAGGCAATTCTATAACTTTGGTATTTGGTTCATACTTTGCTGTTTACCTACCTTTTTGGTGGGTTTTGCTTTATCGATATCTACACTCTTATTTTACTTTCAATTTGGACCGATGTGCATTGTCTTGTGCATATGGGAGTCCTCTGGTTTTTTGAGCAAATTGGATCCTCACTCATTGGGTCTCAAATGCCGCATGCTTCTTCTAAGCATAGATTTTCATTTCCTTAACAATTGAATCCCTCTTTTTGTATTTAGTTCTAGGTATTTCATCAGCTATTCATTAATACTAAAAGACTCCGAAATTAACTGTGCCTTATGTTTCCTGTTTGTGTATGGTTGGTATGAATGTGTATGGCTAATTGATCTCTTGTGTACTCCCATATGTCTCCTGTCTGTCCTATTTTTGATTCCCGGGAACATCGTTCTATTTTTACATTTTATGCAGCACTGCGCGTGCGTCCACACACTCTTACTGACAGCTTTCTGTCCACGCCCATTCAGATTTCCCCGGGCTGCATGCATTGCGCACAGCTGACAATTCTTAGAACATGGTTAACAACAGGTATTTAAGACTTCTTTGGTATTCCTTTTGTCACTTTCCCTGATGAAGCGGCACTGGTTGCAGCGGAAAGCGTGGGTCACGTTTAGCTTCACCGTCCTGACTCCTGCCTTTTTTCCTGTATCATGAGGATTTCTCTGGGGTAATTATTATCACCTTATTGCGGCTGCTAACATTGCTGGGACCGATTTCACATCCTGCACAGATACTTTTCTGTTTTGCAGGATCTCTTTCAGTATATTGTTGCTCCTTTAGCGGCTCCTACCAGTGCTGGGACTGATTCTATATCCTGCATAGTGATTATCATTATTCATTCTTTTCTATTTTGTTTCTTTTTCTGACAGTTTGCAGGATTTTTGGGAGCATTTTCTCCACTCTATTTTTGCTCCCTTGCATTCATTATACCTTTTCGGTCCATACAGGTTCTTATTCTATCTATGTGAAGCTATTGTCTTGCACATTTATCTCTTATTGTTTTTCTCGTATTTGGACATATATTATGTGCAATATACCCCTTCTCATTAACATGGGCTGGTTTGCAGGACGGATTGAATGATGTTTTTAATTATGTTTTATTTCACTTTTGTATGTACCAATAAAAATCTTGCCATTTTTTCACGCATTAATTGTGGTGCAGTGTGCGTTTCTTACGGTAGTGTCTTTTCTTCTTTTCCATTGGGAGTAGAATGTACCGAATATGTTCAGAACTGATCATCAAACATACATTCGGCACGAATAGGGTACCAATATGGCACGAATAAGGCAAATTCAGATTCGGTGGCCAAATCCGAACAAATTCGCTCAACTCCTCTCTCCTATACTGATCAGCTGACATTACAAAGCTGACATCAACCCAAATACTATTGCCTCAGGGCAAGTGGGAAGAGCAGAGGTTGAGCACCAGAATTCGCTCATATGATGGATGTGCCATTTCTGTGGCTGCTGAGGGCTTTTGTTCTTAGTTTGGGAAGGGATCAATATTCATGGCCCCTTCCCAGGCTATTAATATCAGCCCACAGCTGTTTGTTTAACCTTTGATGGTTATTAAATATATGTGGGCCCCACGTCATTTTTTTGGGGTTCGCCATATTGTAATAATTAGTAAAGGCAGTGCAGACAGCTGTGAGATGATATTAATAGTCTGGGAAGTTCCATGTTTATTACCCACTTCCTGACAGAATTACTGTATACGTATGTCAGACGAATGCCACCTGTTAAAAATCACACTGTACTCGCATGACACTTGCGTGACATTTTTCCTTCTGTTCTGGATCAACATCGGACCTAATTTTTAAATGATAGTCTGACTTCAGACTACATAAAAAAAGTGACGTCTGAATGAAGCCTTTCTCAACCTTCTCAGGTCCATTGCTGAGTCTTCACCCATACTCTGGTGTCTGTTGTTGTCTGGTTGTCTGCAGTGCAAACATCACATTGATTGCATTGCACCCAAACAGTGAGCTCAGCTGCTCTGCCTGTGTTGATAGCATGAGATGCTGAGCTCACCATTTGGCTGAAACACTGCCAACGTTATGTCAACAGACAATGGATCCGAAGAGATTCATTACTGGACCCGGGGAGGGTGGACATTTTTCCTTTTTTTTTGCAACAAATTGTAACTGGAAGAAAAGCAAAAAACTGAACTGAAGTAGACTTGAATGACATGCAAGATGTAGAAGCATGTTCACACTGGCCATATAAGCAAGCAAAACCAAGGGAAAAAGCAATGTGTGTATATACCCTAGTGAAAATAAATAAGTAAAAAAGCAAGTGCATTAACATAGGGTACTTAGTAAACACTGTTTTGATCAAAAAAGTATAAAGCTGTCCCACCACGGCAAGATGGTTGTCTGATAGACGCCTCTCCATTAGTAAGCTGTTGGCTTGATGTACCAGACGATACAAAGGTGACATCAATCTCACAGATATGCACCCCACTTGCAACCACCATAGAGCAAGTGGGAAGAACAGGGCAAAGTGCCAGAATTGGTGCATCCAATAGATGTGCATTTTCTGGGCAGCTGTGGGCTGCTATTTTTAGGCTTGGGGGGTAATATCAATGGTCCCTTACCAGCCTGAGAATTCCAGCCCCCAGCTGTTTTCTTTTGCAATGCTGGATGTCAAAAATGGGGGGGACCCCATGCCATTTTTAAAATCATTTATTTAAATAATTAAAAATATGGTGTGGGAACCCCTTTATTCTTGATAACTTAAGCTGACAGCTGAGGGTTGCAGTCTGCAGCTGTCAGTTTTGCCTGGCTGGTTATCAAAAATATTGATATAGGAAAGATGTGTATCTTCGTACTGTGTTAGCCAGTAGATAGAAAAATATTTAGACTTGAGAATCCTCAGTGGTTGATACCTTTTAATGGCTAACTGAAAAGATGGTAACAAATTGCAAGCTTTCGAGACTACTCAGGTCTCTTTATCAGGCGAAGACTAATGCAAAATCTGAAGAATCACATAATTATACACAACAGGATACAGGAATAATGCAATAGGTAAGACAAGTGACGTGAAGCAGAACTGTCATTATGGCAGAGGGATGAACATAAATATTGGAACAGTTCATAGATAAGGAGTGAAAGTTTTATTGCCCTCTGATTGGAGTCTGCTATTGTGTTTTTATGCCCCTAGAAGGTCAGAGAAGCAGATTCCTTAATTGATGTAGAAAGACATGAATCCGTGTAATATATTCATTCCAGCACTAAGAGTGTCAAAGGTCATCATAAGTCTATATTCCCAAATCTTTCTATCTCTCTCAGATTTAAAGTTAGCTTTTAATACAAGTAATTTCATATCCATCATACTATGACCGGGCATACAAAAGTGTTTTGCCACAGGTAAATCCATTCTTTTTTCTCTTTTTGGTGGCGATGAATTCTCATCGCCACACAATAAGAGAAAAAAGAATGGATTTACTTGTGGCAAAACACTTTTATATGCCCGGTCATAGTATGATGGATATGAAATTACTTGTATTAAAAGCTAACTTCAAATCTGAGAGAGATAGAAAGGTTTGGGAATATAAACTTATGATGACCTTTGACACTCTTAGTGCTGGAATGAATATATCACACGGATTCATGTCTTTCTACATCAATTAAGGAATCTGCTTCTCTGACCTTCTAGGGGCATCAAAACACAATAGCAGACTCCAATCAGAGGGCAATAAAACTTTCACTCCTTATCTATGAACTGTTCCAATATTTATGTTCATCCCTCTGCCATAATGACAGTTCTGCTTCACGTCACTTGTCTTACCTATTGCATTATTCCTGTATCCTGTTGTGTATAAAAATGTGATTATTCAGATTTTGTATTAGTCTTCGCCTGATGAAGAGACCTGAGTAGTCTCGAAAGCTTGCAATTTGTTACCATCTTTTCAGTTAGCCATTAAAAGGTATCAACCACTGAGGATTCTCAAGTCTAAATATTTTTCCAAAAATATTGAGGAACCCACACCATTTTTTAATGTATTTATTTAGAATGCAGGCGGGGGCTGATGAATACTCTCATCAGCCACCACTAGCTTTCGCTGTTATTAGTGGCTGCAGGTGTAGGTAGATGGGAGCAATAGTCTCATCAGCCGCCACCTACTCTCATTGTTATCAGTTGAATATAACTCTCAACATTCTCCCCTACTGGTGTAATAAGCAGGCACTGGGATGCAGTAACACAAATGCTGCAGAGCAGGGATCAACTATGTTTGATTATTTAACAGTGGGAAAACTCCTCACAGAGAAATAACAGGGTAAACAAAGAGTACTAAGGATAAAACTAAATAAAAGTCAGTTAACTAAACAGTCTCTTGTAAAAGGTTTGACTCCACAGCCTTTCACTCTCTGAATACCCTGTGGGTAGCAGAATGCTGGGAGTGTTCGGTGTAATGTCTGCTAGCGTCCTCGCCTAGCACACGATCCTTCTTCAGGCAATAGCGGGCAGTCTCCGGTTTTGTCTGCTGAGCCCCTAGTCCATATATCTGTGGAGTAAGAGAGTAGAGTGTTGTGAATGTGTTGGAGACGACTTTGGAGCTGACGCTCCCTCCGGTGGTTGCTGAGGGTAATGAACCAATTAAGGAATGGGTGTCAGGTGGGGCTTACTGGCCTGATATAGGTGAGCAGGCCTCCCATGATCCTCGCCGGTAATCAATTGTTGATTCCAGGTCTTTGTTGGAAATTCAGCTTGCTTTCCTGCTATCATTCAGATAAGTGACTTTCTGTTTTTTTTCTGTGGTTGGATTTTCCTTGCTTTTTGCAGTCTTGCCTTGGACTTCAGCCGGGTCCCCTTTGGGGGCTTGCGCTGCTCTCTGTTCTCATTTTGTATTTGCACTTGTTCTCTGTTCCATTGATATTTTTTATTGCTGCGTAGCTGTGTGTCACACCAGAGATCTGATATAGGTGGTCGAGATCGTGTGGTCTCAGGTTTTTTGTAATCAGAAGTGCTGGTATTTTTATTAGGGTTATTCTGGGTTGCAGACAGAATTTCTCTCCTGTACTTACTTTCTAGACAGATTTGGGCCCCAACATTTGCTCATTCTATTTTCTGTCTGTGTTCGTGTTTTCCTCTTGTCTAACAGCTATTACATGTTTGGGGGCTTCCTATTTCTTTGGGGGCTTTACTCTGGGGCAGTTAGCTTTCCTCTTTCTATCTTCAGGTGTAGCTAACTCTCCAGCTGTGTTGAGGCGTCTAGGATCACCGTAGGCACGCTCCACGGCTACTTCTAGTTGTGCGGTTAGTTTAGGGATCTGCAACCCATTAGGTTCCAGCCTCTCTGGTGTCTTGCTGCTTTAGCAGTATTTTGCTCCTGTCCTCCTCAGCTACCAAATCATAACAGTAGAGCTCTCCACAAGATTCCTCTTGTTGCGGGTCTCCTTGAGCAGCCGCAGTGACCTGAAGGGCTGCGCTGCAATGGTTTACCCGGCGTGTGCCTCTCTGGATATCAGCCGACAACCGAACGTTCGTACTGCGATGCTTCATCGATCGCACGCTACCCTACGCACTGGCCGGTTTCGGCGAGTCCCTCACTATGCCGCCCTTTCTCTTCATGCCACGGCCTGTCGTTCTTCTCACAGTGGTTGCGATCTGCACCTCATCGGCGTTCTGACGGGAAGAACACTCCAGTTGTCACTCAACCCATTTTACCTCACACTGACTGGCCATGCCCCCTTCACCTTGGTTATTGGCTCGCTCTGGCTGTAATCTCTTTCTCCCCAGGAACAGGAGGTTCAGCCCCATCAGTTCCAGACCGGACGTTTCAGCAGCCGGGTCCTCCCTGCTACACTGGCGCTGATCTCAGTGCGAGCAGGGGAGAATGATGAGAGCGGTCTTCAACACCTGGCTCTGGGGAACACCACTAACATTTTGCCCATAGACACAAGGTCTGTGAAAACACAATGACATGTGCATAGACCCATTCTGTGTTTAAAGGGTATGCCACACTAAGCGAGATCGCAAACGAGAACGCTAACGAGATCGCAATTGCGTCACCATTTATGACGCAGTTAGCGATCTCGTTAGCGACTTAGCTGTGTGTGACATGTAGCGGCGATGTGGCCCCTGCTGAGATGTCGCTGATCGTTTGTAAACGTTCTGAGCCGTTTTTTGGTCGTTGGTGTCCCGCTGGTGAGCCTGAATCGCTGAGTGTGACACCCTTTATGAACGACTTCACCAGCATCGCAGGTGGGACTAGATTTTCCCAACGACCGCAGAGGTCGTTATACAGATCGCTGATGATAGATGTGTTTGGAATCACAGATCGCTGATGAGTTGTGTTTGGAATCACACAGCCAAGTCGCTAACGAGATCGCTACTGCGTCATAAATGGTGACGCAGTAGTGATCTCGTTAGCGATCTCGCTTGCAATCTCGTTTAGTGTGGCATACCCTTAAGTGTCTCCGGTATGTGTGAAAACTGTCACCACATGTACTGGACATACTGAGGTGTGAAAGAGCCCTTAGTGAAAGGAAGTTCACCTGTGTGCAATCTAAGTTCCACATGGTCTGTTAGTATATACACACATTTTCTGAAAGGTCACACAGGTTGTGACACCAAATAGCAAGAGACACCACTAACCAAACAACACCATAAAGACCAAGGAGATCTCAAAACAAGTCACAAACAAAGTTCAAGTCAGGGTTGGGTAATGAAAAAATCCCAATATCTGATGACCACTAGATATGAGCGAACATTGTTGGCTCCCTCCTTATTTGGCAAGTTATAGTGCTAACCGAAGAAACTGCATCAGGAACCCGGATACCTGGAGAGCTCCTGATGATCAGCTGTTTGGCACTGCAGCTGCATGTGTTGTGGCTGTGTGACAGTCACAACACATGCATGGAGATCCTGTGTATTATGACTGTCACACAGCCATGACACATGCTGCTGCGGTGCTAAACAGCTGATCATAGGGAGCCCTCCAGGTATCCAGGTTCCCAATGCAGATTCTTCGGTAAGCGCTATAGCTTGCCGAATAAGGAGGGAGCCGACGATGTTCCGAGTGATGTGCGCTATGTCACTCGCACTCATAGACACTCGTCCGAGCGTCACTGACAATCGCAGCATGCTGCGATTTCACTCGCGCGTAGAATACGGCAGAGAAAAAAACGGTGATGTGAGCTGCCCCATAGATTAATACTGGTCCGAGTGCTATGCGATGCTTTATCGCATAACACTCGTCCGTTTCCATCGCTAGTGTGACTCTCGCCTAAGCCGTACACTACATAGAGGTGTCCTTTATGGAAGAGTGGGCAGAAAAAAAGCATTTACTTACAAACCAAAATTGTAACGCTCATTTTGAGATTGCCAAAATACATGTGGGGGACTCCTCAAATGTATGGCATTTAATGAAATGTAAGGTAAACACTATGTCAGTGAAAGGTATGGTGAACGCTGTGTCTGGCGCCAAACTAACACAGCCCCAAGAATATCATCTCCAGATTGAAACGTGGTGGCAGCATCATGCTGTGGGGATGTTTTTCAGTAGCAGGAAAAGGGAAAATGGTCCAAGTCAAAGGGAGAAATACAGGAATGTTCTTGAGCAAAACCTGTTTCAGTCAGTGATTTGAGACTGGGACAGAGGTTCACCTTCCAACAAGACAATGACCCAAAGCATACTGCTTAAGCAACACTCGACTGGTTTAAAGGGAAACTTGTGAATATTTTGGAGTGGCCTAGACAAAGCCCAGACATTAATCCAATTGAGAATCTGTGGTCAGACTTGAAGATTGCTGTTCACCAGTAGAAACCATCTAACTATAACTGCAGCAAAAGGATGTTCTACAAAGTACTGACTTTAGGGGGTAAGTGGTTATTATGCACATTTAAGTTTTCAGTTTTTTTCCTATTTGTTGTATTTGTTTTAAAATAAAAAATAAAACCAAATGTTCACAGTTGTAGGCATGTTCTTTACATAAACAGATGTAAACCCTCAGAAAAAAAGCTGTGAAATTCCAGGTTGTGAGGTAGCAAAACACGAAAAATGCCAAGAGTGGTGAATACTTTCGCAAGCCACTTCAATTTCAAAGTCTCCAATTGTCCTCCAAAGACATCTTTAACACAGTTAGGACTTCTAGGGCACTATTCAACTCCTTATTTATTTTAATGCAAAAATAACCTTAGTAATGTCAAAGTGACCTCAACATATATGGATATGGGTAAACAGATAAAAACAATTTTAACAGCCTGTTTAATAACACACTGCAGTGTCTGACTTTTTAGGCTTTTTAAATGAAACTGTAGTAAAAAATAATCATTTTTTTTGGACAGATATCTGTTGTACCTGTGCTTACATGTGGTATATGTTAAAGACAAGATATTTTAATAAGCAGAGGTCCAAAAATGTCCTTTCCTGTGGAGTAGCAACAGGTTTAGTGTTTGTCCATAAAGTGAATAAAAAAATGGAGAAGCAACAGGGCCATGGCCAAGACTGTATGATTGTTGTCAAGCTGGCTTTACATTTTAGATGTGGCCTTTTGACAATGTATTTTTCTTTTCGCAGCAGTAAAACGTTAGTGATATTTTTTCTTTGACCGCAAGAAAAATGATGATGAAAAAAGCGATTATAAAGCAATAGCTAGTAACTAGTGTTGAGCGATACTGCTCGATATCTAAAAATATCGGATCGGAATGGCATCGCCGATATCACTAAATATCGGCGATATCCGATTCCGATACCGGAAGTCCCATGTAAGTCTATGGGAACAAAATATCGCAACTAAAAAAACACTTTCTTTCCTTGTAAACACAAAATATACACACTTAGAATACATATATATATATATATATATATATATACATGTCATTGTGACATATATATATACATATATGTATAGTTTATACACTTCTACATAGTAAAATAGACTCTGATTCAATTGCCGGGTAAAGCCGGCATTTGTGAAAAGACAGAAGCACCCGAGGGTCCAGTCGCCACAGAGATGTTGCATCGCACCCAGCGGTGTGACAACTTACTCTCAGGTAAGGAGGAAACACCCCATTGACTCCAACCACTGCATTCAACAGTACACTATGCCAGCTGAGTGTAGGCGGACCCAATGGGATGGTCTTGCTCAGGCTGGTTAGAACAGGGTGTAGCTAGTTGGATGGGAGGGGTTGAGGCAGCCTTATGCTGCATGTCTTTGTAGTAAGAATTGTTTCCTTTCCTGCTTTCTTACTACTTCGCATACTCCACTCTGCTACATCACTCTGCACCATTGCTCTATCTCACATCTATCTGCCCTGGAAGGATACCGTCTTACCTGTACAAGACTTATCACCTAGCTGCACTACACCATCCCTGCCAGAGGACCTGCACAGCAGCGCTGGTCACCCTGACCAGGTACTACAGGTGGCGTCACGACAAACTACACAAACATTCTATCATCCCTGGAAATATCCCACATTCCAGTGAGCGACCAGGGCACGGACATAGCTGTGCTACCCGTCACATCCCCCATAGAAGTCGACGGGCTTGGTGCCGAGTACCCCCAAAACCTGTGGCTCTGTGCGACTCAACTTTGGCGTCACGAACAGGATTCAGAAGCTCGCTATAAGCGAGTCCTGTGTGCCTTAATTGAACTGTTTTTTTGCTTGAGAATTGCAAAAATCATCATAGACTGTATTTGCCATTTTCCTGTCATATCTGTGCCACGAGGCACAGGTGAAGAATAAGGGCGTGCTCTCGTGGGCGTACACTCACTCCGTGGCGCGAAAACGATGTCCGCACACTCTAAATGTTACTGCAATGTAAGATCGTGCCCCACAGCTCTGGAGTTCCGCCTCCTCATCCTCCTCAGTGGGCGGAAACGAACGCGAAGGTCCCGCCTCCCTACAAAAGATGTCGCCTCTCCTGATGCTAATGACACATGTGAGTTGGCAGAGATGGCGAATGGACGTGAGCAGAAGTGGGAAGGGATGGAGGAGTCAGAGCTCTCCCCCCACGGAAGCGACCCGATCGCCACGGAGCCACCGTTTGGCACCCGACCTGGAAACCCTCCTACGCTGGAAGAAGCGGAGGATACCCTGAGAGACCTGGCCCGGCACCGGGAGGAGGTCGCCAGGATGGAAGCGAGCTGGGGGGCCCTAAAACTACAATTGAAGCGGCGCCAATCCCTCTTACCCCCTGAAGTGTCTGTACCGGAAGGTGAGGCACCCGTTCCAGTAGAGGAGGCCGTGCGGGCATCCCAGCCCTTGCAATCTGAACCGGTTGCCAGTATCTCAGTGGAGGCACCCGTTCCAGTAGAGGAGGCCGTGTGGGCATCCCAGCCCTTGCAACCTGAACCGGTTGCCAGTATCACAGTGGAGGCACCCGTTCCTGCTGAAAACGCCGCACCAGCACCCCAGATCCCGCTGTCTGCCCCCGTCGCTGAGGCAGAAGAAGCGACACCCGTCCTCATGGAGGAGGCCGCGCAGGCACCAGAGCTCTACCTGCCTGTACCGGAGCCCCGACCGTCATCTGTTCCAGAGCCGGCTGCTTCCGCCACAGGTGAGTGCCGCCAGGACTGGCGGGCGCCAGGAGAGCTGCCGCAAACCGGACATCGTAAGCTGGCGTTTGATGTTGGAGACATGGAGCTGCTGGTGGAGGAGAATTACAACCGGCGTCAGGAGGAAGAGTGGAGACGTCGGGAGCGGGAAGCAGAGCGACAAAGGGAGCAGCGAGAATCCCAAAAGCTTCGGCAACGTCACCTGGAGAAGGACCTGGCAGAGAAGGCACGTATGAGAAAGGATAAAAGTACGGTGAGGGAGCCGCGGCGTAAGGGTGCAGTACGGAACTTTAAGTTAAAAGGTGGTTGGGGCTTCATCCAGGAGCCTGGACTTTATTTAGAAGTTTTTGTAACCCGGCGGGACGTGGAGGCTCACCTCCCAGAAGGACACCCGGGGAGGGACCTGTTGCCAGGAGACTTGGTGACTTACACTCGACACTGGGGTTACAATGGATGGTATGCCCTAAATGTTACCAGGTGCGACCCCTACTCCCCAGAGTGTCAGGAAACTGACAGACCCTACGAGCCTTCAGCCTCCCCCAACCAGGCCTCTGCACAAGTGCCCACCCCACGCCGTAAATCTCCCCAGCCTCCCTCAGTGGTCTCCTCAGCATCCCCAGCTATGGACATGATAATGATAGCTGGCCCGTACCCGGCGCCTGTTAGGCCCCCTGGGGTTCGTACAGTCCGGGACATAGGGTTCCAGACCCGGAGGGAGACGAAAGAGGTGGCCACACAGACCCAGATAGCGGGTCACGACGTCACTGTACAGGCCACACGACGTCATCAGGTCTGGGTGGACCCTCCTGTCACGGATGTTTGGCAAGCTCCAGAACAGTACCAGGTGGTACCTGTAAGAGGCCAGCCAAAGAAGTCTAAATAACCCGGACAGGGTCTCTGTATGTAAATAGTTAAATTATTGATGTACCCGGACGGGTGAATGTTCATAAAAAGAAGTTTATTGTTGCCTTAATATACCCAGGTTGGGTAATGGTTTGATGTACCCGGACGGGTGAATGTTCAGAAGAACAAGTTTATTGTTGCCTTAATATACCCAGGTTGGGTAATGGTGTTTCACTGTAATGAAAATGTTGAACTTTGAAGCCATGAACTGTACTGGCTCACAAACTTTTCTGTAAATAGTTGGCACTTCGGTGCTCCATCTTGGTTTTACAAAAAACTTTACTGTGCACTATTTTCAACTACCTCAGAAACTAAA
>JARQOD010000004.1:501203214-501251662 GCA_033576555.1 Oophaga sylvatica
GGTCCCCTCCGGGGGCTTCTGCCTTCTCAGTTTAGTTCAGCCACTGAGTTTTGTTCTTTTGCTTTTTCCAGTTTTTTCAGTGGCTGCTGTTTTGATTTTGTTACACCAGAGAGCTAATTTAGGTGGTAGAGGTCGTGTGATCTCAGGTGATTTTGAAATTAGTAGAGTTGGTGTTTTTCAGGGTTTTCTGGGATTGCAGTAAGTACCCTTCCTGTCCTTTTCTATTTAGATAGTTTGGGCCCCAGCGTTTGCTCATTCTATTTTCTTTCTGTGTCAGTATTTCCTCTTGTCTAACCGCCATTACATGTTTGGGGGCTTTCTATTGTCTTTGGGTTCTGCTCCGGGGCAGATAGCTTTCCTATTTCTATCTTTAGGTGTAGTTAGTTTCTCAGGCTGTGACGAGGCGTCTAGGACCAACGTAGGAACGCTCCACGGCTGCCTCTAGTTGTGGTGGTTAGTCAGGGTACTGCAATCCCATAGATTCCAACTGCTCTGGTGTATTGCCTTTTTTACCTGCACTCCTCAGCTACCGAAACATAACAATGGGTTTACGAGAGACCGTTCCTGTCAGACTAATCTGTTGAGTTTCTATGAAGAGGTAAGTTCTGGACTGGACCAAGGGAATGCAGTGGACGTGGTGTACATGAGATTTTCAAAAGCTTTTGATACGGTGCCACACAAAAGGTTGATACATAAAATGAGAACAATGGGATAGGGGAAAATATGTGTAAGTGGGTTAAGAACTGGCTCAGGGATAGGAAACAAAGGGTGGTTATTAATCGAGCACACTCGGACTGGGTCATGGTTAGCAGTGGGGTACCTCAGGGGTCAGTATTGGGGCCGCTTCTCTTTAAAATATTTATTAATGACCGTGTAGGGGACATACAGAGTAGTATTTCAATATTTGCAGATGACACTAAACTCTGCAGAGTAATCAATACAGAGGAGGACAATTTTATATTACAGGAGGATTTATGTAAACTAGAAGCTTGGGCTGATAAATGGCAAATGAGCTTTAATGGGGATAAATGTAAGGTCATGCACTTGGGTAGAACAAACAAGATGTATAATTATGTGCTTAATTGTAAAACACTGGGCAAAACTGTCACTGAAAAAGACCTGGGTGCATGGGTGGACGACAAACTCACATTTAGTGGCCAGTGTCAGGCAGCTGCTGCAAAGGCAAATAAAATAATGGGATGCATTAAAAGAGGCATAGATGCTCATGAGGAGAACATAATTTTACCTCTATACAAGTCACTAATGCGACCACACTTAGAATACTGTGTACAGTTCTCGTCTCCGGTGTATAAGAAAGACATAGCTGAACTGGAGTGGGTGCAGAGACTAGCGACCAAGGTTATTAGAGAACTGGGAGGTCTGCAATACCAAGACAGGTTATTACACTTGGGGTTATTTAGTTTGGAAAAACGAAGGCTTAGGGGTGATCTTATTACAATGTATAAATATATGAGGGGACAGTACAAAGACCTTTCTAATTATTTTTTTACTCTTAGACCTGTGACGGGGACAAGGGGGCATCCTCTACTTCTGGAGGAAAGAAGGTTTAGTCATAATCACAGACGCAGATTCTTTACTGTAAGAGCAGTGAGACTATGGAACTCTCTGCCATATAATGTAATGAGTGATTCTCTACTAAAATTTAAGAAGGGACTGGATGCCTTTCTTGAAAAGTATAATATTACAGGTTATATACACTAGTTTCCTTGATATTGCATTGATCCAGTGTTAGGGTCTGCGGAACGCACCAAATATAAGATGTGGAGAGGTGCGTTTGCAGCCCGGGTCCACTGTGCAGGCGGAGCCTGCTGCTAGTAAAATGGCGTAAGAAGCAAACTCTGTTATCCCGCAGAGTCGCCAACATAAACGCCGTAACGCGCTGTGGCAATAAGTGCGAACTCTGTTACTCCACAGAGCCGCTAGAAGGAGAGCCGCAGCGCTATATGGCGATGTGTGCGAACTCACTAAACACAACTGAGTCGCAAAGAAAACACACTAGGGCGCTGTCTAGCGTTGAAAGCGAACCCTGTTACGTCACAGGGCCGCTGAGAAAAAGTGCTGTGTCCTGTCAGGGTCTCAGGTACACAGTTAAGTGCTAAGCGTACATAAAGCGTGATCATGTGCTAATGTCCTCGCGGGAGTCACCCGCAATCTATGGCGTCTGAACGCCAGACCCTGAATACGGCAATCAAAACTCCTCACCGGTTATGCCGGTAATCTAGGGCATCTAGGACGCCGACCCTGACCAGCTAGCACACCAAACTCCTCACCGATTAAGTCGGTATTCTAGTGGCTTATTTCAGCCGGGTCCCTAACCACACACACACATGATCACACTGGCGCATAGCATACGATGGTTGATATTAGCGCGTGGCGGCCCAGCCATGCTACCCTTTTATAGCAACAGCTACAGGACCTTCCAGGAACAAGGACCAATGAGAAGCTGTTACAAACAAACGTAGCTACATGACCTTCCTGGCGGACCAATAGGAGCCGCTGCAGCACCTGAACATGTGACCCCTGATCTCCAATGAGAGATCTCACTCTGGGCATGCTCAGATGGGAAAACGCAGGACTTTGTCTCAAAGACGACTGCTCCAGCACTGGCTATAATAGCAGATCCAGGAAAGGCAGCAGCAAATCACTGCACAGTAGAGGAGTGGGCAAGACGCCTGGACCGACGTTTCTGCTGAGCAGGCTCCACTGCGGCCGGAGATGAATGGGAGACCGCAGTGGGACGGGTTCGAGACTCCCCTTGTGCAGCAGCGGGAAATCGAACCCTAACATTACCCCCCCCTCTAGGGCCCCCCCCCTTCCTTGGGCCTCGCTGCGCTCAAAGACAGCGATGAGCTGCGGAGCGTGAATATGCTCGGCAGGCTCCCAAGACCTATCAGGCCCATAGCCCCTCCAGTCCCTCAAATAAAACTTTTTGCCCCGTACCACCTTACACCCTACGATGGCGTTCACCTCATGGTCATCCGTAGATGAACCCGATGTCCCGGCAGATGACTCAAAAACCGGACATGAGCACGGGTTTCAGGAGGGATACATGAAAGGTGTCGGAGATACCCAGGCGTGGTGGAAGAGCCAAACGGTATACCACAGGGTTAACCTGCTCGAGGACCTTGAAAGGACCCAGGTAGCAGGGTGCCAACTTAGTGGACTCAACTCGCAGCCTGATGTTATGGGCGGAGAGCCACACCAAGTCCCCAGGAGCAAATGTTGGAGCGGGGCGCCGATGTGCGTCGGCAGAGGACCTCATCCTCTCCTTGGACGCCTGAATGGCATCCTGGGTACAGTCCCAAATGTCCCGTGCCTCCACAGCCCAGTCTGCCACCCTGGAGTCGGCGGAAGACACGGGCATGGGCACCGGAACCCGCGGATGCTGACCGTAGTTCAGAAGGAAAGGAGTCTGTCCGGTGGAGTCAGCCACAGCATTGTTTAATGCAAACTCAGCCCATAGTAGCAAGGATGCCCAGTCATCCTGCCTGGCAGAGACAAAATGTCGTAGATAGGTGACCAAGGTCTGGTTGGCCCTCTCTACCAACCCATTTGTCTCAGGATGATACGCTGAAGAGAGATTTAACTCAATATTGAGTAGACGACAAAGCTCTCTCTAGAACCGAGACGCAAACTGGGGACCTCGGTCACTGACAATTTTGTCCGGCATGCCGTGTAGACGGAAGATGTGCCTAACGAACAACGCTGCCAGAGCCCGTGCAGAAGGTAACCGTGGAAGTGGCACCAGATGCACCATTTTAGAGAAATGGTCGGTGATTACCCAAATGATGGTGCAACCCCGAGACTTGGGCAAGCCCACCACAAAGTCCATCCCAACCATCTCCCAGGGCCTGTCTGCCACCGGCAAAGGATAAAGTAAACCAGCTGGCCGTTGTCGTGGAGACTTATTTTTGGCGCAGGAGACACACGCCCGAACATAGTCCCCAACATCACGGACCATATGCGGCCACCAATATGTCCTCGCCAGCAATTCAGATGTCCTTTTTGTCCCAAAATGTCCACCCACCCTGGACGAATGTGCCCAAGAGAGTACTTCCGGTCGCAAATTGATGGGCACAAAAGTCTTGCCCGGAGGCACAGACTCAAGCGAAACCGGAGCCACCGTTCTTAGGCTTTCTGTGGGGACAATAAGCCGAGGCTCCTCCTCCACCTCCTCAGAGGACACCACGGAGCAGGATAGAGCGTCTGCGCGAATGTTCTTCTCACCGGAGAGGAAATGGAGGGTGAAATGGAACCGAGAGAAAAACAAGGACCATCTAGCCTGACGGGAATTTAGCCGCTGGGCTGTCTGCAAATACACCAAGTTCTTGTGGTCCGTGAATACTTGGAAGGGGAAGCGAGCCCCCTCCAGAAGATGTCTCCACTCGGAGAAGGCCAACTTCATAGCCAGTAATTCCCTATCCCCGATGGAATAATTCCTCTCTGCTGGTGTAAAGGTCTTGGAAAAGAAGAAGCAGGGATGCTTCCGACCCTGGGCATCCTTTTAATAGAGGACTGCTCCAGCACCAACAGAAGAGGCATCCACCTCTAAGATAAACGGTTTATCGACATCGGGGCGATGTAAGATGGGAGCACTGGCGAAATGCGACTTGATGGAGGAGAACGCCTTTGTGACCTCCTCTGACCACAACTTGGGATTAGCTCCCTTCTTGGTGAGGGCTACCAAGGGAGCTACCAAAGTAGAGAAGTGGGGAATGAATTGGCGATAGTAGTTAATGAACCCCATAAAGCGCTGCACCGCCTTAAGGGAGTGGGGTTCTTGCCAATCCATCACAGCCTGTAGTTTGGTAGGATACATAGCCAATCCCTGGGTGGAGATGATATAGCCCAGGAAAGGTAGAGACTCCTGCTCAAACATGCACTTCTCCACCTTCGCATATAGGGAATTTTCTCGCAAGAGGTCGAAGACCTTGCAGACATCTCTCCGGTGGGAGGCCATATCTGGAGAAAAGATGAGAATGTCATCCAGATAGACTACCACCGAGGTGGTCAACATATCCCGGAAGATGTCATTCACAAAGTCTTGGAAGACAGCTGGGCGTTACAGAGCCCAAAGGGCATTACCAAATATTCATAATGCCCATCCCTGGTGTTAAATGCCGTCTTCCATTTGTCCCCCTCACGGATGCGAATCAGGTTATACGCACCCCGCAGGTCTAACTTAGTAAATACCCTTGCTCCCCGAAGCCTGTCAAAGAGCTCAGAGATTAGCGGCAAAGGATATTTATTTTTCACGGTGATAGCGTTGAGACCCCTATAATCAATGCACGGACGTAATTCTCCGTTCTTCTTCTGCACAAAGAAGAACCCCGCCTCCCGCTGGTGACACCGACTTCCTAATGAATCCCCTTACCAAGTTCTCCTGAATATATTGGGACATGGCCTCTGTCTCAGGAAGAGAGAGGGGATAAACCCTTCCTCTAGGAGGCTCAGCTCCAGGCAAGAGGTCGATAGGACAGTCATAGGGGCGATGAGGCGGAAGAGTCTCCGCAGCCTTCTTCGAGAAAACGTCGGCATAAGACCAATAGACCTTGGGAAGAGGAGTGAGGTCTATGGGTATCTCAGTGGTGTTGACCTGCACGCTGTCCCTAATGCATCTGCCTTTACATAAATTACCCCAACCCAGAATTCTCCCTGAAGACCACTCAATATGGGGAGAGTGGTGGCGGAGCCAGGGTAATCCCAACAAAACCTCATCTATGCCCTCAGGGAGGATAAAAAATGATATATTCTCCTGATGGGAAGGAGACATAGACAAGGTGAGTGGGACAGACTGATGGGTGATTTGTGAGGGCAGAATTGCTCCGTTCAACACCCGTACCTATACTGGTTCAGCCAGCAACACCAAAGGCATGGTGTGGCGAGAAGCAAAGGAGGATGACATAAAATTCCCCTCTGCCCCAGAATCCACACACAGCTTGACGGGTAGGGTGGTAGAACCGTGGGTAATTATCGCCTTGAGGAGCACTTTAGGGGCAAAACTCATGGCGTCCAGTGACCCTGTTCCTACGGTTACTGGGCGCGACCGTTTATTCAGCCGCTGTGGACATCGGTTGGCAAAATGTCCCTGCTGCTGGCAAATATAACAAATCGGGGATGGACGAGTGACCCGAGATTTAGATCCTGCAGGAACAACCTCCTGAAGGTCGGGCGCCTGAACGGGTGACTCCAGAGGGGTGGTGAAGGTTGGAGCCAACCGAACCCTCTGCCTACACTGGGCACGTTCCAGCCTCCGCTCGTGGAAACGGAGGTCGACGCGGGTGGAAATAGCGATAAGCTTCTCCAGTGTGGCAGGAATCTCTCTGGTAGCCAAGGCGTCTTTCACATGACCCGCCAGTCCTCTCCAGAACACGGGAATGAGGACTTTATCTGGCCACTCTAATTCCGAGGCCAGAGTCCGAAATTGGACAGCAAACTGGCTGACCAAAGCCGAACCCTGGTACTTGCCAGCAGCTTGAGCGCCGTATCGTGGGTGATCTGAGGTCCTAGAAAAACCTTTTTCAGAGCCTCCAGAAAACGAGAAGCACTCCGCACCACACGGTCGTCGCACTCCCACAGCGGCGTTGCCCACTCCAACGCTCTGCCCGACAGAAGAGCTATCACAAAGCCCACCTGTGCCCGATCCGTGGGGAAACGTGCAGCCAGAAGCTCGAGGTGTATGTAGCACTGACTCACGAATCCCCGACATTGCTTGCTGTCACCAGCAAACTTGTCTGGAAGCGGGACGTGGGACAATGTAGGGACAGAGGTGGCAGAGGACAAACTGGCTGCAGCTATGCTAGCAGCGGAACAGCGACTGCGGTAACATCCACAGCTGAGGTTGTGCGCTCAAGAGCCGCCAACCTACCATCCAGCTGCTGGATGTACAGCTGTAAACGCTGTTCATCCGCCATTTTACTAGCCAGACCCTGGCGCTAATATTATGTTAGGGTCTGCGGAACGCACCAAATATAAGATGTGGAGAGGTGCGTTCGCAGCCCGGGTCCACCGTGCAGGCGGAGCCTGCTGCTAGTAAGATGGCGTAAGAAGCAAACTCTGTTATCCCGCAGAGTCGCCAACATAAACGCCGTAACGCGCTGTGGCAATAAGTGCGAACTCTGTTACTCCACAGAGCCGCTAGAAGGAGAGCCGCAGCGCTATATGGCGATGTGTGCGAACTCACTAAACACAACTGAGTCGCAAAGAAAACACGCTAGGGCGCAGTCTAGCGTTGAAAGCGAACCCTGTTACGTCACAGGGCCGCTGAGAAAAAGTGCTGTGTCCTGTCAGGGTCTCAGGTACACAGTTAAGTGCTAAGCGTACATAAAGCGTGATCATGTGCTAATGTCCTCGCGGGAGTCACCCGCAATCTATGGCGTCTGAACGCCAGACCCTGAATACGGCAATCAAAACTCCTCACCGGTTATGCCGGTAATCTAGGGCATCTAGGACGCCAACCCTGACCAGCTAGCACACCAAACTCCTCACCGATTAAGTCGGTATTCTAGTGGCTTATTTCAGCCGGGTCCCTAACCACACACACACATGACCACACTGGCGCATAGCATACAATGGTTGATATTAGCGCATGGCGGCCCAGCCATGCTACCCTTTTATAGCAACAGCTACAGGACCTTCCAGGAACAAGGACCAATGAGAAGCTGTTACAAACAAACGTAGCTACATGACCTTCCTGGCGGACCAATAGGAGCCGCTGCAGCACCTGAACATGTGACCCCTGATCTCCAATGAGAGATCTCACTCTGGGCATGCTCAGATGGGAAAACGCAGGACTTTGTCTCAAAGACGACTGCTCCAGCACTGGCTATAATAGCAGATCCAGGAAAGGCAGCAGCAAGTCACTGCACAGTAGAGGAGTGGGAAAGACGCCTGGACTGACGTCTCTGCTGAGCAGGCTCCACTGCGGCCGGAGATGAATGGGAGACCGCAGCGGACGAGTTCGAGACTCCCCTTGTGCAGCAGCGTGAATTCGAACCCTAACATCTAGGGTGCTAATCTGATTGCCGTATGTGGAGTCGGGAAGGAATTTTTTTCCCCAATGTGAAGCTTACTGTTGTCACATGGGTTTTTTTTTGCCTTCCTCTGGATCAACAAGTTAGGACAGGTTAGGATAGGATATGGGTTGAACTAGATGGACTTAAAGTCTTCCTTCAACCTTAATAACTATGTTCTATGTTCATATCAATTAAATATCTATATTTTTCCCAGACTACTACGCTCATCGTCTTCACTGCTGCAGTTCTATAACACATTAATTACTGTCTTGAGTATTTGTATAATGTATAGTACATTAGGGCTTTCTTTTCTTATCTCTATTACTGAGCTTTTAGCTTTGATATCCTCTCACTAGGGTTGAGCGATACTTTCCGATATTGCAAAATATCGGATCAGATTGGATCGGCCCGATACTGAAAAAGTATCTGATATCGCCGATTCCGATACCGGAAATCAATGCAAGTCAATGGGACAAAAATATCGGAATTAAAAAAAACCCATTCTTTCCTTGTAGGTTAATTGTACACGAAGGAAAACAACAAAGAGTAATGTAGAATGTATTGGGGGAGGTGGAGGAGACATTAAAGGCATAGATGTTTAACCCAATCAAATGGAATAGCAGGAATCCTTTTTTTTTTAAGACGTACTTCTTCATCTTCTTCCTATTCATCTTCTTCATCATATTCTTATTTGTGACAGACATTCCTGTAGTTGTAATCTGTAAAAGTTTGAAGATTTCATCCTTCCGTTCTTGCTGTCACAAAAGATTTAAATTACAACAGTATTTGTCCGCGTTCAGTTTAGCCTGCAGCAGCAGACATTTTCCAGGGGCACCACGAGGAGGAACGGACTCACCCCCATACACTGCTTAGTCTTCTTCTGCTTATAATTTAGAGCATATATTTTGCTCTGAATTTTGGTCTTATAATTAATGTTCTTCTGCTTTTTGTTCTTCTGCTTCTTGTTCTTCTGTCTCTTGTTCTGTATCTTGTAGTTTGTCTTAATCTTCTTTGTCCTGTTGGTGATCTTCTTCTGGGTAATCTTTTATTTCTTCTTTGTGATGGTTCAGGCTCATTGTCTTGATGGTCGTCGTCCTTGGGGTCGTCGTCTTCTTCCGGGTGGTCTTCAGGGTCATCGTCTTCAGGGTCCTCGTTTTCGGGGTCATCGTCTTCTTCGGGGTGGTCTTCAGGGTCGTCGTCGTCTTCAGGGTCCTCGTCTTCAGTGTTGGAGATCCAGAGTGATTACCCAAAAAAACATTTAAAAAAATATTCAACTTGAAATGTAGCTGAAGGTACAAGAAGGCTGAGTAACTTCCGAGAACCAGCTGACGGTACTGGAACCCGGACGGGTAGCAGATGGTACAAGAGACAATGGAAGTAACGAGGACCAGCTGACTGTGCTGGAACCCGAAGGGGCAGCAGAAGGAACAGAGCCAATGGCACAACCGAGGACCAGCTGACGGTACTGGGACACGGTTACTAAGCAGGAGGTACCTGTGCTACAAAGCACTACCAAGGACCAGCAGACGTTGCTGGAACTCGGATATCGAGATGGAGGCACCTAGGCCAAAGGCACTGCTGAGAACCAGCTGACGGTACTGGAACCCGGACGGGTAGCAGAAGGTACAAGAGCCAATGGAAGTAACGCGGACCAGCTGACTGTTCTGGAACCCGGAGGGGCAGCAGAAGGAACAGAGCCAATGGCACAACCGAGGACCAGCTGACGTTACTGGGACACGGTTACTAAGCAGGAGGTACCTGTGCTACAAAGCACTACCAAGGACCAGCAGACGTTGCTGGAACTCGGATACCGAGATGGAGGCACCTAGGCCAAAGGCACTGCCGAGAACCAGCTGACGGTACTGGAACTCGGACGGGTAGCAGAAGGTACCCATGAAATTTTAAGTTGAAAGGCCACGAGCCGGCCGCAGTTACCGAATCCCACAGTCCTACAGTGGGTGCTTGTCCTATTGTCACAACGGAAACAGTCTTTATTTACATATTCCACAGCCCACATAGGAAGCACCCAAACTGCAGGCACCATAGAGTCGGTTAACCCGAACGCAACACGACAGGACAACTTATTGGAGGCTAAGTGACGTTGACACTGTGCTGTAACCAGGCTGGCCAGAAGTGAGTACCCGTGCCAATGACACTTCCGAGCAGCAACTGGCGGTGTTGGAGCCCAGGGATGAGAGGAGAACAGGGTGGAGGCAGCAGGACTTTTTGCCGTACACACAGCAGGGGAACAGCTGACATTACTGAACCCCAGTAACACAAGAGCAAGTGTTGACTGTGCACACAGCACTTCCAAGCACCAACTGGCGGTGTTGGAGCCCAGGGATGAGAGGAGAACAGGGTGGAGGCAGCAGGACTTTTTGCCGTACACACAGCAGGGGAACAACTGACATTACTGAACCCCAGTAACACAGGAGCAAGTGTTGACTGTGCACACAGCACTTCCGAGCACCAACTGGCGGTGTTGGAGCCCAGGGATGAGAGGAGAACAGGGTGGAGGCTGCAAGACTTTTTGCCGTACACACAGCAGGGGAACAGCTGACATTACTGAACCCCAGTAACACAGGAGCAAGTGTTGACTGTGCACACAGCACTTCCGAGCACCAACTGGCGGTGTTGGAGCCCAGGGATGAGAGGAGAACAGGGTGGAGGCAGCAGGACATTTTGCTGTACACACAGCAGGGGAACAGCTGACATTACTGAACCCCAGTAACACAGGAGCAAGTGTTGACTGTGCACACAGCACTTCTGAGCATCAACTGGCGGTGTTGGAGCCCAGGGATGAGAGGAGAACAGGGTGGAGGCAGCAGGACTTTTTGCCGTACACACAGCAGGGGAACAGCTGACATTACTGAACCCCAGTAACACAGGAGCAAGTGTTGACTGTGCACAAAGCACTTCCGAGCACCAACTGGCGGTGTTGGAGTCCAGGGATGAGAAGAGAACAGGGTGGAGGCAGCAGGACTTTTTGCCGTACACACAGCAGGGGAACAGCTGACATTACTGAACCCCAGTAACACAGGAGCAAGTGTTGACTGTGCACACAGCACTTCTGAGCACCAACTGGCGGTGTTGGAGCCCAGGGATGAGAGGAGAACAGGGTGGAGGCAGCAGGACTTTTTGCCGTACACACAGCAGGGGAACAGCTGACATTACTGAACCCCAGTAACACAGGAGCAAATGTTGACTGTGCACACAGCACTTCCGAGCACCAACTGGCGGTGTTGGAGCCCAGAGTCAAGGAGGGTGTGTAAATACTATATACAGTATTTGCCTTGTTACGTGGCAATCAAAAATGTAGATACTCCAAACAAGAGAAAGATAAGCTTTACTACCATAAGATGATGAATTTAATTTACCAAATTTATATAAATAAAGAAGTTACAAACATAACCGCATATATTCACATGTCGAACAGCAATGCAAACCAAAAAAAATTTAGTAAGGAATCTGATATACGGGTTTAAATAAATGCATAAAAGTACATTTCAGAATCCATTAATGCTGGATAAGTAACAGTATGTACACCTGTTATATTGTATAGACAATGAATGTAGGACTTCAAACCATCATCAGCATTACAAGTTATATGTGACATCCAAAAAAATTACATTTGCTGAATAATGTAACTTAACCGGTTCTACAAATATATAAAGTCTCCATCATGTAATCATGATAATATGGGCCAATAATCAATTTTATGAACAAACATAACCTTGAAAAAGTGCATAGTGGATTGTGAAAATTGCTATTTATGCCTGACAGTGGACTTGCAAGCATGACAACGGATAGATAAGGTATATATAGATCAGACTGCATAGCCACAGATGCTGAATGGCGATATAATACTGTACCTCAATAAAGTGTGCGTCACAACTCCAGATCGTTTTTCATATAGCTTGATAAAGAGGGTACGTGCATGTATGCTTGCGCCTTTGTTTTGACGCACAGACTGTCTTCCTGCTGTGACGCGTTGGGTAGTGGAGCGTCTGTGCGTCATATGACGCAGACTAACATTCACGTTGCGCATCGTTCATCATCGCTAGCGTACCGACAACACAAAGCCGTTGTCATGACTGCTTTACTCAGTAAACATGCACCTATGATGAAACATACACGCATGTGCCCTCTTACAGAAGAAGCTACAAGAAAAACGCGTGGGAGGTGTGCCGCAGCCTTTTTTGAGGTACAGTATTATATCGCCATTGTACAGGTGTCGCTATTCACTCTGATACCTAGATATCATTAACCTTTTCTATCACTTGTCATATATATTTTGCTATTGTCAGTATGCACAATTCACTTTTTCGAGGTAATGCATGATTTGTGGCCCTTATTATCAGGATTACATGATGGACCTTTCTGATATGGGGTGTGAAATTTGTGACTAAATCTGTATATTTTTGAATGACACAAATATAAGTAATGATGATGAGGAGTAGTCCTACATCCATTGTTTGCACTATATTAGAGGTGTAGATCACGTTCCTTAAGCAACAATGGATTATTAAATGTACTTGTATGCCTTAATTTACAACCCGAGACCACTGAAGGCTAACCTTCGCACTGCAGCTGTTGTCAAAGTACAACTCCCATTATGCACTTCCAACCTTGCAGCATTTGAGGCATGATGTGAGTTGGATTTTTCCAAGTTGTGGAGTGCCAAGGTTCGCCATCACTACCCTATAGCATATGTAGGCTTTTGGGTTGGCATTTGTGTTCGACATGTGCATATCTGCACTAATATGTACAAATTATTTAGTAACAGATTTGTGCCAAAGAGTAATCATTTTCTGGTTTTAAAGCTGCAGTTTCACTTGTTTAGAGCATAGAAATCAGGGTGTAGCCTCATACCTATGTGTAGCCACTTAAACATGTCATGTTGTTTTCAGCATGTGTAGGTAGCATTAATTATTGCCGGACACACAGCAGGGGAACAGCTGACGTTACTGAACCCCACAAACACATCAGCGATTGTTTTGATCTGTGCATCCAGCACTTCTGAGCAGCAACTGGCGGTGTTGAAGCCCAGGGTCAAGGAGGGTCTTGAAATACAATATAGAGTTGTTGCCTTGTTACGTGGCACTTGGAAATGTTGAAGCCCAGGGTCAAGGAGGGTGTAGGCTGAGGCCTAGTATGAGCTGGTGTAACTTTTATTTTGAGGTAGCATGAATTATTGCCGGACACACAGCAGGGGAGCAGCTGGCGTTACTGAACCCCACAAACACATCAGCGAGTGTTTTGATCTGTGCATCCAGCACTTCTGAGCAGCAACTGACGGTGTTGAAGCCCAGGGTCAAGGAGGGTCTTGAAATACAATATAGAGTTGTTGCCTTGTTACGTGGCACTTGGAAATGTATGTACTCCAAACAAGAAAAACATAAGCTTTACTAGGACAATAAAATAATGCATTTCAATCCAAAAAATAGAAATAAACACCGTTAAAATATAAACGCATATAAGCACATGGCAACAAGAAATGGAACACCACACCACCAAAAAATAAAAAAAAAAACTATAGGGGTTGAAATGAATGCATACAAGTCCATTTTTGAATTAATGAATGCTGCCTAAGGAACGCTATGTACAACCCTAATATAGTGCAGACAATGGATTTAGTAATAGTCATCATCATCATTACAATTTATATGTGACAGTCACACAGTAAAAAAAATACTTTCATTTATGAAAATTGTTACTTCAGACACCATATATTACATGTCCAGCATGGACTCATCAATTTTATGCCGCAGTAATCTAAGATGAAGCTTAACTGATAAAAAAAACATCATGCATAGTCCAAATTGCTGTGGGTGCCTGCAAGTGGAGGTGAAACAAAGGCAACGGATAGCTAAGGTATATACTATGTCTGTATCAGACAGTGCATAGCCTGTGATGGCGAATGGCGATGTCATACTGTACGTCAATAAAGGCTGCGGCAGCACTCATGCACTTTTTGCTTGTACACTGTTGAAGAGGGGAACTGCATGTATGGTTGCGCAAGGCTTTATTCGCCCACACTACCTTCCTACCGTCACGCGTATGGTAGGGTAGCGTCTGGCTATTATATGACGCTCTCTTGCAGTGACGTTACGCAGCGTTCTTCTGCCCTAGGGCCGCAACAAAGACGACATCAGTAATGATTTACTGTCTAAACATCCACTAATGAGCAACGAAACAAGCACGTTCCCTCTTCAACAAGCTACAAGACAAACAAGCATGAGGGGTGACGCTGCCTTTATTGAGGTACAGTATTAGATCGACATTGTCCATGAGAACCTATGCACTGTGATACCTAGATACCACTAACATTTTATATCAGTTGTGGTTGTTTCACCAGCACTTGCAGGTATAACTACCTATTGTCAGTATGCATGATGAACTTTTTAGATGTAATGTATGATTATACGATACGATATGATACGATACGATACACTTTATTGATCCCGGGGGAAATAAATTATTGCGCCTTATTATCAGGTTTAGATGCTGGCCATTTCATATATGGTGTGTGAACTTACAGTTGTCCTCAATCTGTGTATTTTATTATGTCTGTCACAAATAGAACTCATGACGATGATGATGATGATTATGATTCGTACATCCATTGTCTGCAGTATCTTACAGGTCGAGATACCGTTCCTTAAGCAGCATTAATGGATTATGATGAAATGTACTTTTATGCATTCATTTCAAAACGTAAACCCTATGTTGGGTTTTTTGTTACCATTTGTACTGGTCATGTGCATATATGCGCTTTGATGACAAATTAATATTTTTCCATATTTCTTATTAACCCCTCTCTGACATTAGACGTACTATCCCGTCCATAAAACCCGTGCCATTCTGACCATGGACGGGATAGTACGTCATAGGCGATTAGCTGCGCTCCCGGAGGGAGCGCAGCTAATCGCCGCCGGGTGTCAGCTGATTATCACAGCTGACACCCGTGACTGTGTGTCAGGAGCGGTCACGGACCGCTCCCGACACATTAACCCCTTGCACACCGCGATCAAACATGATCGCGGTGTACTGGGGGCACAGGGGAGGATCGCGCAGGCAGGGGGCTCCCTGCGCGCCCCCCTGAGACCCTCAGACCAGCGCGATGTGATCGCGCTGCTCTGAGGGCTTCCTCCCTCCCAGGACCCGGATCCAAGATGGCGCTGGGGTCCTGGAGGGAGGCGGCTTCCTCAGTGCCTGCCGAGAGCAGGCATGAGGAAGCGTCCTGCACTGCCTGTCACATCGCTGGTGTGACAGAGTGCTATGCACACTGTCACACCAGCGATCTGATGAAATACAGTGATGTCCCACCCTGGGACAAAGTAAAAAAGTAAAAAAAAGTAAAAATAAACATGTTAAAAAAAAATCCAAAAAAAAAAAAAAATATTCCCCAATAAATTCATTACTTATTGTAAATAAAAAAAATAAAACAATAAAAGTTCACATATATGGTATCGCCGCGTCCGTAACGACCCCCCCTATAAAACTGTCCCACTAGTTAACCCCTTTTGTGAACCCCTTAAAAAATAAAAAATAAAAACGAAGCAAAAAATCAGTGCTTTATCATCATACCGCTGAACAAAAAGTGGAATAACACGCGATCAAAAAGACGGATATAAATAAACATGGTACCGCTGAAAACGTCATCTTGTCCCGCAAAAAACGAGCCGTCACACAGCATCATGAGCGAAAAAATAAAAAAGTTATAGCTCGCAGAATAAAGCGATGCAAAAATAATTATTTTTTATATAAAATTGTTTTTATTCTATAAAAGCGCCAAAACATAAAAAAATTATATAAATGAGGTATCGCCATAATCGTACTGACCCGAAGAATAAAACTGCTTTATCGATTTTACCACACGCGGAACAATAAAAACGCCTCACCCAAAAGAAATTCATGAATTGCTGATTTTTGTTCATTCTAACCTCCCAAAAATCGAAATAAAAAGCGATCAAAAAATGTCACGTGCTCAAAAATGGTACCAATAAAAGCGTTACCTCGTCCCGCAAAAATTAAGACCTCACATGACATTGTGGGCCAAAATATGCAAAAATTATAGCTCTCAAAATGTGGCGATGCAAAAAACTACTTTTTGCAATAAAAAGCGTCTTTTAGCGTGACAGCTGCCAATCATAAAAACCGCTATAAATAGTAAATCAAACCCCCTTTATCACCCCCTTAGTTAGGGAAAAATAATAAAATAAAAAAAATGTATTTATTTCCATTTTCCCATTAGGGTTAGGGTTAGGGTTTCGGCTAAAGTTAGGGTTAGGGTTGGCGCTAAAGTTAGGATTAGGGTTAGAGTTAGGATTAGGGTTAGGGTTGGGATTAGGGTTGGGACTAGGGTTAGGGGTGTGTTGGGGTTAGGGTTGGAGTTAGAATTGGGGGGTTTCCGCTGTTTAGGCACATCAGGGGCTCTCCAAATGTGACATGGCGTCTGATCTCCATTCCAGCCAATTCTGCGTTGAAAAAGTCAAACGGTGTTCCTTCACTTCTGAGCTCTGCCATGCGTCCAAACAGTAGTTTATCCCCACATATGGGGTATCAGCGTACTCTGGACTCCAAGAGTTATTGTGAAATTTGTCCTATTTCTTCTGTTACCCTTGGGAAAATAAAAAACTGGGGGCGAAAATATTATTTTTGTAAAAAAAATAAGATTTTTTTGTTTTTACGGCTGTACATTATAAACTTCTGTGAAGCACTTGGGGCTTTATAGCGCTCACCACACATCTAAATAAGTTCCTTGTGGGGTCTATTTTCCAAAAATGGGGTCACTTGTTGGGGATTTCCACTGTTTAGGCGCATCAGGGGCTCTCCAAATGCGACATGACGCCCCCAGACCATTCCATCAAAGTCTGCAATCCAAAACGTCACTACTTCCCTTTCCGAGCCCTGACATGCGCCCATACAGTAGTTTTCTCCCACATATTGGGTATCAGCGTACTCAGGACAAATTGGACAACAACTTTTGGGGTCCAATTTCTCCTGTTGCCCTTGTGAAAATAAAATATTGGGGGCGAAAAAATCATTTTTGTAAAAAAAAAAGGATTTTTTATTTTTACGGCTGTGCGTTATAAACTTCTGTGAAGCACTTCGGGGTTCAAAGTGCTCACCACACATCTAGGTAAGTTCCTTGTGAGGTCTATTTTCCAAAATGGGGTCACTTGTGGGGGGTTTCCACTGTTTAGGCGCATCAGGGGCTCTCCAAATGCGACATGACGCCCCCAGACCATTCCATCAAAGTCTGCAATCCAAAACGTCACTACTTCCCTTTCCGAGCCCTGACATGCGCCCATACAGTAGTTTTCTCCCACATATTGGGTATCAGCGTACTCAGGACAAATTGGACAACAACTTTTGGGGTCCAATTTCTCCTGTTACCCTTGTGAAAATAAAATATTGGGGGCGAAAAAATCATTTTTGTAAAAAAAAAAAGGATTTTTTATTTTTACGGCTGTGCGTTATAAACTTCTGTGAAGCACTTCGGGTTCAAAGTGCTCACCACACATCTAGATAAGTTCCTTGTGGGGTCTATTTTCCAAAATGGGGTCACTTGTGGGGGGTTTCCACTGTTTAGGCGTATCAGGGGCTCTCCAAATGCGACATGACGCCCCCAGACCATTCCATCAAAGTCTGCAATCCAAAACGTCACTACTTCCCTTCCGAGCCCTGACGTGCACCCATACAGTAGTTTTCTCCTACATATTGGGTATCAGCGTACTCAGGACAAATTGGACAACAACTTTTGGGTTCCAATTTCTTCTGTTACCCTTGTGAAAATAAAATATTGGGGGCGAAAAAATCATTTTTGTAAAAAAAAAAAAGGATTTTTTATTTTAAGGCTGTACGTTATAAACTTTAGTGAAACACCTGGGGGTTCAAAGTTCTCACCACACATCTAGATAAGTTCCTTGAGGGGTCTAGTTTCCAAAATGGTGTCATTTGTGGGGGTTTCCACTGTTTAGGCAGATCAGGAGCTCTCCAAACACGACATGGCGTCCAGCCAATTCTGCGTTGAAAAAGTGAGATGGCGCTCCTTCCCTTCCAAACTCTGCCATGCACCCAAACAGTGGTATACCCCCACATATGGGGTATCAGTGTACTCAGGACAAATTGCACAATAACTTTTGGAGTCTTGTTACCCTTGGAAAAATAAAAATTGGGGTGAAAAGATCATTTTTGTGGAAAAAATATGATTTTTAAATTTTACGGCTCTACGTTATAAACTTGTGTGAAGCACTTGAGGGTTCAAATTGCTCACCAAAGATCTAGATAAGTTCCTTAGGGGGTCTAGTTTCCCAAATGGGGTCATTTGTGGGGGTTTCCACTGTTTAGGCACATCAGGGGCTCTCCAAATGCAACATGGCATCCAATCTCAATTCCAGCCAATTTTGGTTGGAAAAAGTCAAATGGTGCTCCTTCCCTTCCGAGCTCTGCCGTGCGCCCAAACAGTGGTTCCCCCCACATATGGGGCATCAGCGTACTCAGGACAAATTGGACAACAACTTATGTGGTCCAATTTCTCCTGATACCCTTGGGAAAATAAAAAATTAGTGACTAAAAGATAATTTTTGTGGGAAAAAAATAGGATTTTTTATTTTCATGCCCGGGCATTATAAACTTGTGTGAAGCACTTGGGGGTTCAAAGTGCTCACCAAAGATCTAGATAAGTTCCTTAGGGGGTCTAGTTTCCAAAATGGGGTCACTTGTGGGGATTTCCACTGTTTAGGCTCATCTGGGGCACTGCAAACGGAACATGACCCCCATCAACGTCTGCATTCCAAAACGTTACTACTTCCTTTCCAAGCCCTGCCGTGCGCCCAAACAGTTTTCCACCCCCACATATGGGGTATCAGCGTACTCAGGACAAATTGGACAACAACTTTTGGGGTCCAATTTCCTTGGGAAAATTCAAAAATTTAGGACTAAAAAATCATTTTTGTGGAATTTTTTTTTTTTTTTTTTCACACCCAGGCATTATAAACTTTTGTGAAACACTTGGGGGTTCAAAGTGCTCACAACAGATCTAGATAAGTACCTTAGGGGGTCTAGTTTCCAAAATGGTGTCACTTGTGGGGGGTTTCCACTGTTTAGGCGCATCAGAGGTTCTCCAAGCGCGACATGGCGTCCAATCTCAACTCCAGCCAATTTTAGTTTGAAAAAGTCAAACGGCGCTCCTTCCCTTACGAGCTCTGCCGTGTGCCCAAACAGTGGTTTTCCCCCACATATGGGGTATTGGCGTACTCAGGAGAAATTGCATAACAACCTTATCTGTCCATTTTCTCCTTTTACCCTTGTGAAAAAAAAAAAAAGTTTGTAAAAGATCATTTTTGTGGCTAAAAAGTTAAATATTCATTTTTTCCTTCCACGTTGCTTTAGTTCCTGTGAAGCACCTGAAGGGTTAATAAACTTCTTGAATGTGGTTTTGAGTACCTTGAGGGTGCAGTTTTTAGAATGGTGTCACTTTTGGGTATTTTCTGTCATGTAGACCCCTCAAAGTGACTTCAAATGTGAGGTGGTCCCTAAAAAAAATGGCTTTGTAAATTTTGTTGTAAAAATGAGAAATCGCTGGTCAACTTTTAACCCTTATAACTTCCTAACAAAAAAAAATTTTGATTCCAAAATTGTGCTGATGTAAAGTAGACATGTGGGAAATGTTATTTCTTAACTATTTTGTGTTACATATTTCTCTGTTTTAAGGGAATAAAAATTCAAAGTTTGAAAATTGCTAAATTTTCAAAATTTTCGCCATATTTGCGTATTTTTCAAAAATAAACGCAAGTTATATGGAAGAAATTTTACCACTAACATGAAGTACAATATGTCACGAGAAAACAATCTCAGAATCGCGAAGATCCGTTGAAGCGTTCCGGAGTTATAACCTCATAAAGAGACAGTGGTCAGAATTGTAAAAATTGTCCCGGTCATTAACGTGCAAACCACCCTTGGGGGTGAAGGGGTTAAAAATAATCACTTTATGGTTTGAAAACTGTATTTTTTCCTGTTTTGAGCATAACAATCAGGGTGTCGGCTCTTCCCTATGTGGAGCAAGTTAGACATCTGTTGTTGTGTGCATGTGGAGGGAGCAGGAGACTTCTTGCCGGACACACAGCAGGGGAACAGCTGGCATTACTGAACCCCACTAACACTGGAGCTTCTGTATTGGTCTGTGGACACGGCACTTCTGAGCAGCAACTGGCAGTGTTGTAGCCCAGGGAGTAGAGTTCAGGTGGTAGAAAGATGAACATAACAGGAGACATGGATACCGTTGCCAACCAGTTATTTAATCGGAAACCGGACAGGCAAATTCAGGTGAGATCCATGCCTTGTTCATTTTCAGAAAAGTAAGGCGGTCTACATTATCGGAGGATAGTCGCATGCGACGGTCTGTTAGTACACCACCTGCGGCACTAAAGACGTGCTCCGATAATACACTGGCAACAGGGCAAGCCAGCACCTCCAATGCATACTGGCTAAGCTCTAGCCATGTATCCAGCTTAGAGACCCAAAACTTGAGTGGGGAAGAGCCATCTGGGAGAGCACTGAGAGGGCAAGACATGTAATCTGTCACCATCTTACGGAAACGTTGCCTCCTGCTGACTGGAGCCGTCTGGGATGGTGTAGACATTTGTGGCGCTGACACAAAACTTCGCCACATTTGGAACATACTGGTCTTGCCCTGTGCAGAGGCGCTGATTCTGTTCCCTCTTGGTGCAGAGCTGTCTCCACTGCCTCGATGCACAGAGCTGCTTTGTAAAGCAGTAGCAGCAGCAGTGCTCTCGGCTGGAATGGAGAACATGATGGATTGCACCAGTGTGTCTTGGTAATCCCGCATTTTACGCTCCCGGTTCAAAGGTGTGATGAGGCTTTGTAAGTTGTCCCGGTAGCGAGGGTCTAGGAGGGTGTACACCCAATAATCAGACGTGGTGAGAATGTGGGCGATGCGGCGGTCATTTCTCAGGCACTGCAGCATGAAATCAACCATGTGCTGCAGACTCCCAACTGGCCAAGAAACGCTGTCCCCTGCAAGAGGCATCATCTCTGCCTGCTCTGCATCACCCCACCCTCGCTCTACATACTGACTAGAGCATTGTGTACCTCCCTCTGGAGTGATGTCTTCCTCCTCCATTGACTCCTCCTCATCCTCCTCACAAAGTGAGCCCTGCCTAGGAGTTTGTGAGGAACCACGTTGCGCTGACTGTCCAGAAGGTGATGGAATTTGTAACTCCTCATCCTCCACCTCTTCCAAAACCTCATCCCTTAGTGCTTGCAGTGTTTTTTGAAGCAGGCAGATAAGGGGGACAGTCAGGCTGACTAGTGCATCATCTGCACTCGCCATCCGCGTTGAGTCATCAAACGCACGCAAAACGTGGCAGATGTCCTTCATAGAGGCCCACTCAGTAGTGGTGAAATGTGAACGGCGCAAATTGCGAGTTGATTGCAGCTGATACTCCATTACTGCTGGCTGCTGCTCACACAACCGCTCCAACATATGTAACGTGGAATTCCACCTGGTGGGTACGTCACATATGATGCGATGTTCTGGAAGGCGAAATCTGCGTTGCAGAGCTGCAATGCGCGATCTGGCCATGCTGGAACGTCGCAAGTGAGCGCACTCTAGGCGGACTTTGTGCAGCAGTGCATCAAGATCCGGATAGTCCCTCAAAAAACTCTGCACGACCAAGTTGAGCACATGTGCCAGACATGGTATGTGAGTGAGGTTGCCAAGGCCCAGAGCTGCCACCAGATTTCGGCCATTGTCACACACTACCAAGCCTGGCTGGAGATTCGCTGGCACAAACCACACGTCGCTCTCCTGCTTGATGGCATTCCAGAGCTCCTGAGCTGTGTGGCTTCGATTCCCCATTGAAATTAATTTCAGGACAGCCTGTTGACGTTTTGCCACGGCTGTGCTCATATCGGTCGTAACAGCTAAGCGTTCACGGGTCCATGTGGAGGTAGACCGTGATGGCTCCTGCAGCGATGATTCTGAGGAACTGGAGTAGGAGGAGGAGTCAATGTGTACAGACTGGATTCCTGCAATCCATGGAGTTGGCAGAACACGTACAGCGCCACTTGCAAGATCTGTACCCGGCTCCACAACATTGACCCAATGGGCAGTGAGGGAAAGGTATCGTCCCTGGCCATGGGTACTGTTCCACGCATCGGTGGTCAGGTGGACCTTGCTACTGACAGCGTTTAGTAGCGCATGTTTAATTTTTCCCTCAACATGCTTTTGCAGACCAGGGACGGCTTGCCTGCTGAAATAAAATCGGCTGGGCACATTGTATTGTGAGACTGCCAATGCCATTAAGTTACGGAAACTGTCAGTCTCCACCAGCCTGAATGACAGCATTTCAAGGGACAGGAGTTTTGCAATGCCAGCATTCAGAGCCTGTGCTCGGGGATGGTGTAAGGTTCTATGTATATATTCCTGAAACTCAGTTTGTTCGTCAGCCATTTTACTTTCTGTCTTGCTGCAGCTATCTTGCCCTCAGTCAAAATGGAGTTTCCAGCTTGCATGTTCCCGCCCTGATTCTCTCCTTTGCTTCTTAAGCAGCCACAGCTGAGCAATCAGTGCTTCAGAATCTAGCCTGCAGTGAACCTGTGACTTGACTCCTGTAAGCCTTGGACCTTGTACTCCAGCTATTCCTACTGAGGAACTCTGAAGCACTTGTGGACTCTGAACCCTGCTCTTTGAAAGACCCACGTTTGCATGGACTTACGGTAACAGAGAAGAAGATCCTGAATCTGTATTGGAGAGTGATTTCTGAGCTTGGATTACTCTGGCCTGCTGTGTCTCCTGTTTCTGTGTCTGCAAACTGTGTGACTATTTCTGCCAACTTGTATGAAGTAATACAGGACTTTTCTATATCAAACCTGTGTCTCATGTATGTTCATCGCACCCAAGCACAAGACGCTATATGAACTGTACTACATACATTACAAGATTCTGAAGCCAAAACGTTAGTGTCTGCTGGGTCTGGAAGGCTGTGTCTGCTGTACTGTGGATATCAGACGTCCGGTTGTACTTTCTGTGATGACAGTGGTTGTGACTTCTCACAACCATTCCAGGTGAGCAATTCCCTTAAGTTTTTTCTTTTTGCAGTGTTACCACAGGTAAACACTATTGTTTTTTTTTTTTTTTTCCTTTCTTTTCTCTTTTTTGTCTGCTGTAACTCTGGATATCAGATGTCTGGTTGAAACTTTCTGTGATGATAGTGGTTGTGACTTCTCACAACCATTCCAGGTGAGCAGTTCCCTTAATTTTTTTTTCTCTCTGCAGTGTTGCCACAGGTGAACACTATTGTTTTTTTTTCTCTCCTCTTCTTCCAGTAATCCTGTCTTAAAAGATCTGGAAAATGGAGGCCCGCATAAAGGAACTTTGCGGAGTGACTGATAATATCCTTGCAGATTTGCAGAATATAAAGACCCGTTTTACAAATCTACAGGACCTCAATAATCACAATTTGCAAGTGGTTGGACAGACTACCCAGGATTTGCGAGCCAGGATTGAGGTTCTAGAGGGGCGAGTCCAGGCTCCTGCGTAAGCCCCGAGTGCTGGGATTCCCAAGTTGCCCCCTTTTCGTTTTGGCGGTGAACGTGAGAAATTCAGGGGATTTATTAATCAATGCAATCTTTTTTTTTCTGCACATGCTTCACAATTTCCCACTGAACGATCTAAGGTGCTTACTATAATTATGTTGCTTACCAACAAGGCTTTAATGTGGGCAAACCCTCTGATTGAGACTGAGGATGATTGTTTGAATCACCTTGATGATTTTATTTCAGCCATGGGGCAGGTGTTTGATGACCCCAATCGAGGTGCAACAGCTGAAGCAGCCATGTTAGCTTTGCGCCAAGGTAAGCACTCGGTAGCTGAATATGCCTTGGATTTCAGGAGATGGGCCCTTGATACCACCTGGGACAGTTCCGCCAAAAAATCTATTTTTCGAAAGGGGTTATCTCCACTGATTAAGGATGAACTTGCTCGTGCCGACCCTCCCACTGCGTTAGGTGACTTTATTAACTACTGCATCCGTATTGATACTCGTCTGACTGAACGCAGGCAAGAGAGATGGTTCTAAAGCAATCGTACTGACCTTTTCCTACCTTCCTCTCCAGCTAAGGAACCTTTGAGTAGGATTACACGGGAACCTGAACCTGAACCCATGCAGGTAGACTCTTTACAACGACGGGTTAGTGATGCACGCAAGGAACATCGTTTTAAGGAGAATCTATGTTTCTATTGTGGTAAGTCAGGGCACTTCATTATAAACTGCCCCAGCCGTTCTCGTAAGACTACTGCAGCACTCATTCATTGTGAGTGTTGCGAGAGGGGATCTGTCAGGTCCGAGCCTCAGGCTCCAGAGAGATCTGCAGCAACAGATCTTGATTTCTCGGACTTAAACTCCGTTACCTCTGAGGACGTTGACTGTGTAAACGCTGCCATTTTCCAAGTTTCCTCAGCGGTGTCCCAGCTGAGTTGTAAGAAAAACAATTCTCATTGCTTTCTTTCCATCAAACTCTGGGTTGACTCAGCTTGGGTGTCTAGCTCTGCTATGATCGACTCAGGGGCAAGTGGAAATTTTATGGATGTCTCCTTTGCTCTGAAACAGGGAATACGTTCAGTGAAGAAGGCTACTCCAGTACAGATGGAAACTGTGGATGGCTCCCTGCTGACCTGTGGACCAGTGGATCAGGAAACAGAGCCTTTGAGGGTTCTTATGGGTAAAGATCATCAAGAGAAACTGTCCTTTATGCTTATCTCTTCTCCCCACTTTCCCATTATTCTAGGGCTACCATGGCTGCAGGCTCAGAATCCTACCATTAACTGGGAGACCAAGGAATTACACTTTCCAGAGAAACAGATGAGTCCAAAAGTTTCAGCTTGCTCTGTTCCTAAAGGAATCATGTCAGTCCCTGAACTACCAGCTGTATACCAGGACTATGTGGATTTATGTGACAAGAAGAACGCTGACCAGCTTCCTCCTCACCGTCCATATGATTGTCCAATTGAATTATTGCCTGGAGCAGAGATACCTTTTGGTAAGATCTACCCCCTGGCGGGGCCCGAGCTAAAGGCTTTAAAGGATTACATAGATGAAAATCTAGCCAAGGGCTTCATACGCCCCTCTTCATCTCCTGCAGGTGCACCCATCTTCTTTGTAAAGAAGAAAGATGGATCTCTGAGACCATGCGTAGACTATAGGGAACTCAATAAGGTTACTATTAGAAACCGTTATCCATTGCCTTTAATCCCTGAGTTATTGGAGAGAGTGCGACATGCCAAAATTTTTTCTAAACTAGATCTTCGTGGGGCCTATAACTTAGTCCGTATTAGACCTGGGGATGAATGGAAGACTGCATTCAGGTCACGCTATGGACACTTTGAATATCTAGTTATGCCTTTTGGTCTGAGTACCGCCCCAGCCACTTTCCAACACTTGGTGAATGACATCTTCAGGGATCTCCTAGATACATTCGTGGTAATTTATTTGGATGATATTCTAATTTTTTCTAACTCCACAGAGGAACATCATGGATATGTGAGAATGGTCTTGGAACGTCTAAGACAAAATCATCTTTACATCAAACTTGAAAAGTGTGAATTCCATAGGACCGAAATTCAATTTCTGGGGTATGTACTGTCTACACAAGGAATTAGTATGGATGGAAGCAAAACCCAAGCCATCAAGGATTGGCCAAGTCCTAGAAATGTGAAGGAGGTACAGCGCTTCATCGGTTTGCCAACTTCTATAGACGTTTCATTAGAAATTTCTCTGAGGTAGTGTCACCTATCACTCAACTTACCCGGAAAGAGTCTAGGTTTTCCTGGACTCCCCAAGCCCAGGAAGCATTTTCCCGTCTAAAAGATAAATTTACCACTGCACCTATCCTAGTACATCCCAACCCCGAGCTTGCCTTCATAATAGAGGTGGATGCTTCAGACTGTGCCGTTGGAGCTATACTCTCTCAGAGAACAGGTGAGAAGAATGTCTTGCATCCCTGTGCCTTCTTTTCCCAGCAGTTGTCTTCGGCTGAGAGAAACTACGATGTGGGCAATAGAGAGTTGTTGGCCATTATTGCCGCCTTCAAAGAATGGAGACACCTTCTTCAGGGAGCTGCACAGCAAATAGTCGTCCTGACAGACCATCGTAACCTTGAGTTTATCAGGTCGGCTAAGTGCCTGACTCCTCGCCAGGCTCGCTGGAATCTTTTCTTAAACCAATTTAATTTTATCATCTCTTATAGACCAGGATCGCGCAATGGAAAGGCTGATGCACTCTCTAGGATTTACTCAGCAGAGACACGTCCAATTACTCCTCCTAAGACTATTCTTCCTGACTCTAGATTCCTAGGAGTAATTCATAATCAAGACCTACTTAAGGACATCAAGGAAGCATACCATGCGGATTCCTTTTTGGCACAACCCCCAAGGGACGTAAGTCTTGTCTTTAAGAATGGTGTGTGGATTCAGGGACAACGCCTGTATATTCCTGAAACAGTCAGATTGAGAGTATTGCAACTCATTCACGATTCCAAGATAGCTGGGCATAGAGGAATTCTAAAAACACAGGAATTTCTTTCTCGTTTCTTTTGGTGGCCCACTTGCAGGAAGGATGTTTTGAATTATGTCACTTCATGTGAGGTCTGTGCAAGATGCAAAACACCTCGCTCCTCACCAACTGGTCTGTTACAGCCTCTTCCCACCCCGTCCCGCCCGTGGGGATCCATTTCTATGGACTTCATTGTGGAGTTACCAACCTCTCAGGGGAAGAACACCATTCTAGTGGTGGTTGACCGTCTAACAAAGGCAGCTCATTTTATCCCTTGTGTCGGCTTACCCACTGCAAAACAGACATCAGATTTGATGATTAAAGATGTGTTTCGCTTACATGGAGTACCGGATGAGGTTATTTCGGATCGAGGGGTGCAATTCACTTCTAGGTTTTGGCAAAATTTCTGTGCAGCATTGGACATTAAAGTAAACCTTTCTTCTGCTTTTCATCCCCAGACTAATGGACAGACCGAACGAACCAATCAAACCCTGGAGCAGTATCTCCGCTGCTTTATCTGCCACCTACAGGATGATTGGGTGGATCTACTTCCATTAGCTGAGTTCTCGTATAACAACTCTCAGAGTGCCTCCACTAAACAGTCTCCTTTTTACTCTAATCTAGGTTATCATCCTAACATTCTACCACGATTTCCCATAGAAACGCCTTTACCAGCAGTGGCTGAAAGAATCACGTCTTTACAGAAGAATATGGATCTTCTAAAGGAAAATCTGGAATCGGCTCAAGAAAGGTACAAGAAAGCAGCAGATAAATTTCGTAAACCTGCACCAGCTTTCAAGGTAGGAGACTTGGTCTGGCTGTCAACCAGAAATCTTAAGTTAAGGATTCCATCGTCTAAGTTGGGACATAAGTACATTGGACCCTATAAAATCAGTAAAATTATAAGTGCCGTTGCTTGTCGTCTTCAACTGCCCAGAACTATGAGAATCCACCCTGTCTTTCATGTATCCCTACTAAAGGCTGCGACACCCAATACGTTTCCTGGACGTTCCTCTCCTTGCCCTGACCCAGTGCTAGTCGATGGTCAGGAAGAATTTGTGGTGGAAAGGATTTTAGATTCCAGGTTGTATAGAAATCAGTTACAATATCTGATTAAATGGCAGGGCTACCCAGTGGAGGACAACTCATGGGAACCGGTCAATAACGTTAATGCTCCTCGCTTGCTCCGTCAGTTTCATCAGAGGTACCCACACAAGCCTGGTCTGAGGTCATCCGGAGGTTGTCCTTAAGGGGGGAGTAATGTAAGGTTCTATGTATATATTCCTGAAACTCAGTTTGTTCGTCAGCCATTTTACTTTCTGTCTTGCTGCAGCTATCTTGCCCTCAGTCAAAATGGAGTTTCCAGCTTGCATGTTCCCGCCCTGATTCTCTCCTTTGCTTCTTAAGCAGCCACAGCTGAGCAATCAGTGCTTCAGAATCTAGCCTGCAGTGAACCTGTGACTTGACTCCTGTAAGCCTTGGACCTTGTACTCCAGCTATTCCTACTGAGGAACTCTGAAGCACTTGTGGACTCTGAACCCTGCTCTTTGAAAGACCCACGTTTGCATGGACTTACGGTAACAGAGAAGAAGATCCTGAATCTGTATTGGAGAGTGATTTCTGAGCTTGGATTACTCTGGCCTGCTGTGTCTCCTGTTTCTGTGTCTGCAAACTGTGTGACTATTTCTGCCAACTTGTATGAAGTAATACAGGACTTTTCTATATCAAACCTGTGTCTCATGTATGTTCATCGCACCCAAGCACAAGACGCTATATGAACTGTACTACATACATTACAGATGGTTTGCCGAGTATGGCCGTCTTTTCTCCCATGCCTGTGCTACCGATGGCTGTACAGTGGCCTGGGAGTGTGAGGATGACAGGGAACTTGCTGCTGTTGGTGGAATTACACTGGGTCTCTGTACAACAGTGACAGAGGTTCTTCCATGGCGATCCTGTGAGGAAGCCGAACCAGCTGTGTGTGAGCTGGAGGAAGAGGCTCCAACACAAGCTGAAGATGTAGGTGGTGCTGTAGGTTGGCCTACGTCTCCATTGTGTCTTTGTAACTCCACCACGTGCTTGGTCCGAACATGTTTCCACATATTAGTGGTATTGAGGTTACTGACACTTTTACCTCTTTTGACTTTTTGATTACACAGCTTGCATTTGACATAGCAAATATCATCTGCAAGTGTGTCAAAAAAGGACCACGCAGTGCAAGTCCTGGGAGCGCCCGTTTTTGCTTTTGGAAGAGAACTGCTCCGAACGGGTGCCAAAGTGGAGGCTACAGGCAACCGAGTCTGCAGCCTACCTCTCCCTCCTGTTTGGACCGTTGGGGGAATCTCTTCCTCAGAGCTGCTCCCATCACCTTCCTGTTCCTCACGCCATGTTGGGTCAAGGACCTCATCATCTCCACTACCCTCTTCCAACACCTGCTGCTGTTGGGTGGTCTGGCCAGCACCATGCGCAACAGAAACTGGCACCTGAGTCTCATCATCATCAGATGCGTTCTGCGGTGTGCTGACCATCGGCACTGGCTCACCCGCCTCTTCAGATTCAGAGAGACAAAGCTGTTGCGCATCACTGCATACTCCCTCTTCTTCACATTCTAGAATGCTGCTTGGCTGGCCCCCTCTTTCCAAGCCAACAGATTCTGAGAACAGAAGTAGAGACTCAGCTGGCTCCTGTACAGAGCTCTCTGACTGCCTGGGTAATTTGGCAGACGGTGAAGAGACAGATGGTTGCTCAACAGTGCTCTGGTCCTGAGAGGAGGTGGAAGCAATTGAACTCGATGCGTTGGCTGCTATCCAACCGACAACGGCTTCAATTTGTTCTTCCCGCAGCAGGGGGGTACGCCGACCTCCTACAAAAATGCGCATAAAGGAACGCTCACGGGGAAAACTGGTGGATGCTGTGTCACTGGGGGCGGCAGCAGCCACAGAATCCCCACGTCCTCTCCCTGCTGAAACTCCACGCCCACGACCACGTTCCTTACTCCCTGCCTTCTTCATCTTGGTAGATTGATAAAGATAGGCAGAAAAGTTATAAGGCCTAAGTGTGCTTATTCCTCAGAGACTGCAGTGAACACTGCAGACAACTGTTCACTAGCTCTGAAAGTCTCCTTTATGTACTTCTATAGTGTTTGCAACCAATGTATTGGATACGGATGGAAGCGCGTCACACTAATAGATTTGAGTTTTTTTAAATAGAATGGAGCAGCACCAATTAGCCAAAAATGTAAAGGATGAGGCAGTGACACACGCTCAGCAGACTCCAACCAGCAGTAGTTGAAGAACTAACTGGAGCGTGATCTGCACTCAAAAAAAGAGACCTCACAGACTGCCGTGAACACTGCAGACAACTGTTCACTAGCTCTGAAAGGCTAAAATGTGGCTGCACTAGCCAAAACCATGCAACTAGCCAAAACCGTGCAACCGTCCATGCAAGTGCCCCCGAAGGAAAAGATCCAGTTGGCTTCCAGTCTAGATGACGTCCGTGGCAATGGCGAAAAAGGATCCCAGCGACCAGAGGGAAAGACAACGATCGCTGCGACCAGGACGGATGACCCATTTGCCGCCGCTGCAGCAAAGCATGGCACATCATAAGATTCTGCAATTTAAACAAGTAGGTCGGAGGATGACTAGTCCTTCTAGTTGTGATTGACGGCATCCCATTGAACGCTTTACTGGACACTGGCACTCAGGTGACGACTATGCCATATATTCTATACAAACGGTACTGGGCTAACTCTAATATTACTCGCGGCCCAGATAATGAGCTGACAGTAGTCGCCAGCAATGATCAGCCTTTGCGACAAGTGGGGTATAAGGAGGTGACCATTAAGGTTGGGTGAGTAGAATAAAAAGCCTATGGTCTGATAATTGTAGACATTGATCAACGAGAATGTAACCCAATAATGACCTTAGGTACTAATGTGATAGATAATTGTCTTGCCGAGGTTATTGTTCTGTTACAACAGGTAGCCTAAACTGCTGGTTCCAGTGAGCAACGGGTCCTGTAAAAGGAGATCAAGGCATTGATGCAAAGACAACAGGTAGAGCTGTCTGGTGGAGAATTCGGCAGTGTCAGAGTGAGTGATCCATTCCCCATTGCGGTACCCCCAAAGAGTGTTGGGCAGCCATAGGCCTTAGGGGTAAAGATTACCAGGCCCTTGTAGAACCAGTGTGCTCTGATAATAAGCCCAATGTCATGACAGGTAGAGGGGTAGTCAATGTCCGCAAGGGGAGGGTACCTGTATGCATCTTAAATTGTGGGGAACAGGAGGTCAAACTACCCCAGTATGCCACTGTTGCTAATCTGTTCACTGTCAATCACAACACAATCCAGACAGCAGAACCCTTGGTCTCATCCAACCAGGCGGAGGACAATGGCTCTGCAGAACAGCTAGAGAATTGGTGACAGAAGCTGCACGTAGGCACTGACTCCACCCCTTCACACCAAAAGAATGAGGTTAACCGAGTGGTTCTAGAGTATGAACGGGTATTCAGCAAACATCCTTTAGACTTTGGGCAGGTAAAAGGGGTCCAACATCATATCCTCACTGGAAATCATCCGCCCATTAAAGAGAGGTACCGGCCTGTACCCCCAGCTCACTATCAATGTGCTAAGAGTATGTTAAGGGGGATGAAGGAGGCTGAGGTGATCAGAGACAGTTGTGTGCCCTGGGCAGCTCTGTTAATCCTCGTTAGAAAGAAAGATGGTACAATGAGGATGTGTGTTGACTACAGGCGAATTAACAGCATTACCCACAAGGACTTCTATCCGTTACCTAGGATTGAGGAATCACAAGCTGCACTGAGAACCGCTAACTATTTCTCTACCTTAGATCTCATCAGTGGGTATTGGCAGGTTCCCGTGGCAGAGGCGGACAAAGAGAAGACCGCCTTCATGACACCAATGGGCATCTTAGAGTTCAACTTCATGCCGTTCGGGCTTTGCAATGCACCAGGGACATTCCAGAAGTTGATGGAGTATTGCCTTGGACACAAGAACTTTGAGACAGTTCTGTTGTATCTAGATGATTAATTGTCTTCTCAAGACCTATGAAGACCATTTGAAGCAGCTGGCCGAGGTGTTTGAGGCCCTGTCCAACTTTGGCCTGAAAGTAAAACCGTTCAAATGCCACCTTCTGAAGCCTAAGGTGCAGTACTTAGGCCACATAGTGAGCGCGGAAGGCGTGTCACCAGACCCGGACAAATTCACGGTTATCCGAGACTGGCAGAGGTCCAGCAACATTCATTAAATACGTCAGTTCCTCGGGTTGGTACACTACTACCGAAGGTTCATCAAGGGCTTCACTGAAATAGCTGCACCCCTGCAAAACCTTCTCGTGGCCCAGCCTAAGAAGTCTAGGAAGAAGAGTCCTATGTTTGACTGGAATGACGAACTAGAAAGATCCTTCACCCGGTTTAAGTTGGCTCTTACGAGAGATGAAGTCCTGGCCTACCCAGAGTATGACCAACCATTTATACTGTATACTGATGCCAGCAATGTGGGATTGGGAGCAGTGCTGTCCCAATTGCAGAAAGGCAGAGAAAGAGTAATCGCCTACGCCAGCAGGAAACTTCATCCCACTGAAAGGAACCCTGACAACTACAGCTTCTTTAAACTGGAGTTTCTCGCCATAGTCTGGGCTGTGACCGAGTGATTCAAACACTACCTGGCTTTGGCGAAGATTACCATCTTCACAGGCAACAATCCACTGACTCACTAGGAAACTGCAAAGCTAGATGCGCTGGAGCAGCGATGAATGGGTCGGCTGTCCAACTACGAATTTACCATCAAGTACCGGGCGGGGGAAAAGAATGCCAATGCTGATGCGCTGTCCAGAATGCCCAATTTACCAGATGGGGAAGAGGACCAGGAACAGCTAGAAGAACTTGAGTTACCAGCGTTCCACTGTGTGAGGGACAAGCGCTATGTTAAGCAGGAAGCCACGTTGAATCTGTTGCTCCTCCATGAGAGGGCGGACATGCAGGATAGCGACCCAGCAGTCCACCTGGTAAAGGAGTTACTGACGCAAGCTGACTCGTGCCCGGTCCAGATGCTCCACAAGAGACCCAACAGTTGTGGAAAGAAAAAGGTAGGCTATTCATCTATGAGGGAAGCTGTGTTGGAGGAATGTCAACTCCCAAACTTACGAACTGGTCTGGCAGGTGGTAGTCCTGAAGCAGGATGCGCCAATAGTCCTGAAAGCATACCACGATAGACACTTTGGATGGAAGAAGTTGGAGGTCCTACTTCGTGAGAGATTCTACTGGGTTGGTGTTATGATTTGGTAGCTGAGGAGAGCAGGCAAAAACGGCAATACACCAGAGAGGTTGGAATCTACTAGATTGCAGTACCCTGACTAACCTCCACAACTAAAGGCAGCCGTGGAGCGTTCCTAAGTTGGTCCTAGACGCCTCGTCACAGCCTGAGAGGTTAACTACACCTAAAGATAGAAAGAGGAAAGCTATCTGCCCCGGAGCAGATCCCCAAATAACATAGGAAGCCCCCAAACATGTAATGGCGGTTAGACAAGAGGAAATACAGACACAGACAGAAAATAGTATGAGCAAACGTTGGGGCCCAATCTTCCTAGAAAGAAAAGGATAGGAAGGACACTTACTGCAATCCAAAAAAAACCCTAAAAAATACCAACTCTACTAATTGCAAAAACACCTGAGATCACATGACCTCTACCACCTAAATTAGTTCTCTGGTGTAACAAAACTAAGCCGCAGCCACTGAAAAAACTGGAAAAGGCAAATGAACAAATAACAGTGGCTCAGATAAACTGAGAGGAGCACAAGCCCCCGGAGCGGACCTGGCTGACCTCCACAGAAGTACAGAGAACAATGCAAAAAGCAAGCACAAAAATAAAAGCAGAAAAAATCTTATCTGATAGCAGAAGATGCAGGCAAGACTCAGCAAGCTTCCAAGTGAACCAGGAACCACAGTTGAGACAAGAACAATTTATCACCTGCAAACATGATGGAAGGGAACCTCCCTTATATAAAACCAGTCTGTAACTCCTGATTGCCAATCTTCACAATCTTCATTGAATGGTTCAGAACTGTTTGTAACCACCAGAGGGAGCTTATGCTCAGAATTAATTTCTAACACATTCACAACAGGTTGGTATGAGGAAGGCCATTGAAGAGTTGTGCCGAGAGTGTGGACCATGCAACCTGCACAGGAAGGACCATAACCAGTGAGCCCCGTTACAGCCAATAATCTCCAAACAGCCACTTGAGCTGGAAGCCTTGGACCATGTGAAGCTGACTCCAAGCCGTTCAGGCTATGTCTATGCCCTCACCATAGTGGATCATTACTTAAGGTTCCTGGTAGTCGTGCCTGTCAAGGAAAAACAGCAAAGACAGCTGCCAAGGAGTTCCAAGAACACTTTTGTCGACTGCACAGTTACCCTGAATGAGTGCTTACCGACCAAGTCCCAGCCTTTGAAGCAGAAGTGTTCCATAAGTTCTGTAACCTGTATGGCTGCAAGAAAATCAGGACAATGCCGTACCATCCTATGACAAATGGCATGTGTGAGAAAATGAACCAGGTGGTAATTGACCTATTGAAGACCTTGCCCCGGGAAGAGTGAAACCTGTGGCCAGAGAAGTTGCCAGATTTGGTAGATCTCTACAATCATATCCCTGTAAACTCCACCAACTGTACTCCAGCCTACTTGATGTGAGCAAGACCTGGCAAGTTACCCATTGACTTGGACATGGGAGTCTTAACACCTGAAGTAACATCACCAGACACAGATTGGGATACTGAGCGGCAACAGAAGTACCGCAAAGTGCAAGAATGCGTAGAGAAGAGTTTGTCCCAAGCAAGACAGAAGCAGGAAACAAACTACAATAAGCACGCCCCTGCAGTTCCCCTGTCACCTGGAGAACAGGTCCTCAAAAGAAAGAGACGACTTCATAAACTTGATGACCAGTGGGAGGCTGAACCATAGTCCATCATGCCTTCAGACTTTGCCTCATCAGCAAAGATGGAGGAGAAAACTCAGCGGCAGTATCAAGGGATCATCTGAAACTATGCCCTGACCAACTGAAGGAAAAGATTGGAGATAAGGACATTCTTCAGCCAGTAAAAGAAGAAGAAAAGATCAGCACTGTACTCGGCGAGTACCCTTCAAATTGGACAAGAATGAACCAGGCCATAGTTGTGCCCGTCTTGACCTTTCCCCAGCTAGTACTGCAGGAAGAGATGCAACTCAAGACCAATCTGAAAACCAGCGGGCTCAAGCAGCAGATGCCACACCAGCAGTAGAGCAAGAGTCCACCCCCTGCCAAAGGTGAATCTGTCATGCCCACAGTGAGCATCAGTGGTTGCAGAAAATCAGGCATACCTGTGCTACATAGAGTCACTCGTAGCGTAGCCAATAGAGAATGCACTACACCAGTGGTAGCAAGCATAGTGAATCCAGTCAGGTCACTGTCAATACCTGTACTGCATAGATCCTCTCGTAGTACTAGAGGTCAGGTCCCAGCCTGGTATAAGGACTAAAATGCCACTGCATTAGTACAGTAAATAAGTTAATAATATTTATAATTGCAACCATTAAGTATATGAACCTACAAAGACTTACTGTATGAACTTTTGAGCACTCTTGTTTTCTTGATTATTTGGACGATTGGGTCACTGGACTCGTAGTGACCAGGACAATAATTGTAAATACAGTAGTTAGAACCTGTGACTACAGAACAAAAACCATCTGGCGTGACCGAATAAGTAGTCCAACCTGGCGACCACTAATGCCCTGTAGTCATGCCCAGAGCCTACGTTGGGGGTTTGAGACGGGTTCCCTCATATTGTACTTTGTAGGGTGAAAAGGACACCCCATTTCAGGACTTCACCAAATTTATATATCTGTTGTCAAAATCTTGTAAAAAGTTATGTTTTATTTCTTTTGTGTTTCCTCAGTCCGGGAGTACTGAATTGTACTAGATGGGAATGTGGCACCCCATTGCCACAATGGCCTTGCCTCCCTCCAGGGGGAAGTGATGTCATGCCTGAAAGCAAAGAAGGAATTCCCTTACCAGGTAGTTCCAGCATACAACACAGTTCCTGCTCCAGGCCAGCAGGGGGAACCCTAAACTCGACTTCAGGGGAGCTGCCCTCTCTGGTCGAGAGGAAGTTAGTGGGAGTTAAAGCCTGAACAAGGTTGAGAGAGGACATGGGGTGAGGACTTGGGGATAGAAGCTCCATCTGAGCTCACCCCAGGCTTGAGTGCTAGTGACCAGTCACCGGAGCCTGAGGCTGTGTTGGTACTAAAGCCCTGGCAGCAGAATCCAGAGGGTAGGAGACCGCAGGTCCTCTGTCCCAACTGATACTCGACGACACAGCAGCACGCGTGATCCGGAGACGCTAGAAAGGAGCGACCCATGTAACAGGCTCAAACTGCCTGTCATGCAAGTGGAGTTCTACCTAAGCATCAGACAGAAAGAGGGACTTGAATAGAGTTTACAGTAGCAAGTACCTCAGAAAATAGCGCTAGAAAGGAGGCCTAACAACCCACCTGACTAAGGAAATTCCCAAATTTCTTCCAGGCTGACCGGCTCTAGAACCATCTGTTACCTTAGCCCCGGACTGTAACTGCACTGCTCAGTAAAACGTAAAGGAAACAACAGCCTTTGTGTCCGTCAGTTATTCCTCCAATCCTCAGCTCTGTAACCCATATATGCCCTGGGGCCCTGCTCCACCTGTGGGGAGCGATAACATCTCTACTGTATTACCATTGGCCCCAGAGGAACTGAACTGCAGCATCGTCTATCCCTTGCCGAGTACAGCAGGTGGCGTCACGAACCCTTCCCTTAAAAACTACCCTTCATCACAGCCATTGCACGCCCAGCGCCACAGACCGGGTCACCGCTGCTGTGACAAGCCCCTTTAAGTACTGCCATACCCGGCCTGAGTATCCCAAGGTCCTAGCGGGTGTTGCACTGGAAACAGGAAGTGTTTGGAGATGAGAGCTCGTGAGGTAAAATGGAGAGAAGTTATGTCTCAGAGACACGGAGAGATTGGAACCTGAAGTGATCAAAATTCAATGGAGTGACGCAGAGGAAGTGGCTCCCATGAATAAACCGGATGTGTGACCGGTCACCGACTGTGTAGTTAGTTAGGGAGAGTTATATAGGATCCTCAACATCTTCAAGATCATTCCTGCTACTGAGATTACTCATGTACTTATAGAGACTGATGAAACCTAGTGGCCAGACATCAGAATAACAAGTCCAGTTGTTTACTTTTGAGTACACTTTGTCAGGGTGTCCACTCTGAAAGCGCAAAAAGAGGACAGTGCACTGTATACATATTGTGTTGGTTCAAGTGATTAGTCGTGTAAATATATAAATATATCAAGGGGAAAACAGGGTACCTGGAATCTATTGTAATAAATGCGGGAGGTGGGTGTAAGATTATATATCTGAGAGGACCACGTGTCATGGTCACAATAGAACCCCAGGTAGGCCCTGTACCGGTCAAGGGAGGGAGTGGCATAGTCTTGGGTTAGTCCTGCTCCTGTCTGTGAAGCTGGCACTTGGGATCTCTCAGGCTCATGGCCGGTTTTAGGCAAAGTGGGGCCCTAGGCAAAGTTTAAAATGGGGCCCCAAATGATAACATATTGCACCATCACTCAGAAGTATTTCGGTTGTATTTACATGCCCTGAGTTCAGGACGCTAAATGAGTGTGATCGACAATAACGAAGTCGTTCAACACTTGTTTCCCGGCCTCTTTACACCAACTGAGAAAGAATGATGGGACATAACAATGAATATTAGATCAATCTGTCCCCATACAGTATCATATTATCAGCAGCACATCTACAACTTACATTGGGCGATGTGCTGCTGAGAGCAATGATTTTTGTTCCGGCATAAACAATCCAATCTCTGGATGAATATGCAGCATTTTGCTTGTTTAGTATAATATACCCCAAAGTCCTCCATATATTATAATGTGCACCACAGTCCTCCATATTGTAAAATGCACACCCCATAGTCCTCCATATAATATAATATACCCCACAGTCCTCCATATTGTAAAATGCACACCTCATAGTCCTTTATATAGTATAATACACTCCCTATAATCCTCCATATAGTATAATACATTCCTCATAGTCCTCAAATAGCATAATACAGTCCCTATAATCCTCCATATATTAAAACACACTCCTCAGTCCTCCATATAGTATTAAACACTTCCCATAGTCCTCCATATAGTATAAAACACTTCCTATAGCCCTCCATATATTAAAATACACTCAGTCCTCCATATAGTATAATACACTACTCAGTCCTCTATATAGTATAATACACTCCTCATAGTGCTCCATATAGTATAATGCACCACCATACTCATCCATGTAGTACAATTCACTTCCCATAGTATAATGCACCCCATAGTTCTTCATATAGTATAATGTCCCATAATGTCCCATAGTCCTCGATACATTATAATGCAGCCCACATATAGTATAATGCAATCACCCCATAGAGCATAATGCAGCCACCCCACAGAGTATAATGAAGCCACTCCACAGAATATAATGTAAACCCCCCGTAGAATATAATGCAGCCCCCTTATACAGTATAATGTAGCCCCTCCATATAATACAATGTAGCCCTCCTCATATAGTATAATGCAGCCCCTATAGAATATAATGAAGCCCCCTCATAGAGTATGATGCAATCACCCCTCAAAGAATATAATAAATATAATACAGCCCCAATAGAATATAATGTAGTCCCGAATAGAATATAATAAAGCCTGCCTCCACATAGAATATAATGTAAACCCCATAGTATATAGCACAGCCACATAGTATATAACACAGCCTCCCCATAAAATATAATATACCCCAATAGTATATAACACAGCCCACATAGTTTATAGCGCGGCCCGCATAGTATATAGCGCAGCTCTCATAGTATATAGCGCTGCCCACATAGTATATAGCACGACCGCATATTATATAACATGGCCCACATAGTATATAGCGCACCCACATAGTATATAGCGTGGCCAATAGTATGTAGCACAGATGCATAGTATATGCACAGCCACATAGTATATAGCACGGCCCACATAGTATATAGAGTGGCCCATATAGTATATAGCTCGGCCCGCATAGTATATAGCACAGCCCACATAGAATATTGCGCGGCCCACATAGTATATAGCGCAGTCCGCATAATATATAGTGCGGCCCACACAGTATATAGCATGGCCTGCATAGTATATAGCATGGCCCACATAACATCCCCCCTCCCAGGAATGGCCCCACAGTCCAGCACTCACTGACATATATAAAAAAAAAAACCACACTCCTTACCTCTCCTCGTGCGCGCGCTGCTCCCGGCTCCTGTCTCCTGCACTGCCCGACACACAGTGAGTGCACAATGACATCATAGCACACCCGCAGTGTGGGCAGAGGGGAATGATGGGAGAGGGAGCGTCAGCTGACGCTCTCTCCTCCATCATTGCTTTGAACTGTATCGACAGATGCCGGTATAGTTCAATGCGGCGGCAGAGGCGGGGGGAGTCGGCGCTAGCTTGATGTGCTGCTAGCTGGGGGCACCTGGGGGAGCAGAGGGCCCTAGGCAGCTGCCTGGTCTGCCTGCCCTTAGCACCGGCCCTGCACAGGCTGCATAATTTGTATTTTGTCATTTGCAGCTGTTGTGGCACATATTTTGTTGAGCAGTAAAATCCTGTTATTTTTCGTCACAAGTTATAAAGAGAAGTTTGTTTGGTATCATATCATGGTCAGAGTCGTTTATAGCAAAGCCGTATCCTATTCTCAAATAACGACAGGAGCATTGGTTGTTACATTTGTACATCAGAAGGGACCTGTCAGTCACTAGAACAGTGTGGGAAAAAGCTTGTCAAAGTATATATAGATGGATAAGACTAGTCTGCTGCTGCTCTCAGCCATCTTGTCCTCGTAGTGCTCTAGTTCAGAGTTGGACTATGTGCGACCCGTGGGCCACATCTGGCTCTCTGGCTGTTCCAGTCGGCCTGCGGATGAAGCAGCTTAAGGATTGAAAACAGCTTGTCCTACCCATCCACTGCTACTGCCCCTTTCCCAATATCACAGCTATCTGCCTCTTCCTGCTCCTTTTTCCACCAATTAATGGGTGAGACAGCAGACGCGATGATGTCATTATATCCCGTCTGGTGTGTGGAGTGTCAGTGCATCAGAGACAAGAGCAGAGTGCCTGAAGAATGGGAGCAAGGTGAGTATTAAGGTACTGTCACACTAAGCGAGATCGCTAACGAGATCGCTACTGCGTCACTGATTTTATGACGCAGTAGCGATCTCGTTAGCGACTTAGCTGTGTGTGACATGTAGCGGCGATGTGGCCCCTGCTGCGATGTCGCTGATCGCTTATGAACATTCTGAGCCATTTTTTGGTTGTTGGTGTCCCGCTGGTGAGCCCGAATCGCTGAGTGTGACACCCTTTATGAATGACTTTACCAGCGTCGCAGGCGGGACTAGGTTTTCCCAACGACCGCAGAGGTTGTTATACAGATCGTTGATCTCTGATGAGATCTTTGTGTTTGGAAGCTAACTAGCGATCACATAGCGATCGCACCAACGAGTTGAGTTGAGCGAAACAGGTCAGTCAGATTCATAAGTATCCGACTTTCGCCAAAGTCGGGTTTTGCAGAGCGAAACCCGACCATAGCGTGAAGTCGGCCATGCGTTTGGCAAAACGAGCGCCAAAGTCGGTTTTCCCATCATGCTTGCAGGCGCCTTTTTTCAGCCTATGAACAAGGACGTACACTGTGGGCAACGAGATGACATAGGCAGCGTCCACCACCATCTTAGAGAAGGGCATTGCAGTGATTGGCTTGCTTTGGGGGGCATCATAGTGTCTATAAAAGCCCTGACCGTGCACCGCCATTTTACTTCTGTCGATCTTAACAGTAGGGAGGGGTTGCTGACGCTGTTTATCAGTAGGGAGAGAGTTAGGGCTGGAAAGAGAAGTTCTTATGTGCTTGTGCTGATAGCAATTGTGCTGTACAGTTAGTGTGCAGTGACAGAGGAGGATTTTCTTGTGTGCAGCAGTGCTGGTTATTAGGCTGCCTGATAGCTGTATTGCTGTGTGTACACTGCTGTGCAGACTGCTTTTTACACAGCAATAATACTTTTATTCTTTTTTTCTGCACAGTTACTGAGCGTTCATTTTTTCCCACACCGTATAGAGCTGTACGCTCCTCACACACTACCGTGTACATGCTGGTATCAGGGACAAATACATGCTGACTATCTGTGTGTGACTCCGGAAATATATACGGAGATTTACAATTTCCCCTACACCGTATACAGCTGTACACATCCGATACAGTACCCTTTTTCTGCTTTTTATATTCTGATCTAATCCATACTGAGCCTGTGAGCGTCTGTGTGTGACTCCGGAAATATATACGGAGATTTACAATTTCCCCTACACTGTATACAGCTGTACGCTTCTGATACAGTACTCTTTTTCTGCTTTTTATATTCTTGTCTAATCCATATTGAGCCTGTTAGCATCTGTGTGTGACTCCGGAAATATATACGGAGATTTAAATTTTCCCCTTCACCGTATACAGCTGTACGCTTCTGATACAGTACAGTTTTTCTGCTTTTTATATTCTGGTCTAATCCATACTGAGCCTGTGAAAGTCTGTGTGTGACTCTGAAAATATACACAGAGATTTAAATTTTCCCCTTCACCGTATACAGCTGAACGCTTCTGATACAATACCATATATCTGCTGGTATTTTTGGTACATTTTCCCAAACAAGGAAGAATGGAGGAAGAGGCCGCGGACGTGGGCGGGGGGAACAGCTGGTACTGATGGTGGTGGTGCATCTGCTGGTAGTGCCAAAAGCACAATAGCACCTAAGGCAGGAGGTGTTGAGCCTGCGTCATCGTCTGGCTCCAGGAGGCCTGGAAGGCTCCCTTTTCTGGGAGTACATGTAGGTAAACTGCTTTAAAAGCCGGAGCATCAGGAACAGTTTTTGGCTTACATTGCCGAAACAACCTCCAGCTCTATCACCTCCTCTTCTTAAGTTTCAAAAAAAGCAAGCACTGAGTCGTCAGTGCAGGCTCCTGGTCAGGAACAACACCTTTCCTTGTGTCCTTCACCCCAACCAAAAGTGAATGATGCGGCAGGCCACACTTCAGATTACTCCATGGAGCTCTTTTCACATACCATGCCTGGGTTATCAAGTCAAATCCTGAATTCCCCAGTCCAAGATGAATATGACATGGAGTACACTGATGCACAGCCACTGCTATATGATTCTGCTGGTACATTCTCCCAGAGCACTACATTGTCCTCGCAGTCTACTGAGCCAGAATCTGGCCCTGATGAAACTCAGGTGCCCCTTCCCGCATACTATACCACCTTACATGGTGACACAGAGGAAGGTGCAGATGAAATTGAAGAGGAGGTGATGGATGACCCAGTTGTTGACCCGGATTGGCATCCATTGGGGGAAGAGGGTGCCGCTGGCAATATCTCAGAAGAGGAGGAGGATCCGCAGCAGCCATCGACATCGCACAGTTAGCTGTAGGCGTTCGACCCTCCTCCTCTTCCAGAAGCGAAAGCTTGTCAACAGAGCGCAGTCGCACCAGCACTCCATCCGCAACTGCCAGTGTTGCACACGAGGTGTCCCACTATCGAACAGCTAGTGGTAAGCGTCAGCAGGCTGTTTAAAGATGATGTCTATGGGTGACAACAGACACACCGCAGAGGTACTGGCCGACTACTTGCAGCGAGAAACTGAGTCATGGCTGGGTAGTCTACATCTTGAACCACGCAAGGTAGTCAGTGATAATGGACGTAATTTTGTGGCGGCCATAGCCCTGGCAAAACTCAGACACATACCTTGCCTGGCTCACACCTTGAACCTGGTGGTGCAGTGCTTCATAAATAAATATCCGCAGTTAACAGTCCTGCTGTTATGTTTCGGTAGCTGAGGAGGACAGGAACAACAGCAGGGCAGCCGAACACCTGAGATGTTGGTAACTGATGGGTTGCAGATTCCTAAACTAACGACACAACTAGAGGTAGCCATGGAGCGTTCCTACGTTGATCCTAGACGCCTTGTCACAGCCTGAGAGATAACTACACCTAAAGGCAGAAAGATGAAAGCTATCTGCCCCGGAGCAGATCCCCAAAGAAAATAGGAAGCCCCCAAACATATAATGGCGGTTAGACAAGATGAAAATACAAACATAGGCAGAAAATAGACTGAGCAAACGCTGGGGCCACAAGCTGACTAAATAGGATAGGACAGGAGAGATTACTTTCTGCAACCCAGAAAACCCTACAAAAATCCAACAATTCTGATTACAAAAATACTGAGATCACACGATCTCGCCACCCACTAAATCAGATCTCAGTGTGAACAAAAACCAAGCCGCAGCCGCTGAAAAAACAGGAAAAAGCAAATGAGCAAATAACAGTGGCTGCAGAAAAACTGTGAGGAGCTCAGGCCCCAGGAGGGGACCTGGCTGACCTCCACAAAAGTGCAGAAAACAATGCAAAAAGCAAGCACAAAAAGAAAAGCAAAAAATATCTTATCTGAAAGCAGGAGATGCAGGCAGGACTCCAGCAAACTTCCAAATGAACCAGGAACCACAATTGAGACAAGAACAATTGATCACCGGCAACCATCATGGGAGGGAACCTCCCTTAAATCAGACCAGTCCATGATTCCAGATTGCCACTCCTCGCTGAAAGGTTCAGTACTGTCTGTAACCACCAGAGGGAGCCTCTGCTCAGAAACCATCTCTAGCACATTCATAACACCATGCTATATAAGGTGCGAAGACTGTGCTTGCACATCCGTCGCTCGCCCGTAGACTCCAGTCGTATGCAGAGGCTGCAGCGATCATTCCACTTCCCCAAGCACAGCCTAATCATTAACATTGCAACAAGGTGGAACTCCACCATGCACATGGTTGAGAGGCTGTGCGAACAGAGGCAGGCTGTAATGCATTTGTGGGAGGATACACGGTCAGGCAGTTTGAGGGCAGACATCGAGTTGTCAGGTGTGCAGTGGTCAAAGTTGAAAGACCTCTGTAAAGTCCTTCAGTGTTTTGAGGAATGCACACGGCTGGTAAGCGCAGACGATGCCATCATAAGCATGAGCATCCCACTTAGGCTTCTGCTCATGCAAACTTTGACACACATTAAGGATCAGGCGTCTGCAGAGGATGAGGAAGAGGAGGAGGAGGAGGGAAGTCTTGATGACAGTCAGCCATTGTCTGCTCAGGGAGCTGTCCTGGACGAGGTGGAGGAAGAAGATGAAGAGGAGGAGGATGAGGGGATGATTATTTTGGGAAGTAGGATGCTTCTCAGGGGGCAAGAGAAAATGTTGGCTTGCCTAGGTTAGGTACAGGGTTTGTGCGTGACTGGAAGGATGTGGATTTGCCAGAAAGTGCTCCTCCTCCCACCACTGGCAGTGCATCATTGACACCTGGAACATTGGCCCACATGTGTGATTATGTCTTGCGGATCCTAAAAAGGGACCCCCGCATTGCCAAAATTATGAAGGATGACGACTATTGGTTGGCCAGCATCCTCGATCCACGCTATAAAGGCAAATTACAGAACATGCCACAGGAGAACCTAGAGCTAATATTGGCGAACAAACAAGCAACTCTGGTAAACCGTTTGTTAGAGGCATTCCCAGCACACAGCAGCGGTGCAGCTTCTACCACGAGCCGTACTGGGCAACATGGAAGAGGTCTTCGTGATGCACACAGCCGAAGTGGCGTTGGAGACAGGGGTTTCATGACCATGTTGTGGACTGATTTCTCGAGTACTGCTCACACGACTGGTAATACTGAATCAATTGCAACAGACAGGAGACAACTATGTCAACTATGGTTAAAAATTACCTCTCCTCCCCTATCGATGTTCTCCCTCACAGTTCATTCCCCTTTTACTACTGGGCCTGTAAACTGGACACCTGGCCTGAATTGGCACAATATGCCTTACAGGAGCTCGTTTGCCCTGCTGCTAGTGTGCTATCAGAAAGAGTCTTAGAATCATAGAATCATAGAATCATAGAATGGTAGAGTTGGAAGGGACCTCCTGGGCCATCTGGTCCAACCCCCTGCTCAAAGCAGGATTCTCTAAATCATCCCAGACAGATGTCTGTCCAGCCTCTGTTTGAAGACTTCCATTGAAGGAGAACTTACCACCTCTCGTGGCAGCCTGTTCCACTCCTTGATCACCCTAACTGTCAAAAAGTTTTGTCTAATATCTAATCTGTGTCTCCTCCCATTTAGTTTCATCCCATTGCTTCTAGTTTTTCCTTGTGCAAATGAGAATAAAGATGATCCTTCTACAATGTGACAGCCCTTGAGATATTTGTAGACAGCTATTAAGTCTCCTCTCAGTCTTCTTTTTTGTAAGCTAAACATTCCCAAATCCTGCAACCGTTCCTCATAGGACATGGTTTGCAGACCGGTCACCATTCTGGTGGCTCTCCTTTGAACTTGCTCCAGTTTGTTGATGTATTTTTTAAAATGTGGTGCCCAAAACTGGACACAGTATTCCAGATGAGGTCTGACCAGAGAGGAGTACAGGGCAATAATGACCTCACGTGATCTAGACTGTATGCTTCTGTTGATACATCCTAGAATTGTATTTGCCTTTTTTGCTGCTGCATCACACTGTTGACTCATGTTCAGTCTGTGATCAATTAGTATACCCAAGTCTTTTTCACATGTGCTGTTACTTAGCCCTATTCCTCCCATTTTGTATATGCTTTTTTCATTTTTATTGCCCAGATGTAGTACTTTGTATTTTTCCCTGTTAAAAACCATTCTGTTAGTTCAGTGGTTCTCAACCTTTCTAATACCGTGACCCCGCAATACAGTTCCTCATGTTGCGGTGACCCCCAAACCAAAAAATAATTACAGTCCTCCATACAATATTATGGGCACCACATAGTCCTCGATACAGTATTATGGGCCAAATATAATGCTCCATAAAGAATACTGGTCCCCATATAATGCTCCATACAAAATATGGAGCTCTCCTCTGCACTGTGCTGCGTTCTGCACTGTTACGGCTCAGGAAAGGGCACTGTGGAAAGACTCCCCATTATCATCATCATTGCCTCCCCATCATCATTATCATTGCCTCCCCATCATCATCATCATTGTCTGCCCATCATCATTGGCTCCCCATCATCATCGCCTCCCCATCATCATCATCAACATTGCCTGCCCATCATCATTGGCTCCCCATCATCATGATCATTGCCTGGTCATCATCATTGGCTCCCCATCATCATCGCCTCCCCATCATCATCATCATCATTGCCTGCCCATCATCATCTCCTCCCCATCATCATCATCTTTGCCTGCCCATCATCATTGGCTCCCCATCATCATCGTTGCCTCCTCACCACCATCACTGCCTCCCCCATCACCATCACACATACAGCACCACACACAGACAGCACTGCAGCACTCTCTCACATACACACACGCAGGCAGACACACACAAACACACTGATACACACAGACACATACACCTCACATCTCACCTGTCCGGCGCCCGCGCTCTCTGCCACAGCCGGCCGCTGAATGATGACGTCATCCAACGGCGCTGCTGTGACAGGAAGCGCGGGCGCCCTGCAGGCGCCCCCTGGAGCCCAGAGCTACGGAGGCACGGGGAGAGGTAAGTATTGCGCCGCCTGCTCAGGCCGGGTCCCCCCTCTCCCCGCACAGTGGACTCACCGACCCGCCGCTCAGCTCCGGAGGGTCCCGGGCCGCTGCACTGTGACTCCGTGGGAGGAGGAATTGCTGCTGCTGCCACGCCACCCCACACTCGTGCTGCCTGGGGCGGACCACCCGCCCACGCTACGCCCGCGCCCTACGCCCGCCCCTGCTACACCACTGGTCTAAAGCTATCGGAAATATGCTGTATATATGGCTCCGCTCCCATCCTCCCATCCTGTATATATGGCTCCGCTCCCCCTCCCATCCTGTATACATGGCTCCGCTCCCCCCTCCCATCCTGTATACATGGCTCCGCTCCCACCCTCCCATCCTATATACATGGCTCCGCTCCCCCCTCCCATCCTGTATATATGGCTCCGCTCCCATCCTGTATATATGGCTCTGCTCCCATCCTCCCATCCTGTATACATGGCTCCGCTCCCATCCTCCCATCCTGTATATATGGCTCCGCTCCCCCCTCCTATCCTGTATATATGGCTCCGCTCCCATCCTCCCATCCTGTATACATGGCTCCGCTCCCATCCTCCCATCCTGTATACATGGCTCTGCTCCACCCTCCCATCCTGTATATAGGCTCCGCTCCACCCTCCCAAACCTATATACATGGCTCCCGCTCCCCCTCCCATCCTGTAATATGGCTCCGCTCCCATCCTTTCCCTCCTGTATAAATGGGTCCGCTCCCCCTCCATCCTGTATATATGGCCCCCCCCTTTCCGCTCCCATCCGTATATATGGCTCCGCTCCACCCCCCATCCTAAAATCATGGCTCCGCTCCCCTCCCATCCTGTATATATGGCTCCGCTCCCATCCTCCCATCCTTATATTTTGGGTCCGCTCCATCCCCCCCATTCTGTATTTCATGGCTCCGCTCCCCTCCGTATACATTGCTCCGCTCCCCATTCCCCCCATCCTGTATAAGCCCACTACCCCTCCCATCCTATTATACATGGCTCCGCTCCCTCCCATCCTGTATATATGGCTCCGCTCCCATCTGTACATATGGCTCCGCTCCCCCTCCCATCCTGTATACATGGCTCCGCTCCCCTCCCCCCATCCTGTTTTATATGGCTCCGCTCCCCCTCCCATCCTGTATACAGGCCGCTCCCATCCTCCATCCTGTATATATGACTCTCTCCCATCCTCTCATCCTGTATACATGGCTCCCCTCCCCTCCCCTCCCCGTATTACATGGCTCCGTCCCATCCTCCCTTCCCGTATTATGGCTCCGCTCCCATCCTCCATCCTGTATACATGGCTCCGCTCCCCTCCTCTCATCCTGTATACATTTGGGTCCGCTCCCCCTCCCATCCTGTATACATGGCTCCGCTCCCTCCTCCCATCCTGTATATATGCTCCGCTCCCCTCCTCCCATCCTGTATACATGGCTCCGCTCCCTCCTCTCATCCTGTTTTACATGGCTCGCTCCCCCTCCCATCCTGTATACATGGCTCCGCTCCATCCTCCCATCCTGTATATATGGCTCCGCTCCCATCCCCCCATCCTGTATACATGGGTCCGCTCCATCCCCCCATCCTGTATATATGGCTCCGCTTTCCCTCCGTATATTATGGCTCCGCCCCCCCTCCCATCCTGTAAACATGGGTCCGCTCCCATCTCCCATCCTGTATATATGGCTTCCGCTCCCCTCCCTCATCCTGTATACATGGCTCCGCTCCCCCTCCCATCCTGTAACATGGCTCCGCTCCCATCCTCCCATCCTGTATAAGGCTCCCCTCCCATCCTCCCATCCTGTATACATGGCTCCGCTCCCATCCTCTCATCCTGTATACATGGCTCCGCTCCCCGTCCTCCCCCCTGTATACATGGCTCCGCTCCCCCCTCCCATCATGTATACATGGCTCTGTCCCCCGTCCCCCCCCCATCATACTTACCCTCCTCGCTCCGTCGCTGCAGGTCCCTGCTGCATCCCTTTAGCGGCGTCACTTTTCCTGTCGCACGGGACTAATACCGCTCTTAAGGGAAAGAATATGGACGACACCCTATGGGAGTGGCGTCAGTCCATATTCTTACTTAATGAGCGGCTAC
>JARQOD010000004.1:501251762-501424350 GCA_033576555.1 Oophaga sylvatica
GGGTACATCTTAGAAAAAGGGTATCCACCCATACCATATATTTATGGTACTGTCAATTGGGGCTAATTCCCCTATATTCAAACATATCCAGTCATATTTATCCTGATATTGTCTCTTGTACCCCCTTCCCTCTAAGAGATTGCTATTTTTTGTTTTGAGATGTTATTTAATGCCTTCAATGGCCTACATATGACTTATTCCAGACCTATACATGACTGCAATTACGCTTTGAATCATCATTATTTTGTTTCTCATAAACTTGTAAACTTATTGTTTTTACCAGGTATATGCTTGTATTTTATTTAACTGTTTTTTGTTTGTAATTTTATTATGGAATTGTTCTCTCACACCTTGTTTTTTCTTCTACAGCGACTATATGAATAAGACCCTATGAGGGTCGAAACGTTGTTCTTGTTGCCTCACCATTTTCTCTATCCCTGCACCAGTTCCTTATTCACGAGTTGTGTTATTGCTGCATCCATATCTGTACAATAAAGTCCTCACAAGCATCTATCAAGAGAGTGTGGTGATTGAACATTATCCTACTCAATACTGAGCAAAGGGTCTGAATATTTATGACTATGTGATATTTCAGTTTTTCTTTTTTAATAAATTTGCAAAAATTTTTACATTTCTGCATTTTTTTTCATTCAATATGGGGAGCAGAGTATACATCAATGAGAAAAAAATGAACTTATTTTGAATTTACCAAATGGCGGGCAATGAATCAAACAGTGAAAAAATTAAAGGGGTCTGAATACTTTCCATAGCCATTGTATTACCTTGCTTAGACCGGAATTGTATATTCCTTATGGTTTAATTATGTTGTGCCCCCCCCCCAATGTGTATTTCAGAAATTAGGATTATTTATCTTCCCTGTATCTCACCAACGCTTTCAAGAAAATGAACACATATAATGTTTTTCTTAGTAAAACTCTAATTAGCGCATACAATAGTGTTATGATCATAGCCGGAACACATGAAAAGAAGCACAACTCCTTTGAAACTGGTACAGTAAGAGCGGCATTGCTAAAATTGTCATGCATGACTTGTCTAGCGCTTCCAAACAAATTAGTAGATGCCACTAAAGTGCGGTTTTAATATAAGTGTTTTAATTTTCTGTTTTAGATGCACCATAAATGAGCTTCACGCCATTATCTCGGCTGTAATATCAAACTGTTTAAGACTTAGATGTACAAGTGTACTAAAGTTGACTATTACCAATATAAATACCCTGATTAAAGCCTATGATGATCTTGGCGTTTAAACCAACATTCAGTCAGTTCAATAAAACAAGTCCCCAGACGTGTCGAGTTCTACTAGAGGGTTCCTCAGTGCCAGACCTGAATCTCTAACAAAAGCTACATATTGAATTACAGCAGAGCAATATGCATTTCACAAACAAGCTGGAATAAAAGCTTTTTACTCTATTAATAAAAAACGTTCCTAGTGTCTCCTGACATGGGACCTATTAACAGCAGCATACTATGCAAAGAAATTGCAAGGGAAACCCATTGGGGCAGTGTGTGTTTGATACGGAGGACTCCGCAAAGACTTCATTGCAAAACTGGACAAGTGAGTGACACCTTATTATAGCAAATGGTGGACGCACTCTGTGTTTGAGTGATGTTCTCAATAATCGGATGTCATTCACGCTGGAAACCATTTCTTGCGCTCGTGTTTGGATTCGTAGTTGTAAACCCTAGGCGAGACGTAAAAGTTCTTGCAACTACGCTGAAAAGAAAAAAAATGTTATAATCATGTTTTACATATCGATAGGCATTGTGCTTTTAATTATAGACTAGTGACACCTTGAATGTTTCCCATATAACTGAGAGCATCATAAATGACACTGACTGTAAAAGATATATGGTATTTTGACACCAGAATTAATTTATTGTGATTATATTAAATAGTGGATTGTCAGGCTCCATTTTAGGGTCACGCAAATGTATTTAGTAATCGAAATGTAAAAATATAGACATTAAAACATGCAGGAAATATATTACACAGAAGAAGCGAATGTTGACTTTTTCCAAAAAAAAAAAATTAGGATTGGTTTTACACATGTGGAGGAAAGTTATGATCAAGATCATTTTTGAAGGCTTTTTTGGTGAGTGATTTTTTTCTTTTTTTTGAGCCAATGAGTTTACACCACATTTATAAAATGTTCATGCTGAATTTGGCACAAAATAAAAACATGAGAAACATCCCTCAGCATGACCGGTTTGGCAGTGGGTCAGTAATGGTGTGGGGTGGCATTTCTTTGGAGGGCCACACAGCCCTCCATGTGCTCGTCAGAGGTAGCCTGACTGCGATTAGGTACAGAGATGAGATCTCAGGCTACTTTCACACTTGCGTTTTTTGCGCTGCATTTCGAGCGCACATGAAGCGCATTAAAAAAAGCGTGCAAACGCTTGTAAACGCTGCGATATTTAGTCGCATCAGCATGCACATTACGACAAAAAAACGCAGCGTTTGTCTGCGCTTTCATGCGTTTTTGCATACGTTTGCATTTTTTTGGCGCATGGGTTGTCTATGTGTCACATTTCTATAATCTCTGTCTCTATCATCTATCATCTGTCATCTGGCTCTATCATCTCTGGCTCTATCATCTCTGGCTCTATCATCTTTGGCTCTATCATCTTTGGCTCTATCATCTGTCTCTATCTTTTTTGGCTCTATCATCTTTGGCTCTATCATCTCTGTCTCTATCATCTCTGTCTCTATCATCTGTCTCTATCATCTTTGGCTCTATCATCTCTGGCTCTATCATCTCTGTCTCTATCATCTGTCTCTATCATCTTTGGCTCTATCATCTCTGGCTCTATCATCTTTGGCTCTATCTTCTCTGTCTCTATCATCTTTGGCTCTATCATCTCTGTCTCTATCATCTCTGTCTCTATTATCTTTGGCTCTATCATCTCTGGCTCTATCATCTTTGGCTCTATCATCTCTGTCTCTATCATCTTTGGCTCTATCATCTCTGTCTTTATCATCTCTGTCTCTATCATCTTTGGCTCTATCATCTCTGTCTCTATCATCTTTGGCTCTATCATCTCTGGCTCTATCATCTTTGGCTCTATTATCTCTGGCTCTATCATGGTTTAAACAAGTATTTAGACATTAGTTACTGAAAAATCGTGTGCGTGCAAAAGCGCTGACGAGCGCAAAGCAATGCGCACGCCAGCGCCCCCATAGACTGCAATGTTGTTTTTTTGCGCATAGCGCGCGCACACGTGCGCACGCGTTTTTTTAAAGCGGTTGGGCGGAAAAAAAAAGCAACATGTAGCGTCTAGCGCGTATGGGAGCACACCGGGAAAATGCGCAGTGCACGACAAACGCACATGAACGCGTGCAAGCGCTAGACCCTGCGCCCGCCATGTTAAAGATAGGGGAATATTGCGCATGCGTCCGATAGCGCACGATGTGCTGCGCAAAAAAACGCAAGTGTGAAAGTAGCCTCAGACCCCTTGTGAGACCATATGCTGTTGCGGTTGGCACTGGGTTCCTCCTAATGCAGAACAATGTCATACCTCATGTGGCTGGAGTGTGTCAGCAGTTCCTGCAAGATGAAGGCATTGAAGCTATGGACTGGCCTGCCTGTTCCCCAGACCTGAATCTGATTGAGCACATCTGGGACATCATGTCTTGCTCCATCCACCAACGTCACATTGCACCACAGAATGTCCAGGAGTTAACTAATGCTTTAGTCCAGGTCTGGGAGGAGATCCCTCAGGAGAACATCCGCAACCTCATCAGGAGCATGCCCAGGCGTTGTAGGGAGGTCACACAGGCACGTGGAGATCACACACAATACTGAGCATCACTCTGACTTTTTCCACTTTAGTTTTGCATTGTTTTGATTTTCATTTTGACTTGTTTCCAAATTTATTTTCGGGGTCTCTTCAAATCCAGGCCTCCATTGGTTCAAAAATTTGATTTCCATTGATGATTTTTGTGTGATTATGTTGACAGCACATTCAACTTTGTACACAACAAATAATTCAATGAGAATATTTCATTCATTTAGATCTAGGATGTATTATTTGAGTGTTCCCTTTATTTTTTTGAGCAGTGTATATATATATATATATATGAAAAAAATCAGCAAAACAATGTAAAAACAGCATTAAATTAATTTATAGAAAAACTCCAAAAAACGGCAACTTAAGGCTTGGTTCCCACATAGCGTAAACACTGAATTTTCAGCTTTCACCACTACCTTTTTTATTTGTAAAACCAGGTGTGCTTATCAGTTCAAGGAAAGTGGAAGTGATTTCATGATAACTCAAGTCTACTATGCATTTAAATACATGATAGTAGTTTTTCTTCTATGCGGAAGCTGAGAAAACACGTATGAAATCAAAATTGCATTTTTAAGTGCTGCTGAGTGCTGAATTGCTGCATTACTGTACTTTAACAAACACAAAAATTATGAATGAGGAGAATTAACTGCCCTCTGTATTTTAATGTATCAAGAAAAAAAAATGGTGTCACTATGAAGCTTCATCACGAAGGAACAATTCCGAAACGCGCGTCGGGGCGCGTAGCACACCACTACTCTCTGACCCCTATATAAGGTAATAAATCTGCTCTTATTTGTATGATTTTTTTTAAGGGTGGCAACCCTAGCAATCATGGATATGGGTACTTCATGATGTTCTTATGTCCCCTGTGACTCATATATTGGTTACTAGGACACATATAACTTTTTCTCTTTATAATTTTTAAACGCAATTTTGCACATATTTTGCACATGTTTTGCACTTTAGCTGTATTTTCACACAAGGGTTGTGTAATATAATCCTTGATAGAGAAGTTCTTATGTACCCTGTGATTCATATGTGGTTTACTAGGACACAACACTATTTCTTAATATATTTTCCAAACGCAATTTTGCACATATTTTGCTCTTTAATTGTACTTTTGCACAGGGGCTGTGCCACTTAATTATAGGTGGGGACTTTTTCTGAACAAAGTTCTATTCCCCCCCTGTTTTTGTATATTTTGCACATTTTGTGTATAACATTGGTGGGAAACTTTCTCCCCACTTTTTAGTGGAATTTTGCACATGTTTGCACTTTACCTTTATAAGCCCCGTTGATCAACAATCATTGCAGGTGGGGATTCTCTTTCCTTTCTAGGAGTTTATTTATATTCACATGTGTGAGGATTTGTTGACATCAATTGCACTCATTTTTTACACCATTAATTTTATTATATCAACATTATTTTTTGTAAGTAATTGGTTGTCTGTTTTTGCACGGTGTTTATTTATTAATTTCCCCAATTTTTATAATTTTTTATTTTTTCCTTTTTGTGCTTAGTTGCCCCCTACAGTTTAAATTAAATCTTTCAATTGTGTTATACAATATTACTGAGCAGTATACAATATATGTATATGTATATATATATATATGTATATATATATGATGGGTCATTTATTAAAGTTTGGTGTGTGTTTTTTATGTACTGTGTTATTAAATCATGAACTATTAAAGGTTTTTTAAAAAAATAATTTTTTCCCCTGCCCTCTTTTATGCATAATTTTATATATAATTTATATTTAACTATTTAACCTATTGTGGTCTATGGTTATAACGTTTTAACTAATTGCCATTCATTTTACACAGAAGAATATATAAAATAATTTTATTGGATTTTATACAAAATTTTTTTATATTTTATATATTTTCTGTCGTTATTACTCATCTCTAAACATATACGAGCATTGATAAAGATTTGGTATGCCTCAAATGAGTCTTTAGTTTTGTAGCATTTATTGTAGATGCTGCTTTACAAAGCCTGATAAGATTTGACATAAGAAGGACGTCATTAATACAACATTTAATTTTCTTTATATAATGTCAGAACCAACAACAGGGAATCTCAGGAGAGAGAAAATAGTGAACTGTTTTCTCAGTATTAATATGCAGATGAGGACGAAGGGCAAATCATCAAAGCATAGATGATGATTTGCGTAAATAGTTTTTCTTGAAAAGTTGGCAGCTGATGTAAAGGACTGACAGAGGGTGATTGGACAACCCAAGTGTATTTAAATTAGATTTATCTAAAATGCTTTTAATAAAGAAATGGCTTTTTTGATGATATAGAACATGAACAGAAGAGTCTCAAATGTGCAGTTGGACAAGTTGATTCTTCTCCGTTCTTAATTTCTCACGCAGAAATCAAAATGATAAATTAGCAAAGGGTTCGAATTTTCCACTCTTTAAAAGAAATGGAAATGCAACATAAGTTATCAGTCATAAACTATGGCTGATTGGACAATTTCCATAATTATAATGCAGTCAACTGAATGCCAGAGGGATGAAGGCAGAAGAAACCTGACAGATGTTAAAAATACGATGTTGTTGATTGCAAACCACTTTTACATTCTTGCTATATTAATGTCTTTTGTTGAGAGATGATGATTAGCGATTGTGAGCTAGTCTTGAAAGGGTGCACATCATTCTCACATCTTACTGTTACTTATGCCGTTACTACTTACTATGATCACTACCTTGGATAAAATAATGGCGATCAAGCCCAGTCTAATTCCAATCAAGGCATTTACTATTGCTGTTGCCTTGGCGCAGGGGTGGGATTCAGCCGATTCTCCACAGTTCGATGGAACCGCTTGTTAAAAAAGTAGCCGGTTCCCCGAACCGGGGAGATTCAGGGCCGCGATCCGGTACTGGCCCCACTGCCCCAGCACATGTACAGGGCCGGCCGCACAGCAAATTGTGTGCGGCCGTGCCTGCTGTACTGTGACGCGGCCGGCAGCAGACACAGCTGCCCGCGTCACACTGTATGGGGCTGGGAGCTGTGCACAGCCGTCACCTTGATGGCTGTGTGCAGCTCCTTCTTCCTGGCTAAATGCTAGACTGTCTGCGCTCCTTCCAGGTGTGAAGTCGATTCTGGAGGCGCGTCATACCAGGAGGGGGCGTGTTCTGCCAAAGCCAGGAAGAGAAGCGTCCATTGGTCTCTGCAGTCTGATGCCGGCGTCTGTAGCTGCAGGAGGGAAATCACAGGTCAGAGTCCTCAGTGACACCAAGGAGGATTTATTAACAGGTTGGGGGCTGATACTTGGGGCTGTATAGTGTGGTTTCAGGGGATGATTGCACACTTGTGGGGGTCTGTGTGTGCTCCTAGGGGGTTCTGCACATTTGTGGGGTCTGTGTGTGCTCCTGGGGGTTCTGCACACTTGTGGGGGTCTGTGTGTGCTCCTAGGGGGTTCTGCACACATGTGGGGTCTGTGTGTGCTCCTGGGGGGTTCTGCACAGTTGTGGGGGTCTGTGTGTGGTCCTGGGGGGTTCTGCACATTTGTGGGGGTCTGTGTGTGCTCCTGGGGGTTATGCACACTTGTGGGGTCTGTGTGTGCTCCTGGGGGGTTCTGCACACTTGTGGGGGTCTGTATGTGCTCCTGGGGGTTATGCACACTTGTGGGGGTCTGTGTGTGCTCCTGGGGGTTCTGCACACTTGTGGGGTCTGTGTGTGCTCCTGGGGGGTTCTGCACACTTGTGGGGGTCTGTGTGTGCTCCTGGGGGGTTATGCACACTTGTGGGGGTCTCTGTGTGCTGCTGGGGGCTTATGCACACTTGTGGGGTCTGTGTGTGCTCCTGGGGGGGTTCTGCACACTTGTGGGGTCTGTGTGTGCTCCTGGGGGGTTCTGCACACTTGTGGGGTCTGTGTGTGCTCCTAGGGGTTTATTGCACACTTGTGGGGTCTGTGTGTGCTCCTGGGGGCTTATGCACACTTGTGGAGTCTGTGTGTGCTCCTGGGGGGTTCTGCACAGTTGTGGGGGTCTGTGTGTGCTCCTGGGGGGTTCTGCACATTTGTGGGGGTCTGTGTGTGCTCCTGGGGGTTATGCACACTTGTGGGGTCTGTGTGTGCTCCTGGGGGGTTCTGCACACTTGTGGGGGTCTGTGTGTGCTCCTGGGGGGTTATGCACACTTGTGGGGGTCTGTGTGTGCTCCTGGGGGTTCTGCACACTTGTGGGGTCTGTGTGTGCTCCTGGGGGGTTCTGCACACTTGTGGGGGTCTGTGTGTGCTCCTGGGGGTTATGCACACTTGTGGGGGTCTCTGTGTGCTGCTGGGGGCTTATGCACACTTGTGGGGTCTGTGTGTGCTCCTGGGGGGGTTCTGCACACTTGTGGGGTCTGTGTGTGCTCCTGGGGGGTTCTGCACACTTGTGGGGTCTGTGTGTGCTCCTAGGGGTTTATTGCACACTTGTGGGGACTGTGTGTGCTCCTGGGGCTTATGCACACTTGTGGAGTCTGTGTGTGCTCCTGGGGGGTTCTGCACACTTGTGGGGTCTGTGTGTGCTCCTGGGGGGTTCTGCACACTTGTGGGGTCTGTGTGTGCTCCTAGAGGTTTGTATATGTTTGAGGAAAAGGTGCGTGTAAATGGGTGTGGCTTAAAAATGGGTGTGGTTTAAAAATTGGTGTGGTTTTCCACAGAACCTGTTGTTAAAATTTGAATCCCACCCCTGCCTTGGCGATTGTAAATGATCTATTTTGCCCAAATCAATGAAACGCCTTTGACATTAGCCTATATAATAGCCTATTTTGTTTTGACTCTTCACTTTTTTAATTTTTTAAAGGCTTGTTCTGCCACATAAAATGTATATTCTAAATATCTATCCTAACACCTCAACCACTTTTGTAAGTTGCTTTATTACAGAAAAGCCTACACTTTTCCCTCTTTAGTCTCTAAATGTGTTTTTTTACTGTAAATCTTGTGACGTTTCATTTGAGGAGTCTCAAACGTGACACCACAGGCAGCTTGGGCTGGACTCACTACCTGCAACGTCCATCGCACCTCCTGAAACAGGATGTCAACGGGAGGCAGTTATGCAGTTGCTATCTACAGTTTCTTTCATCGCAACCCCTCTGAATATGTCCTGGATGCTGATTGATGAATGCTGTGTGAGAGATGAGTGCAGCACCGCTTTCTGCTTTTGTGTCCGCCACTGAATCTTCTTACTGTACAACATTATAGCATCAGGAGGTGGAAATAGAAGCACTGAGTGACAATAACACAACCCCACAGCTTCAAGCACCGCCTGCAAATCAATCGTCACCAGGAGGTAGTACTAATATTACTGCTTTTAGCACCACCGCCTGCTGAATTTTTGCTTGAGAGCATTGCTAGTAGCCAAGGTGCAGAGCTTTTGTCACTCACTGCCTCTCTCTTTGCTCCCTGAAGATTTCTTCTTTCAGTTAGTAGCTAAGCTGAGATAAAATCAGAAAACCAGTGCTGCACTTATGTCTCTAACAGTGTCAATCATTCAGGATTAGTGATGAGAGAGTACACTCGTTGCTCGGGTTTTCCCGAGCATGCTCGGGTAGTCTTTGAGTATTTGGAAGTGCTTGGAGATTTAATTTCTGTTGCTGCAGCTGCATGATTTATGGCTGCTGGACAGCTTGAATACATTTGAGGAATGCATGTTTGTTAAGGAATCCCCACATATATTCAGGCTGTCAAATAGCCACAAATCATGCAGCTAGGGCAACAGAAACTAACTCTCCGAGCACTTCCAAATACTCGAAGATCACCCGAGCGTGCTCCTGAAAACCCGAGCAACGAGTTTACTCGCTCATCACTATTCAGGAAAACTTCAGAGGCGGCAGTAATGCAAGACACCAGTGAGCAACTGCAGCCATAGCCCAAGTTGAGATACTGGGGCGATTGACACTGCAGGTAGTGAGTGCAGCACCAGCCTCCTGTGACATCATGTTTATGACTTCTCTAAAAAACAATGTCACATTAAGTACAATAAAAAAATACACATTTAGGAATTTGCTAGATAAGGAAAAGTGTAGAGTATTGTTTAAAAAAAAGTAAATTACGAAAGTGGTTAGGGATTGGGTTAGGGTGTAAGGATAGATGTTTAGAAAATACATTTTGGGTGCTAGACCACACCTATAAGGTGGAGCAACAAGTGGTTCAATATTCATTTATTTAATGCCCAATATAATACATAATATCATTAGGCTTATCTAACTAATATTATAAAAGTTTCACTTGTACTACCAAACTGTTTTGCTCTGTCCAGGATTAGACAAGTCCACTTAAGATCTCCTCTGAAATCTACAGCAAAGATTTTAGCAGCAGATTCCTCAAGTCTTGGTGCCATGTTTGGCTGCCAAATGTTATTGGTTATCCAAAACATGCTTAATCATGCTAGAATATGGAGAGTTCTTAAAATGATGAGAAAGGATGCACTACGCTCCCTATACCATCATCCCCCTCTCAGTGTCTGACATCACTGATGCAGACACTGACAGGGGGTCGCGATGACATCACTACTCGGCACCCGTGGTCCGAAGATGATCGGGAGCTTGGAGCAGTGGAAGAACGAAGAGAAGAGGTGACTCCGGTGAGTATTGTATTTATTTATCTTTATGGTGGCTGCATTATACTATATAGAGTCTGCCTATGGGAGCTGCCTTATGCTATAGAGTCTGCTTATTGGAGGCTACCTAAAACTATACAGAGTCTTCCTATGGAGGCTGCCTTATATTATACAAAGTCTGAATATGGGGGACTGCATTATACTATATAGAGTCTGCCTATGGGAGCTGCCTTATGCTATAGAGTCTGCTTATTGGAGGCTACCTAAAACTATACAGAGTCTTCCTATGGAGGCTGCCTTATATTATACAAAGTCTGAATATGGGGGACTGCATTATACTATACAGAGTCTGCCTATGGGTCTGCCTTATACTATACAGAGTCTGCCTATGGGGCTTCCTTATACTATACAGAGTCTGCCTATGGGGTCTGCCTTATACTATACAGAGTCTGCCTATGGGGCCTCCTTATACTATACAGAGTCTGCCTATGGGGGCTGACTTATACTATACAGAGTATGCCTATGGGCTGCCTTATGCTATACAGATCTCCCTGCTCTGCCCCTAAGCTGCTATGGAGCCCCTGATTAGGAGGGGGAGCCCGGTACCAGCAGTGGGCCCACCTGCCCCTCATTGCAAGTGCAACTGTATCGCCTACATGCCAATACAGCTGACTGCATTGAAGAGAGAGGGTGTGCTACGTTACCTCTCCTATTATCCGCATCTCCGAGTCTGACATCAGTGACGTAGACACTGAAAGGGGGCCGCGATGATGTCACTACTTGGCACCTGCCATCTGGAGGTATGCGGGCGCTCATAGCAGTGGAGGAATGAGAAGAGGTGACTCAGGTGAGTATTGTACATTTATTTATTTTTATGGGGGTTGCATGTTCACACAAAAAAGCTTTTTTGCTTTTCTTTAGTAATTTTGTATTCAGTACAAATAGGGTGTGGCCTCCTTTCTACTGAGCTGTGTAGTTCATATATAGTCCCTCTGAAGCTGGTGTCCATCTGGGACCCAGAGACTCTCTGCCACTATTCACACTAGGTAGGTTTTAACGTTAGAGAGTGTAATTACTGTCCCAAATGGGTACACCTTGCCATGGTGGGACAGCTTTAAACTTTTTTGATCAAAACAGTGTTTATTAAGTACCCTATGTTAATTTTTCAATGCACTTGCTTTTTTACTTATTTGTTTTCATTACTGTATATAAACACATTGTTTTTTCCTTGGGTTTTATACTATATAGAGTCTTCCTATGGGGGCTGCCTTATACTATAAAGAGTCTGTCTTTGAGGGCTGCCTTATACTATAGAGTCTGCCTATGGGGGGTGCCATACACTATAGACTCTGCCTATGGGGGCTGCATTATACTATATAGTCTGCCTATGGGGGCTGCATTATACTATAGACTCAGCCTATGGGGACTGAATTATACTTTACAGAGTCTGCCTATGAGGCTGCCTTATACTATAGGGACTGTCTTATACTATACAGAGTCTGCCTATGGGAGCTGCTTTATACTATACAGAGTCTGTCTATGGGGGCTGCCTTATACTATACAGAATCTGCCTATGGGAGCTGCCTTATACTATAGAGTTTGCCTATGGGGGGTGCCGTACACTATAGACTCTGCCTATGGGGGCTGCATTATTCTATAGACTCAGTCTATGGGGGCTGAATTATACTATACAGAGTCTGCCTATGAGGCTGCCTTATACTACAGAGTCTACCTATGCGGGCTGCCTTATACTATAGGGTCATTCCACATCAAGTGGACCAGTTTTAAAAATCGTCCCCACTCGACCTTCTCCGATTTTGTTGAAAATTTATAAGGATGTACATGTATGTTTGAAAAGAGGTTCTGTAAATTTTTAGGGCCAGATCTCAAATACATTGGGCACTGTTGACCTTTCACTGGAGGTTCCACCAAGCCTGCGGCTTCAGCTAAGAGGATTTTGCAAACTTTGGCACATAGCCATTAGAGTTCTATACTGGCTATGATGCTGAAATTTGGCATACTAGCTCAACTTTTGCTGCTAAACACGATAAAATTATTACCGGCTATGACAAAACAATATTTCAGCCGCAATTTTGTGTCAAAGTAGCTTATAAAACGCGTCGCATAAAATTTATGCCAAACTTTGCCCATATATAACTCAAGACCAAAAACCAATAGTAACTGGTGCTTTGCCCTGTACACCAAACATCTACATGACTTTGCATTGCTGCAATATCACGGTCAAACCATATGTATTTGTGGAAATATTCACACCCACATATGATGAAAAACTTAAAAAAACCGAATTTTACCTATTTTTAGGTCAAATTTCTCAAAAAGGGTACCCCTAAAATATATTAATTCTGACATCATTAGAAAGAGCACATTTTTCTCTACAAGGATCATTGGTTTTTTTTTTGGAGTCTCTCAGTTTAAGAAAAGAAAAATGCCACTGAACATGGTGTTATTTATGCACGTAATGCATTGATTTTGTGTTTGATTTTCAGATTCTTATCACATGTTAGAGTTATATTGTTGCTAGCAATGTCTATTATAATCAAAAACCTATAAACCTTTTTGTTTATGAAAAGTTATTGACTATTGTTACATTTTAATGCATATATTATTTATTTTTTTGCGATGGAGAATAAAATTGATGAAGAATCGGCCCAGTGCTCTATCGGCCTTGCGAACAATTCGAAGTGCCACCTTAAGACAGTCACCCATAGCAAGGATGAGTTGAAATTGTTTACAAGCTTTGGATAGGATGAACAGAAATTGCTGCGTCGACGAGTGGGACTAAATTTTGACGAACATTCACAAATCTGTTTACACCATGAAGCTTCATTCTTGACCAAATATGAGCATTTGCAAAAATCGTGTTGCAATCCTTTTGGGAAGAAAGGTCATAACACCAAAAAGAATTTGCGAGCTATCAATTTGTTAGCATCTGACCAGTTGAACGGATTTACAAAGAAGGATGTGAAGCCTGGCTAGAAGATGTGTGCATCATGTCGAAAAGAATTTGCTAACAGGAAAAAATCAGCTGATCCAGTTTCCTCTGAATCAGATCCAGATGGAATGGAATGTTCTCCTGAAAGTCTAAATTCAAGCTTAACATCCATTGGCATCTCTCCTCTGAAATATCCACGGGTAAGCCAGCGGGATTCACTTGGATATGCAAGGAGAAAGATAAGCCAGGTACAAAATGCATTTTCTAGCAAGATTGCTTCAATTGGAGGGCTTGAGCTGAAAGACATTGAGCAAACAAAAACAGCACAGTGCAAAATGTGTCTGGATTACAATCACCTTTTGGCAGATTTGAAGCAAAACCTGCAGGTGTCCAGTCGGGCAGAAAAGGTCCAAATCTTGACATTGGCACCTAAAAGTTGGTCCTTAAGGCTATATCAGACGATTTCAGTGTCTCTGAACGAATGGTCAAACAAGCTCGAAAGCTTAAATGTGAACATGGGATCTTAGCCTTACCTAGAATCAAGTGTGGCAAGAAAGTTTCTGAGGAAGTGAAGAAAAAGGTGCAGGCATTTTTTGAGGATGATGAATTCAGTCGAATGTGCCCTGGTAAAAAAGACTATGTATCAGTGCGAATAGCAGGAGAAAAAAAGCAGATGCAAAAGCGACTATTACTGAGCAATATGAGGGAAATGTTTGTTGCCTATCAGGATCGGAATGGCCCTGAAATTGGATTTTCCAAGTTTTTTGAGCTTTGGCCAAAGTGGTGCGTAATCGTTGGATCTGCTGGAACACATTCCGTTTGTGTGTGTGTACCATTCACCAAAATGTCAAACTAATGCTTGCAGCATGCCCAATCAATGATGACAACAAAGAGCTCATATGCAAAATGGTCTGTGGAATTGAATCCAAGGACTGTATGCTTGGCCGTTGTGATAAATGCCCGGGTCCTGAAGTTTTAAAAGAATTTCTAGTCAATGTGTTTGTCAACAGTGACCCTGAAGATATTATTGAGTTCAAACAATGGATTCACACTGATTGAGACACGCTTAATACCAAACAACTGACTATAGAAGATTTCATTGAAGAATTGGTTTTGAAAATTTCTAAACTTTGTAGCCATCACTACATCGCCAAGCATCAAAGTAACTATTTGAAATCTTTGAAGGAAAATCTGAGACCTGGAGAGCTTGTGCTCCTTATGGACTTTTGCTGAAAATTACTCATTTATTGTTCAAGATGCCATTCAAGCTTTCCACTGGGAAAATAGTCAAGCTACAGTACACCCATTTGTAATTTACTTCAAGGAGTTAAATGGTGAAGCTGCGCAGGACATCAGCTTGTGCATAATCAGTGATTGCTCACGACATGACACAGTTGCAGTCCACACTTTCTTAACAGTAATTGTGGAGTATCTCAAGACTCTCATCTATGGGATTCGTCATATCCACTACTTCAGCGATGGATCTGCAGCCCAGTACAAAAATGTAAAAAATTTTCTCACCTTGTGCCACCACAATGCTGATTTCAATATCAGCGGTGAATGGAATTTTTTTGGTACCAGTCATGGAAAGTCACCCTGTGATGGGATTGGAGGGACAACAAAGAGGTTGGCAGCTCGTGCCAGTCTTCAACGTCCAACTGAAAACCAAATACTGACCCCGGTGGATTTATTCAACTTTTGCAACGAGCAACTGCATGGAATCAAATTTTTTTTGCTCCAAAAGAAAAAATTGACAAAATACGGGTAGTTCAAGAGGAAAGGTTCAAAGATGGACATACAATTGCTGGAACAAGAGAAAATCACCAGTTTGTGCCAACTGATGACAAAAAGATTCGCATTTCAAGGGTGTCAAATGATCCATCATCTTTCATTGCCCATGTAGATAGATCTGTCAGATCAGAAATGCCTTTTGTGCCAATTGCAAATCTCCAGCCAGGGCAATACATTGCCTGCATTTACGATAGGAACTGGTGGATTGGAAATATTTCTGAAATTTCAGTCGACGACCATGATGCATTAATAAATTTTATGCATCCTCATGGACCAGCTAGCTTCTTTCACTGGCCTGTGAGAAATGATACATGCTGGATTCCCGAGCAGTCAATCATTGCAATAATTCCAGCACCAGCTGCAACAGCAATGGGCCGACAATACAGCTTCTCTGAACCGATTATGTTGCAAATTCAGCAACAATTCCAGACCACTTAGACTGAACATTATGGCTTGGGAACCAACAAAAGATACCCAATATTAGGCTTGGGATCCTAGGCAAAGACACCCACCCTCAGGCTTCGGAACCTGCGATAAAGAGACCGCCCGCGGCTGGCCTTGCACGGCTATCGGCCATGGCTCCTAGGCGATGGGGCTGCCAATTCTCGAAAGACAGCATTATTACAATTCTTAATAGGATTATAATACCAATTCTTAGGGAATTGGTTGTGGTATAACCACCATGGACCAACGCAAGGGTTTGAATAGTGCAGTTACCATTCATTGCTTATTAATAAATAACACCATGTTCAGTGGCATTTTTCTTTTCTTAAACTGAGAGACTCCAAAAAACAAAACAATGATCCTTGTAGAGAAAAATGTGCTCTTTCTAATGATATCAGAATTAATATATTTTAGGGGTACCCTTTTTGAGAAATTTGACCTAAAAATAGGTAAAATTCGGTTTTTTTAAGTTTTTCATCATATGTGGGTGTGAATATTTCCACAAATACATATGGTTTGACCGTGATATTGCAGCAATGCAAAGTCATGTAGATGTTTGGTGTACAGGGCAAAGCACCAGTTACTATTGGTTTTTGGTCTTGAGTTATATATGGGCAAAGTTTGGCATAAATTTTATGCGACGCGTTTTACAAGCTACTTTGACACAAAATTGCAGCCGAAATATTGTTTTGTCATAGCCGGTAATAATTTTATCATGTTTAGCAGCAAAAGTTGAGCTAGTATGCCAAATTTCAGCATCATAGCCAGTATAGAACTCTAATGGCTATGTGCCAAAGTTTGCAAAATCCTCTTAGCTGAAGCCGCAGGCTTGGTGGAACCTCCAGTGAAGGGTCAACAGTGCCCAATGTATTTGAGATCTGGCCCTAAAAATTTACAGAACCTCTTTTCAAACATACATGTGTTAGGGTTCGAGTTCCCACTCCTGCACAGGGGGAGTCTCGAACCAGTGCCGCTGCGGTCTCCCATTCGTCTCCGGCCGCAGTGGGGCCTGCTCAGCGGAGGCGTCGTTCCGGGCGTCTTGCCCACTCCATTACTGGGCAGTGACTTGCTGCTGCCTTTCCTGGATCTGCTATTGTAGCCAGTTCTGGAGCAGACGTCTGGGATAAAGTCCTGCATTTTCCCTTCTGAGCGTGCCCAGAGTGAGATCTCTCATTGGAGATCAGGGGTCACATGCTCAGGTACTGCAGCGGCTCCTATTGGCCCGCCAGGAAGGCCCTGTTACTACTAGTCTTCTGAACAGGTTCTCATTGGTCCTTGTTCCTGGAAGGTCCTGTGGCTGTTGCTATAAAAGGGTAGCATGGCTGGGCCGCCATGCGCTAATATCAACCATTGTATGCTATGCGCCAGTGTGGTCATGCGTGTGTGTGGTTAGGGACCCGGCTGAAATAAGCCACTAGAATACCGACTTAATCGGTGAGGAGTTTAGTGTGCTAGCTGGTCAGGGTCGGTGTCCTAGATGCCCTAGATTACCGGCATAACCGGTGAGGAGTTTGATTGCCGTATTCAGGGTCTGGCGTTCAGACGCCATAGATTGCGGGTGACTCCCGCGAGGACATTAGCGCATGATCACGTATTATGCTCGCTTAGCAATTAACCGTGTGCCTGAGAGCCTGACAGGACACGGCGTTTGTTCTCAGCGGCTCTGTGACGTAACAGGGTTCGCTCTCGACGCTAGACAGCGCCCTAGCGTTTTACTTTGCGGCTCACTGAAGCTAAGTGAGTTCGCACATATCGCCATATAGCACTGTGGCATCCCGTTAGCGGCTCTGTGAATTAACAGAGTCTGCACTTACTGCCACAACGCGCTACGGCGTTTATTTTAGCGACTCTGCGGGATAACAGAGTTCGCTACTTTCGTCATCTTACTAGCAGCAGGCTTTGCTTGCACGGTGGACCCCGGGCTGCGAACGCACCTCTCCACTTTATATATTTGGTGCGTTCCGCAGACCCTAACATAATATTAGCGCCAGGGTCTGGCTAGTAAAATGGCGGACGAACAGCGTCTATTGCAGTACATCCAGCAGCTGAAGGGTAGGTTGGAGGCTCTTGAGAGCACAACCTCAGCTGTGGATGTTACCGCAGTCGCTGTTCAGGCTGCTAGCGTGGCTGCAGCCAGTTTGTCCTCTGCCACCTCTGCCCCTACATTATCCCACCTCCCGCTTCCTGACAAGTTTGCCGGTGATAGCAAGCAATGTCGGGGATTCGTGAGTCAGTGCTCTATACATCTTGAGCTTCTGGCTGCACGTTTTCCCACGGATCGGGCACAAGTGGGTTTTGTACTTTCTCTACTCTCGGGCAGAGCGTTGGAGTGGGCAACGCCGCTGTGGGAGCGCGATGATCGTGTGGTGCAGAGTGCTCCTCGTTTCTTGGAGGCTCTTAAAAAGGTCTTTTTAGGACCCCAGGTCACCCACGATACGGCGCTACAACTGCTGGCATTGACACAGGGTTCGTCTTTGGTCAGTCAGTTTTCCGTCCAGTTTCGGACTCTGGCTGCTGAGCTAGATTGGTCTGATAAAGTTCTTATTCCTATCTACTGGCGGGGACTGGCTGACCATGTTAAAGACGCTTTGGCTACCAGGGAGATTCCCGCCACACTGGAGAAGCTTATCTCCATATCTACCCGCATTGACCTCCGTTTTCACGAGCGGAGGTTGGAGCGGGCCCAGTGTAGGCAGAGGTTTCGGTTGGCTCCTACCTTTGCCAAACCTCTCGAATTCCCCGATCTGGCGTCCGAACCTCAAAAGGCCACAGAAGTTCCTCATGCAGGACCTAAGTCTCGGTCCGTCCGAGTATCCGTGGTTTGTAACCATTGTCAGCAGACAGGACACTATGCCAACAGATGTCCACAGCGATCGGGGAAGCGATCGCGTCTAGTGGCCCTGGGAGGAGGTTCACTAGAGACAGCGGCATTTTCCTCCAAGATAACATTTAAAGGGACAATCACTGTTGGTACTTCCATTCTCACCGCCGACCTTTGCGTGGACTCAGGAGCAGAGGGGAATTTCATGTCCTCTAGCTTTGCTCGTCGTCATGCAATACCTCTGGTGGCGCTTGACAAATCAGTGACTGTTCGGGTAGTGAATGGGTCGTCATTGCCCTCACAAATTACTCACCAGACTGTCCCACTTGCATTGTCTGTATCTCCTTCCCATCAGGAATTTATTTCCCTACTCGTCCTTCCCGAGGGAATAGACGAGATCCTACTAGGTATACCTTGGCTCCGTTTCCACTCCCCACATATAGAGTGGACTTCGGGTAGGATACTGGGTTGGAGTGATGCATGTACAGGCAGATGTTTCAGAAGTTGCGTTCAGGTTACCACTACTGAGTTACCCGCAGATCTTACTCCACTTCCCAAGCACTACTGGTCATATGCAGACGTGTTCTCCAAGAAGGCTGCGGAGACTCTTCCGCCTCATCGCCCCTATGACTGTCCTATCGACCTCTTGCCTGGCGCAGAACCTCCTCGGGGAAGGGTCTATCCCCTCTCTCTTCCTGAGACAGAGGCCATGTCGCAATATATTCAGGAGAACCTGGCAAGAGGGTTTATTAGGAAGTCGGTGTCACCGGCAGGGGCGGGATTTTTCTTCGTGCAGAAGAAAAACGGAGAATTGCGTCCGTGTATTGATTACAGGGGTCTTAACGCCATCACCGTTAAAAACAAGTACCCGTTGCCCCTGATCTCTGAGCTATTTGATAGGCTTCGGGGAGCAAGGGTATTCACTAAACTAGATCTGCGCGGTGCTTATAACCTGATTCGCATCCGTGAGGGGGACGAATGGAAGACGGCTTTTAATACCAGGGATGGGCATTACGAATATCTGGTGATGCCCTTTGGGCTCTGTAATGCTCCAGCCGTTTTCCAAGACTTTGTCAATGACATCTTCCGGGATATGCTCTCCACCTCGGTCGTAGTCTATCTGGATGATATACTCATCTTCTCTCCAGATATTGACTCCCACCGGAGGGATGTTGGCAGGGTCTTCGACCTCCTACGGGCAAATTCCCTTTACGCAAAGTTGGAGAAATGTGTGTTTGAGCAGGAGTCCTTACCTTTCCTGGGCTATATCATCTCCGCCCAGGGATTGGCTATGGATCCTGCCAAACTACAGGCGGTGATGGACTGGCAAGAACCCCACTCTCTAAAGGCGGTGCAGCGCTTTATGGGGTTCATTAATTACTACCGTCAGTTCATTCCCCACTTCTCAACTTTGGTAGCTCCCGTGGTTGCCCTTACCAAAAAGGGAGCTAATCCCAAATTGTGGTCTGAAGAGGTCTCCAAGGCCTTCACGTCTATTATGTCTCATTTCGCTAGAGCTCCCATCCTACATCGCCCCGATGTTGATAAGCCATTTATATTGGAGGTGGATGCCTCGTCCGTTGGTGCTGGAGCAGTCCTCTTCCAAAAGGATGCTCAAGGTCGGAAGCATCCATGCTTCTTTTTCTCCAAGACCTTCACACCAGCAGAGAGGAATTATTCCATCGGGGACAGGGAGTTGCTAGCAATGAAGTTGGCCTTCTCGGAGTGGAGACATCTGTTGGAGGGAGCTCGCTTTCCCTTCCAAGTCTACACGGATCACAAAAACCTGGTATATCTTCAGACAGCCCAGCGGCTTAATTCTCGCCAAGCCAGATGGTCCTTGTTCTTCTCCCGGTTTCATTTCACACTGCATTTCCTCTCGGGAGAGAAGAACATTCGTGCCGACGCTCTCTCTCGCTCTGTGGTGTCCTCGGAGGAGGAGGTGGAGGAGCCTCGGCTTATCGTCCCCACAGAGAGCCTGAGAACAGTGGCCCCGGTTTCGCTAGAGTCTGTGCCCCCGGGCAAGACTTTTGTGCCTACTAATTTGCGACCGGAGGTACTCTCTTGGGCACATTCGTCCAGGGTGGGTGGACACTTTGGGGCAAAGAGGACATCTGAGTTGCTGGCGAGGACATATTGGTGGCCGCATATGGTCCGTGATGTTGGGGACTATGTTCGGGCGTGTGTCTCCTGCGCCAAAAATAAGTCTCCACGACAACGGCCAGCTGGGTTACTTTACCCTTTGCCGGTGGCAGACAGGCCCTGGGAGATGGTTGGGATGGACTTCGTGGTGGGCTTGCCCAAGTCTCGGGGTTGCACCATCATTTGGGTAATCACCGACCATTTCTCTAAAATGGTGCATCTGGTGCCACTACCACGGTTACCTTCTGCACGGGCTCTGGCAGCGTTGTTTGTTACGCACATCTTCCGTTTACACGGCATGCCGGACAAGATTGTCAGTGACCGAGGTCCCCAGTTTGCGTCTCGGTTCTGGAGAGAGCTTTGTCGTCTACTCAGTATTGAGTTAAATCTCTCTTCAGCGTACCATCCTGAGACGAATGGGTTGGTAGAGAGGGCCAACCAGACCTTGGTCACCTATCTACGACATTTTGTCTCAGCCAGGCAGGATGACTGGGCATCCTTGCTACCATGGGCTGAGTTTGCATTAAACAATGCTGTGGCTGATTCCACCGGACAGACCCCATTCCTCCTGAACTACGGTCAGCATCCGCGGGTACCAGTGCCTATGCCCGTGTCTTCCGCCGATTCCAGGGTGGCAGACTGGGCTGTGAAGGCACGGGACATTTGGGACCGCACGCAGGATGCCATTCAGGCCTCCAAAGAGAGGATGAGGTCTTCGGCCGATGCCCATCGGCGCCCCGCTCCTACATTTTCTCCTGGGGATTTGGTGTGGCTCTCCGCCCGTAACATCAGGCTGCGAGTTGAGTCCACTAAGTTGGCACCCCGCTACCTGGGTCCTTTCAAGGTCCTCGAGCAGGTTAACCCTGTGGTATACCGTTTAGCTCTTCCACCACGCCTGGGTATCTCCGACACCTTTCACGTGTCCCTCCTGAAACCCGTGCTCATGTCCCGGTTTTCTGAGTCATCTGCCGGGACATCGGGTTCATCTGCGGATGACCATGAGGTGAACGCCATCGTGGGGTGTAAGGTGGTACGGGGCAAAAAGTTTTATTTGGTGGACTGGAGGGCTATGGGCCTGAGGATAGGTCTTGGGAGCCTGCCGAGCATGTTCACGCTCCGCAGCTCATCGCTGCCTTTGAACGCAGCGAGGCCCAGAGAAGGGGGGGCCCTAGGAGGGGGGGTAATGTTAGGGTTCGAGTTCCCGCTCCTGCACAGGGGGAGTCTCGAACCAGTGCCGCTGCGGTCTCCCATTCGTCTCCGGCCGCAGTGGGGCCTGCTCAGCGGAGGCGTCGTTCCGGGCGTCTTGCCCACTCCACTACTGGGCAGTGACTTGCTGCTGCCTTTCCTGGATCTGCTATTGTAGCCAGTTCTGGAGCAGACGTCTTTGGGATAAAGTCCTGCATTTTCCCTTCTGAGCGTGCCCAGAGTGAGATCTCTCATTGGAGATCAGGGGTCACATGCTCAGGTACTGCAGCGGCTCCTATTGGCCCGCCAGGAAGGCCCTGTTACTACTAGTCTTCTGAACAGGTTCTCATTGGTCCTTGTTCCTGGAAGGTCCTGTGGCTGTTGCTATAAAAGGGTAGCATGGCTGGGCCGCCATGCGCTAATATCAACCATTGTATGCTATGCGCCAGTGTGGTCATGCGTGTGTGTGGTTAGGGACCCGGCTGAAATAAGCCACTAGAATACCGACTTAATCGGTGAGGAGTTTAGTGTGCTAGCTGGTCAGGGTCGGTGTCCTAGATGCCCTAGATTACCGGCATAACCGGTGAGGAGTTTGATTGCCGTATTCAGGGTCTGGCGTTCAGACGCCATAGATTGCGGGTGACTCCCGCGAGGACATTAGCGCATGATCACGTATTATGCTCGCTTAGCAATTAACCGTGTGCCTGAGAGCCTGACAGGACACGGCGTTTGTTCTCAGCGGCTCTGTGACGTAACAGGGTTCGCTCTCGACGCTAGACAGCGCCCTAGCGTTTTACTTTGCGGCTCACTGAAGCTAAGTGAGTTCGCACATATCGCCATATAGCACTGTGGCATCCCGTTAGCGGCTCTGTGAATTAACAGAGTCTGCACTTACTGCCACAACGCGCTACGGCGTTTATTTTAGCGACTCTGCGGGATAACAGAGTTCGCTACTTTCGTCATCTTACTAGCAGCAGGCTTTGCTTGCACGGTGGACCCCGGGCTGCGAACGCACCTCTCCACTTTATATATTTGGTGCGTTCCGCAGACCCTAACAACATGTACAACCTTATAAATTTTCAGCAAAATCGGAGAAGGTCGAATGGGGACCACTGGTCCACTTGACATGGAATGACCCTATAGGGACTGTCATATACTATACAGAGTCTGCCTATGGGGCTGCCTTATACTATAGAGTCTGCCTATGGGGGCTGCTTCATACTATACAGAGTCTGCCTATGGGGGCTGCCTTATATTACAGAGTCTGCCTATGGGGAGTACATTATACTATATGAAGGCCTATGGCGAATGCATTATACTAAAGAGGCCTATGAGGAGTGCATTATACTATATGGAGGCCTATGGGAGTGCATTATACTTTATTGAGAACTATCTGGTGCATTATACTATATGGAGGCTATCCAGAGGGTCATCATACAGTGTGGAGATTACAGTGAGGGGGCCATCATACAGAGTTGGAGCCATCAAACAGTATGGGGGCCACTAAGGGGTCAGTATACTGTGTGGGTGGTACTATACAGTGACTGGGCATCATCCTGTGTATAGGGGAGCTGTACAGGGGGAGACTCAGGACATTATTACATGTAAAGCGGGCATATATTGTTATAGGGGAACTGAGGTAACGGTGATTATCAAAGGTGCACACACAAGGTATTATTAATTTCTACGGGGCAAAATGTGTGCACTGTTTTCTAGGGCACTTGCACCCAGCATTACTATATTCTAGAGGGGTGCTTTAGAATTTGTAGGGCACAGCGAACCACACAGTAGGTGCAGTAATGGGGACGGGTCAGTATTTGGGTATCAGCAGGACTTTGTGCAGGTTGGGAATAGGCCCATTGGGAACGGTGTTGAAAATATGGTACGTGAAATGTGTCTTTGTTGTAATCTCTGCAGCCGAGTCCTGGCTGGAAGAAGTTGCCATATTGGTCTGGGCCAGCTGGAAAAGATGTGAATAGTGAATGATTCCATCAGAAAGAACGTCACCTGTAAGTCACCATCTATAACTGTGCAGTAATCTCTTATATGTTCTGTAGGACTGGTATCTACCACTGACAATATGGCGGTGATATCCTTGTTGGTCTTTGTATAGAGATTATTTTCAGTAACAGCACAGTTATCTGCTGAGGTTCTCCTACATCAACTATTAGGGTGCATCACCCAGTTGAATTCAAGGTTACCTATTTAGGGGCCCACTTAGAAGTTTCGCCCCCCGGAACCGAAACCCTGGCTACGCCTCTGTCTTGTACACTTTGTTATAGTCCTTAAACTGTTCATGAACATTTTTGCAGTGTGTCTAGGTTCATTAAAGAGGTCATTGACATAAGTGAATGCCATTGCCTTAAAGGGCCGTACTTGGTTTGCAAAAATGTTTATGTACAAGTAGCTGGTAGCTGTCAAGTTACCATCCACATGAATGCCAGTAGCCAATGTTTCCCAGCAGAACATTAAACTTCAAATTGCCTCAATTGGCTTGCAAATCTATTAAACCCCACCTTGCAGGACTTAAAGAACCAACAACTTACATTTTATTGCCAAATACTGCAGGACTTCTTCAAAGCTAATTGGTGAGACTAAGAAAGCAATATTAAGCATTTATCTGGAAGCGCAGAATGACTATCCAAGCCAAAGCACAGGCGCCCTTGTGCACCTTACCATGGCTGAACAGTTTAATACACCTTCAATATTTTTCCATCAAACCCATATCCTCACCCTTGATTTATAGCTCTAGATTTACAGATGACAGTGGAGATAGATGGGACTGCTCAGCCATGACAAGGGTTCTTGATTTGAACAGTCATTATGATTTGACAGATTCCCTTTAATATCATTACTGATGATCACAGTATAATCCTGATTACTTTATTGAGTGATATTGTTGATAAATTACTTCATGGTATTATTCAATGTTTGTCATTCTTTCTGTTTTCTTCCTAGCATTGCATTCTTTACTTATTTACATCAGACTTACCCTGACGCTAAGTGCACACGAGTGTATAAAAAAATGAATTTTGTAACCCAGAAAAAATGTATGATTTTCATCTATATGGTGGTCTGTATGCATCCATACGTCATTCATATTACATCCGATTTTGTAGGCAATTTTTTTTATCACTTTATTCAAAATTAAAAGGCCTGTATGATCCCAAGACTATGAAAACACCCCCATTATGATCACATGAGTGGCCAAACTCCAATATCTGGCCATTTATACAAATAGAAGTTTGCTTCTTGTTTTATATCTTTTGGATTAAAAAAATGTTACATTCTTTTGATCTTAGTGGCCTCATTGTAATTTGATGAATGGCACATAATCCTTCTAGATCAAAGGAGATATAGTAACTTATGGGATCATCCCACTGCCAGTCAATGGTAATTTACGAGACCTTTCTATTGCCTCTAGGAGGACTTAAAGGGGTCATCTCACACCTAAAATGCATTTTCTAAATATCTATCCTTGCATCATAACTTCTTTTGTAATTAGCTTTACTACACAATAACCTACATTTCTCCTTATCTAACTTAACCCCTAAATATGTTTATTTTTTTATTGCACTTCATACGATGTTGGGTGGCTCTTGTGTCACTCACTGCTTATATCACCACCCCCTGATGACAATTTGTTCGATGGCAGTGCTAGAGGCTGTGGGGCAGCACCAATGTTTCTCACTGCTTCTATATCTGCCCCCTGATGACGGCTTCTTTCACAGAAGCTGCAGTGGTGCCAGAGGTAAAACCTGGGAGCTGGCGCTGCACTCACATTTCTCACAGCGTCCTTAACACAGGTATCAGGACGTCTTCAGAGGGGGAGACAATGTAAGAAACAAGTGAGTATGCGCTACCCCAGCACTTAGATTTGCAGCTTGCCGATCAACTGTAGGGACATGCTTATGTCTGGCACTCACTGTGTACATATTGATGACTGTAGCTGCCCTGGCATGCCTCTATGACTGAAAACTGGCAGCTCCTAGAGAAGAAATAAAGTTCAATTCCTGCCGATAGCCATGCTTTCAGTCAGGCTATGGACAAAACTGGAATGCTATTTAACTGCATATTTACACTATATCTTCAGGTGAAAGTATTTTATTCCTAAGTAATTTTAACCCATTTATTGTTTGTAGTAATTTTGGACAGCAGTCATTACTGGGATTTCTTCTGATGCACCATAATTTTACAGAGACGTTACAGAATAAAATCATGCTGCAAGGAAATAAAATCTCTGTTCCTCAGTTGGTCATGGAGTAAGGGTGTGATAGGCCTTCAGCCATGTCATCGCTATCACAATATTCACAGTCCATCGAAAAAGAAGCCAGGATGTGCTCTCCTGCTGATCCCCACCTCTTGTCTATATTTTTTTTTAATTAGAGATACAGAAACATGATAGCATTGCTGAGTAAGCTAGCAACAATATAAAAAACATCAACTGTAAAAAATAACTAAACGCCTCATAATAAGCTTCTATTTTAAAGGTTTTAAAAAAAAAACATACCTAGGGTTCTGTGAAGGCCTAGGGTTCGATGTACAGTTAGGAACATACCATAATTTGGATTCTGGATAGGGTTAGGGGTATAGTATCTCGTTGTTGTCATAAGTGCCATCATTATCCTCACCTACTGCTTTCTATATTTTTCCACTTTTCCCTCCATTATGTCATGAGCTAGTCTTTTCTGTGCCCAAGAGACAGGTCAGTTATCGATTTATGTGGAAACTGAACTTCAACATTTCCAAATTCGCTATAATAGATGAAGAAGGAATAGCATCAATGAAACATGCTGTATAAATACATATATAAGTATATACAACCCCTGGCAAAAATTATATAATCACTGGCCTTGGAGGATGTTCAATGAGTTGTTTAATTTTGTTTAAAAAAAGCAGATCACTGACATGGCACAAAACTGAAGTAATTTCAAATGGCAACTTTCTGGCTTTAAGAAAAACTAAAAGAAATCAGGAACAAAAACTGTGGTAATCAGTAATGGTTATTTTTTTAAGCAAGTATAGGGGAAAAATTATGGAATCACTCAATTCTGAGTGAAAAAATTATGGAATCACCCTGTAAATTTTCCCTCCCAAAACTAACACCTGCATCAAATTAGATCAGCTCGTTAGTCTGCATCTAAAAATGAGTGGTCACACCTTGGAGAGCTGTTGCACCAACTGGACTGACATGAATCATGACTCCAACACGAGAGATGTCAATTGAAACAAAGGAGAGGATTATCAAACTCTTAAAAGAGGGTACATCATCACGAAATGTTGCAAAAGATGTTGGTTGTTCACAGTCAGCTGTGTCTAAAATCTGGACCAAATACAAACAACATGGGAAGGTTGTTAAAGGCAAACATACTGGTAGACCAAGGAAGACATCAAAGAGTCAAGACTGGAAACTTAAAGCAATATGTCTCCAAAACAGGAAATACACAACAAAACAAATGAGGAACGAATGAGTGGAACCTGGAGTCTACGTCTGTGACCGAACTGTAAGAAACCGCTTAAAGGAAATGGGATTTACATACAGAAAAGCTAAACGAAAGCCATCATTAACACCTAAACAGAAAAAAACAAGGTTACAAGGGGCTAAGTAAAAGCAATCTTGGACTGAGGATGACTGGATGAAAGTCATATTCAGTGATGAATCGCGAATCTGAATTGTGCAAAGTGATGATGCTGGAACTTTTGTTTGGTGCCGTTCTAATGAGATTTATAAAGATGACTGCCTGAAGAGAACATGAAAATTTCCACAGTCATTGATGATATGGGCTGCATGTCAGGTGAAGGCACTGGGGAGATGGCTGTCAATACATCTTCAATAAATGCACAAGTTCATGTTGATATTTTGGACACTTTTCTTATCCCATCAATTGAAAGGATGTTTGGGGATGATGAAATCATTTTTCAAGATGATAATGCATCCTGCCATAGAGCAAAAACTATGAAAACATTCCTTGAAAAAAGACACATAATGTCAGTGTCACGGCCTGCAAATAGTCAGGATCTCAATCCAATTGAAAATCTTTGGTGGAAGTTGAAGAAAATGGTCCATGACAAGGCTCCAACCTGCAAAGCTAATCTGGCAACAGCAATCAGAGAAAGTTTGAGCCAGATTGATGAAGAGTACTGTTTGACACTCATTAAGTCCATGCCTCAGAGACTGCATGCAGTTGTAAAAGCCAGAGGTCGTGCAACAAAATACTAGTGATGTGTTGGAGTGTTTTTTTGTTTGCTTTTTTTTCATGATTCCATAATTTTTCCCTCAGAATTGAGTGATTAAATATTTTTTCCCTATGCTTAGTTAAAAAAAATAACCATTACTGGCTAACACATTTTTCGTTCTTGATTTCTTTTAGTTTTTCTTAAAGCCAGAAAGTTGCCATTTGAAATTACTTCAGTTTTGTGCCATGTCTGTGATCTGCTTTTGTTAAAGAAAATTAAACAACTGAATGAACATCCTCCAAGGCCGGTGATTACATCATTTTTGCCAAGGGTTGTATGTGATCATGGGGGTAACAATTGGGTGAAAGAGGGAGCCACCTCCCTCTTCTAGCCTTCCTAATGCTGCGATCACTATTGATCATTACATTTAGAGCGTTAAACAGTGAGGGGCCGTGTGGGTACTGGCCACGGCTGCTACAGCTGGAGCTTGGCTATCACTTAAGCTGAGCTTTCGGCAGCGAGGGTGCGTGCACAGCTCCTCTGGATGTATAATCATCAGGACGTACCGATGCGTCTGTTTGTGGGAACACGCTCCAAAATAAAACATATCAGTACATCCAATGTCGATAAGGGGTTAACTTGGAGACACCTGAGAATTAAAAAGACAACCTGCAGATGGAAAACGAATGGAAATTAAGATTACCAGTCATATCGTGGCAATCAATAGTGTTATTCCTTATGTACAGTGTCTTGCGAAAGTATTTGGCTCCCTGGAACTTTTCAACCTTTTCCCACATATTATGCTTCAAACATAAAGATACCAAATGTAAATTTTTGGTGAAGAATCAACAACAAGTGGGACACAATTGTGAAGTTGAGCGAAATGTATTGGTCATTTTAAATTTTTGTGGAAATACAAATACTGAAAAGTGGGGCGTGCAAAATTAATTCGCCCCTTTACTTTAAGTGCAGCAAACTCACTCCAGAAGTTCATTGTGGATCTCTGAATGATCCAATGTTGTCCTAAATGACTAATGATGATAAATATAATCCACCTGTGTGTAATTAAGTCTCTGTATAAATGCACCTGCTCTGTGATAGTCTCAGGGTTCTGTTTGAAGCACAGAGAGCATCATGAAGACCAAGGAACACAACAGGCAGGTCCGTGATACTGTTGTGGAGAAGTTTAAAGCCGGATTTATATACAAAATGATTTCTAAAACTTTAAACATCCCAAGGAGCACTGTGCAAGCGATCATATTGAAATGGAAGGAGTATCATACCACTGCAAATCTACCAAGACCCGGCCGTCCCTCTAAACTTTCATCTCAAACAAGGAGAAGACTGATCAGAGATGCAGCCAAGAGGCCCATGATCACTCTGGATGAACTGCAGAGATGTACAACTGAGGTGCGACAGTCTGTCCACAAGACAACAATCAGTCGTACACTGCACAAATCTGGCCTTTATGGAACAGTGGCAAGAAGAAAGCCATTTCTCAAAGATATCCATAAAAAGTGTTGTTTAAAGTTTTCAACAAGCCACCTGGGAGACACATCAAACATGTGGAAGAAGGTGCTCTGGTCAGATGAAACCAAAATCGAACTTTTTGGCAACAATGCCAAACGATATGTTTGGCGTAAAGGCAACACAGCTCATCACCCTGAACACACCATCCCCACTGTCAAATATTTTGGTGGCAGCATCATGGTTTGGGCCTGCTTTTCTTTAGCAGGGACAGGGAAGATGGTTAAAATCGATGGAAAGATGAATGGAGCCAAATACAGGACCATTCTTGAAGAAAACCTGTTGGAGTCTGCAAAAGACCTAAGACTGGGACGGAGATTTGTCTTCCAACAAGACAATGATCCCAAATATGAAGCAAAATCTACAATGGAATGATTCACAAATAAACATCTCCAGGTGTTCGAATGGCCAAGTCAAAGTCCAGACCTGACTCCAATCGAGAATCTGTGGAAAGAGCTGAAAACTGCTGTTCACAAACGATCTCCATCCAACCTCACTGAGCTCGAGCTGTTTGCCAAGGAAGAATGGGCAAGAATTTCAGTCTCTCGATGTACAAAACTGATAGAGACAAACCCCAAGCGACTTGCAGCTGTAATCACAGCAAAAGGTGGCGCAACACAGTATTAAGTTAAAGGGGCCGAAAAATATTGCACGCCCCACTTGTCAGTTTTTGTATTTCCACAAAAATTTTAAATAACCAATAAATTTCATTCAAATTCACAATTGTGTCCCACTTGTTGTTGATTCTTCACCAAAAATTTGCATTTGATATATTTATGTTTGAAGCATGACATGTGGGAAAAGGTTGAAAAGTTCCAGGGAGCCAAATACTTTTGCAAGGCACTGTACATACTCTACAGCTTTGATTTAAGACCTGAAATGTCAGGCTCTCTTAAAGGGATAGGATGGTGAGGGATTGCATCAGTGTGCCTGTCATCTAGATGAGAAGGGAGGCAAATTACACCCCATCTAAGAGATGGAGACGAGCAGGAGGTAAACTATGGAATTGGGAGATTAAATGATATAACAATGCACAAAGCACCACATTATGAGGTTGTACCAGCGGATATAGCTAACCTGTGCAAATCGGAAAAAATACACCTATGGGAATGTTTTTCTGTTTTTGCCTACAATTTAAAAAAAATATTTAAAGTACTTTTGAGAACTTTTTAGATTGAACAACCTCTTTGAATAGGCCTTCTTACAATGTAGATCATCCTCTATATCTAGAGGAAAGGTTTACCAATAATCACAGACAAAGATTCTTTAGGGTGTATTGGGAGCCAGGGCCGTAGTCGTGGCTGACAACGGTTGCTCAATCAAGCCCTGGTCTCCCGCCACATACACACAATGTCCCCTTTGATCTTTACCTTCCGTCCTGCTCTCCGTTCCATCCGTATCCCTTCTGAGCTGCTGAGGACTGCTTTCTGGTGGTTTCAAACAAAGAGAGACAGAGTCCAGTTACAACATAACGTAAACGAGTTTGCTTGGTTCGATTCTCAGTATGTCCAGTTCAGTCACAGTTGCATAACAGGGATCATCACAGAGTACATTCCTTTCTTGCCCTGTGCTTTCCCTCACTTCACCCAAAATGTCCCAGGGTCGTACCGGATCGTCCGATACGCAGCGTTCCTTTTGGGCCAGCCTAACTATCTTCAGAAGTTCCCCTGTCCGTTTTGCCCCAGACAAAAGGGCAACAGCCCATGTAGTTAGCAGCCCTATACTGGAGCTGCCCTGCATTCTCTCATGCTTGTGACCTTCAGCCCTCAGGCCCTGAACGACTGGGCTCAGTACTTCAACGTTACGGGGTCCACCTGCCCTGTCCGGGCTCTCAGTCCCTACTAACTAAACTACAGGAAATCTTCCTGGCTTACCCACAGTTGGCCCCTCCTATCTTAACTATTCATATCCTACAATGCCCCCTCTAGTTGCTAACTCTATAAATGCACTTTCCCTATCTACACAATATATATACAGCATCAGGTACATTACAATATATATACAGATTAGAACATTCATAGTTATCAACAGTTAACCGGGACGTGTCTGGGGGCTGAGGTCAGTCTCTGTAACCCCTTACAATAGTAAGAGCAGTGAGACTATGGAACTCTCTGCCTCATGATGTGTTAATGATTGATTACTACAGTTTGTGATGGGCTGTAATCCAGGCAACTAGTCTGATTGCCACATGATGAATCGAGAAGGAATTTTTCCCCTAATATGGAACAATTATTGTCTGCCTCATGGGAGTTTTGCCTTCCTCTGGATTAATGTGTTAGGCTACCAGCTGAACTGGATGGATTTATTGTTACAAAACTATCTGGATAAGATGTCTGAATGGGCAAACATTTGGCAAATGAGGTTTAATGTAGATAAATGTAGAGTAATGCACCTGGGATGGAGTAATCCTATTGCTGCATATACATTAAATGGGAGTGTACTCGGGACTACAGAACAAGAGAAGGACTTGGGTAATCCAGTTACAAGTAAACTGAACAGTAGAACTCAATGTCAGGCAGCAACCGCAAAAGCAAACAAGATTTTTTATAAAGAGAGATACAATCCCTGATCCCGAAGTATTATTACTCCTTTAAAAATCACTGGTGAGGCCACATCTAGAATACAGGAACCTGTTTTGGGCTCCACATTTTAAAAAGGATATTCAGTAGAGTTGAGCGATACTTTCCGATATCCAAAAGTATCGGATCGGAATGGTATCGCCAATACACACAAAATATCGGCGATACCCGATACCGATACTGGAAATCCAATGTAAGTCTATGGGAACAAAATATCGGAATTAAAAAAAACCCATTCTTGCCTTGTTGGATAATTGTACATGAAGGAAAACAACAAAGAGTAATGTAGAATGTATTGGGGGAGGTTGAGGAGACATTAAAGGCATAGATGTTTAACCCAATCCAATGGAATAGCATTAATATATTTTTTTTTGAAATACGTTCGGATTGACGAAGAAATTGACAATGTTGTTAACCTTTTTTCTATTTTGGCAAATATGTATGTTTCAAAACTTCCTGTAAGGTTCTATGTATATATTCCTGAAACTCAGTTTGTTCGTCAGCCATTTTACTTTCTGTCTTGCTGCAGCTATCTTGCCCTCAGTCAAAATGGAGTTTCCAGCTTGCATGTTCCCGCCCTGATTCTCTCCTTTGCTTCTTAAGCAGCCACAGCTGAGCAATCAGTGCTTCAGAATCTAGCCTGCAGTGAACCTGTGACTTGACTCCTGTAAGCCTTGGACCTTGTACTCCAGCTATTCCTACTGAGGAACTCTGAAGCACTTGTGGACTCTGAACCCTGCTCTTTGAAAGACCCACGTTTGCATGGACTTACGGTAACAGAGAAGAAGATCCTGAATCTGTATTGGAGATTGATTGCTGAGCTTGGATTACTCTGGCCTGCTGTGTCTCCTGTTTCTGTGTCTGCAAACTGTGTGACTATTTCTGCCAACTTGTATGAAGTAATACAGGACTTTTCTATATCAAACCTGTGACTCCTGTGTTTTCATCGCACCCAAGCACAAGACGCTATATGAACTGTACTACATACATTACAAGATTCTGAAGCCAAAACGTTAGTGTCTGCTGGGTCTGGAAGGCTGTGTCTGCTGTACTGTGGATATCAGACGTCCGGTTGTACTTTCTGTGATGACAGTGGTTGTGACTTCTCACAACCATTCCAGTGTTGCCACAGGTGAACACTATTGTTTTTTTTTTTTCTCTCCTCTTCTTCCAGTAATCCTGTCTTAAAAGATCTGGAAAATGGAGGCCCGCATAAAGGAACTTTGCGGAGTGACTGATAATATCCTTGCAGATTTGCAGAATATAAAGACCCGTTTTACAAATCTACAGGACCTCAATAATCACAATTTGCAAGTGGTTGGACAGACTACCCAGGATTTGCGAGCCAGGATTGAGGTTCTAGAGGGGCGAGTCCAGGCTCCTGCCGTAGCCCCGAGTGCTGGGATTCCCAAGTTGCCCCCTTTTCGTTTTGGCGGTGAACGTGAGAAATTCAGGGGATTTATTAATCAATGCAATCTTTTTTTTCTGCACATGCTTCACAATTTCCCACTGAACGATCTAAGGTGCTTACTATAATTATGTTGCTTACCAACAAGGCTTTGATGTGGGCAAACCCTCTGATTGAGTCTGAGGATGATTGTTTGAATCACCTTGATGATTTTATTTCAGCCATGGGGCAGGTGTTTGATGACCCCAATCGAGGTGCAACAGCTGAAGCAGCCATGTTAGCTTTGCGCCAAGGTAAGCACTCGGTAGCTGAATATGCCTTGGATTTCAGGAGATGGGCCCTTGATACCACCTGGGACAGTTCCGCCAAAAAATCTATTTTTCGAAAGGGGTTATCTTCACTGATTAAGGATGAACTTGCTCGTGCCGACCCTCCCACTGCGTTAGGTGACTTTATTAACTACTGCATCCGTATTGATACTCGTCTGACTGAACGCAGGCAAGAGAGATGGTTCGAAAGCAATCGTACTAACCTTTTCCTACCTTCCTCTCCAGCTAAGGAACCTTTGAGTAGGATTACACGGGAACCTGAACCTGAACCCATGCAGGTAGACTCTTTACAACGACGGGTTAGTGATGCACGCAAGGAACATCGTTTTAAGGAGAATCTATGTTTCTATTGTGGTAAGTCAGGGCACTTCATTATAAACTGCCCCAGCCGTTCTCGTAAGACTACTGCAGCACTCATTCATTGTGAGTGTTGCGAGAGGGGATCTGTCAGGTCCGAGCCTCAGGCTCCAGAGAGATCTGCAGCAACAGATCTTGATTTCTCGGACTTAAACTCCGTTACCTCTGAGGACGTTGACTGTGTAAACGCTGCCATTTTTCAAGCTTCCTCAGCGGTGTCCCAGCTGAGTTGTAAGAAAAACAATTCTCATTGCTTTCTTTCCATCAAACTCTGGGTTGACTCAGCTTGGGTGTCTAGCTCTGCTATGATCGACTCAGGGGCAAGTGGAAATTTTATGGATGTCTCCTTTGCTCTGAAACAGGGAATACGTTCAGTGAAGAAGGCTACTCCAGTACAGATGGAAACTGTGGATGGCTCCCTGCTGACCTCTGGACCAGTGGATCAGGAAACAGAGCCTTTGAGGGTTCTTATGGGTAAAGATCATCAAGAGAAACTGTCCTTTATGCTTATCTCTTCTCCCCACTTTCCCATTATTCTAGGGCTACCATGGCTGCAGGCTCAGAATCCTACCATTAACTGGGAGACCAAGGAATTACACTTTCCAGAGAAACAGATGAGTCCAAAAGTTTCAGCTTGCTCTGTTCCTAAAGGAATCATGTCAGTCCCTGAACTACCAGCTGTATACCAGGACTATGTGGATTTATGTGACAAGAAGAACGCTGACCAGCTTCCTCCTCACCGTCCATATGATTGTCCAATTGAATTATTGCCTGGAGCAGAGATACCTTTTGGTAAGATCTACCCCCTGGCGGGGCCCGAGCTAAAGGCTTTAAAGGATTACATAGATGAAAATCTAGCCAAGGGCTTCATACGCCCCTCTTCATCTCCTGCAGGTGCACCCATCTTCTTTGTAAAGAAGAAAGATGGATCTCTGAGACCATGCGTAGACTATAGGGAACTCAATAAGGTTACTATTAGAAACCGTTATCCATTGCCTTTAATCCCTGAGTTATTGGAGAGAGTGCGATATGCCAAAATTTTTTCTAAACTAGATCTTCGTGGGGCCTATAACTTAGTCCGTATTAGACCTGGGGATGAATGGAAGACTGCATTCAGGTCACGCTATGGACACTTTGAATATCTAGTTATGCCTTTTGGTCTGAGTACCGCCCCAGCCACTTTCCAACACTTGGTGAATGACATCTTCAGGGATCTCCTAGATACATTCGTGGTAATTTATTTGGATGATATTCTAATTTTTTCTAACTCCACAGAGGAACATCATGGACATGTGAGAATGGTCTTGGAACGTCTAAGACAAAATCATCTTTACATCAAACTTGAAAAGTGTGAATTCCATAGGACCGAAATTCAATTTCTGGGGTATGTACTGTCTACACAAGGAATTAGTATGGATGGAAGCAAAACCCAAGCCATCAAGGATTGGCCAAGTCCTAGAAATGTGAAGGAGGTACAGCGCTTCATCGGGTTTGCCAACTTCTATAGACGTTTCATTAGAAATTTCTCTGAGGTAGTGTCACCTATCACTCAACTTACCCGGAAAGAGTCTAGGTTTTCCTGGACTCCCCAAGCCCAGGAAGCATTTTCCCGTCTAAAAGATAAATTTACCACTGCACCTATCCTAGTACATCCCAACCCCGAGCTTGCCTTCATAATAGAGGTGGATGCTTCAGACTGTGCCGTTGGAGCTATACTCTCTCAGAGAACAGGTGAGAAGAATGTCTTGCATCCCTGTGCCTTCTTTTCCCAGCAGTTGTCTTCGGCTGAGAGGAACTACGATGTGGGCAATAGAGAGTTGTTGGCCATTATTGCCGCCTTCAAAGAATGGAGACACCTTCTTCAGGGAGCTGCACAGCAAATAGTCGTCCTGACAGACCATCGTAACCTTGAGTTTATCAGGTCGGCTAAGTGCCTGACTCCTCGCCAGGCTCGCTGGAATCTTTTCTTAAACCAATTTAATTTTATCATCTCTTATAGACCAGGATCGCGCAATGGAAAGGCTGATGCACTCTCTAGGATTTACTCAGCAGAGACACGTCCAATTACTCCTCCTAAGACTATTCTTCCTGACTCTAGATTCCTAGGAGTAATTCATAATCAAGACCTACTTAAGGACATCAAGGAAGCATACCATGCGGATTCCTTTTTGGCACAACCCCCAAGGGACGTAAGTCTTGTCTTTAAGAATGGTGTGTGGATTCAGGGACAACGTCTGTATATTCCTGAAACAGTCAGATTAAGAGTATTGCAACTCATTCACGATTCCAAGATAGCTGGGCATAGAGGAATTCTAAAGACACAGGAATTTCTTTCTCGTTTCTTTTGGTGGCCCACTTGCAGGAAGGATGTTTTGAATTATGTCACTTCATGTGAGGTCTGTGCAAGATGCAAAACACCTCGCTCCTCACCAACTGGTCTGTTACAGCCTCTTCCCACCCCGTCCCGCCCGTGGGGATCCATTTCTATGGACTTCATTGTGGAGTTACCAACCTCTCAGGGGAAGAACACCATTCTAGTGGTGGTTGACCGTCTAACAAAGGCAGCTCATTTTATCCCTTGTGTCGGCTTACCCACTGCAAAACAGACATCAGATTTGATGATTAAAGATGTGTTTCGCTTACATGGAGTACCGGATGAGGTTATTTCGGATCGAGGGGTGCAATTCACTTCTAGGTTTTGGCAAAATTTCTGTGCAGCATTGGACATTAAAGTAAACCTTTCTTCTGCTTTTCATCCCCAGACTAATGGACAGACCGAACGAACCAATCAAACCCTGGAGCAGTATCTCCGCTGCTTTATCTGCCACCTACAGGATGATTGGGTGGATCTACTTCCATTAGCTGAGTTCTCGTATAACAACTCTCAGAGTGCGTCCACTAAACAGTCTCCTTTTTACTCTAATCTAGGTTATCATCCTAACATTCTACCACGATTTCCCATAGAAACGCCTTTACCAGCAGTGGCTGAAAGAATCACGTCTTTACAGAAGAATATGGATCTTCTAAAGGAAAATCTGGAATCGGCTCAAGAAAGGTACAAGAAAGCAGCAGATAAATTTCGTAAACCTGCACCAGCTTTCAAGGTAGGAGACTTGGTCTGGCTGTCAACCAGAAATCTTAAGTTAAGGATTCCATCGTCTAAGTTGGGACATAAGTACATTGGACCCTATAAAATCAGTAAAATTATAAGTGCCGTTGCTTGTCGTCTTCAACTGCCCAGAACTATGAGAATCCACCCTGTCTTTCATGTATCCCTACTAAAGGCTGCGACACCCAATACGTTTCCTGGACGTTCCTCTCCTTGCCCTGACCCAGTGCTAGTCGATGGTCAGGAAGAATTTGTGGTGGAAAGGATTTTAGATTCCAGGTTGTATAGAAATCAGTTACAATATCTGATTAAATGGCAGGGCTACCCAGTGGAGGACAACTCATGGGAACCGGTCAATAACGTTAATGCTCCTCGCTTGCTCCGTCAGTTTCATCAGAGGTACCCACACAAGCCTGGTCTGAGGTAATCCGGAGGTTGTCCTTAAGGGGGGAGTAATGTAAGGTTCTATGTATATATTCCTGAAACTCAGTTTGTTCGTCAGCCATTTTACTTTCTGTCTTGCTGCAGCTATCTTGCCCTCAGTCAAAATGGAGTTTCCAGCTTGCATGTTCCCGCCCTGATTCTCTCCTTTGCTTCTTAAGCAGCCACAGCTGAGCAATCAGTGCTTCAGAATCTAGCCTGCAGTGAACCTGTGACTTGACTCCTGTAAGCCTTGGACCTTGTACTCCAGCTATTCCTACTGAGGAACTCTGAAGCACTTGTGGACTCTGAACCCTGCTCTTTGAAAGACCCACGTTTGCATGGACTTACGGTAACAGAGAAGAAGATCCTGAATCTGTATTGGAGATTGATTGCTGAGCTTGGATTACTCTGGCCTGCTGTGTCTCCTGTTTCTGTGTCTGCAAACTGTGTGACTATTTCTGCCAACTTGTATGAAGTAATACAGGACTTTTCTATATCAAACCTGTGACTCCTGTGTTTTCATCGCACCCAAGCACAAGACGCTATATGAACTGTACTAGAATCATAGAATCATAGAATCATAGAATGGTAGAGTTGGAAGGGACCTCCTGGGCCTTCTGGTCCAACCCCCTGCTCAAAGCAGGATTCTCTAAATCATCCCAGACAGATGTCTATCCAGCCTCTCTTTGAAGAGGCTGGATAGACATCTGTACTACATACATTACACTTCCATGCTCTTCACCTTTTTAACTTTTGCCACAATTTCTCCTTCATAATCTTCAGCAGCATCATCTTTGTCATCAAATTATTCTTCATCTTCACCTTCTTTATCTTCTTCTTAAACTTCTTGCTATTCATCTTTTTGTTAACATTACTCAGATTGTTCTTATTAAACTATTATTCTTCTTCATATTAACCCATAAAGTGTAAAGTATAACCTCTTTCTATGAATTTAATTTCCCTGAATTTAATTTCCATTTAATTTCATTTAATTTCTTAAATAATTCAGGGATGAGAAGAGAACAGGGTGGAGGCAGCAGAACTTTTTGCCGTACACACAGCAAGGGAACAGCTGACATTAGTGAACCCCAGTAACACAGGAGCAAGTGTTGACTGTGCTAACAGAACTTCCGAGCAACAACTGGCGGTGTTGGAGCTCAGGGTCAAGGAGGGTGTAGGCAGAGGCCTAATATGAGATGTTTGAAGTTAAATTTGGAGTTAGCAGCAAAAATTTTTGCCAGACACCCAGCAGGGGAACAGCAGGCGTTACTGAACCCCACAAACACATCAGCGATTGTTTTGATCTGTGCATCCAACACTTCTGATCAGCAACTGGCGTTGTTGAAGCCCAGGGTAAATTTAAATATTGAGTTATTGCCTTGTTACGTGGCCATTGCAAATGTATGTACTTCAAACTATAAAAAATGAAGTTTTACTAGGACAATAAAATGATGAATTTCAATTCCAAGAATAAAAATAAACACCCTTAAAATATAAACGCATATAAGCACATGGCAACAAGAAATGGAACAACACACCACCCAAAATTATTTTTACAAAATATAGTGATGTAAATTTATGAATAAAAGTCCATTTTTGTATTTAGGAATGATGCGTAAGGAACGCTATGTTAAACCATAACATAGTGAAGACAATGGATTTTGTAATAGTCACTCATCATCATCATTACAAGAAATCTGTGACAGTCACACAGATTTCAATTATTTCACTCACGAAAATTGTTATTTCGGACAACATTTATTACATGTCCAGCATGGACTCATCAAAGTGATGAGATGACGCAATAATGTACGATAAAAAAAAAAAAAATGTATAAAAAAAACATTGTCACAATTTAAGTGGGTGCCTGCAAGTGGAGGTGAAACAAAGGCTACGGATAGCAAAGGTATATACTATGTCTGTTGTAGACAGTGGGCAGCCTCTGATGGGTAATGTCGATGTTATACTGTACGTCAATAAAGGCTGCGGCTGCAATCATGCATTTTTGGCTTGTAGAATGTTGAAGAGGGTAAAAGCATGTCTGGTTGCGCAAGGCTTTATCCTGTAACAATACCTTCCTTGTGTGACGGGTAGGGTAGCGTGTGTCTATTATATGAGTGTCTGTAAAATGTGACTTTACGCAGCCTTATTCTGCCCTAGGGACGCAAAAAATAAGACAGCAGTAATCATTTACTGTATAAAACTCCACCTATGAGCAACAAAACAAGCACGTTCCCTCTTCCGGTTCCTGGGCTGACATGTGAGGAGGGAGTTTGGAGACGCTCCTGAATTTCTCCCAGGTGTCCAAGCATATCGGGCCGATAGGAGAGCATTAAAACACCCCCGGTCGTGACTTAAATACGGTGAATCGAACCAGTGAAGAACTGTAGGTCGATGCGAACGAATGTGCGATCACATGACACACGTTTATAACCCTTGCTAGACACGAATAACTTTGTAGAATTTTGGAGACACCTGAACCCAGATGGCAGTGAATATTCCTTCTATTCCGCACCACATGACTCTTGGTCCAGAAGAGATAATATATTGCTATCACAGGAGCTAGTAAGGGGAGTGGAAGAGGCAGATGTGCACAACGTAGCTATATCTGACCACGCGCCCGTATCAGTGACCCTGCCAGATATGGTTCAGATGGGGCCAGACCAAACTTGGCGCTTCCCTACCTATTTGTTAATGGATGACAAGTTTCGACATCAGGTGTGTTAGGGTTCGAGTTCCCGCTCCTGCACAAGGGGAGTCTCGAACCAGTGCCGCTGCGGTCTCCCATTCGTCTCCGGCCGCAGTGGAGCCTGCTCAGCAGAGACGTCGTTCCAGGCGTCTTGCCCACTCCACTACTGGGCAGTGACTTGCTGCTGCCTTTCCTGGATCTGCTATTGTAGCCAGTTCTGGAGCAGACGTCTTTGGGATAAAGTCCTGCATTTTCCCTTCTGAGCGTGCCCAGAGTGAGATCTCTCATTGGAGATCAGGGGTCACATGCTCAGGTACTGCAGCGGCTCCTATTGGCCCGCCAGGAAGGCCCTGTTACTACTAGTCTTCTGAACAGGTTCTCATTGGTCCTTGTTCCTGGAAGGTCCTGTGGCTGTTGCTATAAAAGGGTAGCATGGCTGGGCCGCCATGCGCTAATATCAACCATTGTATGCTATGCGCCAGTGTGGTCATGCGTGTGTGTGGTTAGGGACCCGGCTGAAATAAGCCACTAGAATACCGACTTAATCGGTGAGGAGTTTAGTGTGCTAGCTGGTCAGGGTCGGTGTCCTAGATGCCCTAGATTACCGGCATAACCGGTGAGGAGTTTGATTGCCGTATTCAGGGTCTGGCGTTCAGACGCCATAGATTGCGGGTGACTCCCGCGAGGACATTAGCGCATGACCACGTATTATGCTCGCTTAGCAATTAACCGTGTGCCTGAGAGCCTGACAGGACACGGCGTTTGTTCTCAGCGGCTCTGTGACGTAACAGGGTTCGCTCTCGACGCTAGACAGCGCCCTAGCGTTTTACTTTGCGGCTCACTGAAGCTAAGTGAGTTCGCACATATCGCCATATAGCACTGTGGCATCCCGTTAGCGGCTCTGTGAATTAACAGAGTCTGCACTTACTGCCACAACGCGCTACGGCGTTTATTTTAGCGACTCTGCGGGATAACAGAGTTCGCTACTTTCGTCATCTTACTAGCAGCAGGCTTTGCTTGCACGGTGGACCCCGGGCTGCGAACGCACCTCTCCACTTTATATATTTGGTGCGTTCCGCAGACCCTAACATAATATTAGCGCCAGGGTCTGGCTAGTAAAATGGCGGACGAACAGCGTCTATTGCAGTACATCCAGCAGCTGAAGGGTAGGTTGGAGGCTCTTGAGAGCACAACCTCAGCTGTGGATGTTACCGCAGTCGCTGTTCAGGCTGCTAGCGTGGCTGCAGCCAGTTTGTCCTCTGCCACCTCTGCCCCTACATTATCCCACCTCCCGCTTCCTGACAAGTTTGCCGGTGATAGCAAGCAATGTCGGGGATTCGTGAGTCAGTGCTCTATACATCTTGAGCTTCTGGCTGCACGTTTTCCCACGGATCGGGCACAAGTGGGTTTTGTACTTTCTCTACTCTCGGGCAGAGCGTTGGAGTGGGCAACGCCGCTGTGGGAGCGCGATGATCGTGTGGTGCAGAGTGCTCCTCGTTTCTTGGAGGCTCTTAAAAAGGTCTTTTTAGGACCCCAGGTCACCCACGATACGGCGCTACAACTGCTGGCATTGACACAGGGTTCGTCTTTGGTCAGTCAGTTTTCCGTCCAGTTTCGGACTCTGGCTGCTGAGCTAGATTGGTCTGATAAAGTTCTTATTCCTATCTACTGGCGGGGACTGGCTGACCATGTTAAAGACGCTTTGGCTACCAGGGAGATTCCCGCCACACTGGAGAAGCTTATCTCCATATCTACCCGCATTGACCTCCGTTTTCACGAGCGGAGGTTGGAGCGGGCCCAGTGTAGGCAGAGGTTTCGGTTGGCTCCTACCTTTGCCAAACCTCTCGAATTTCCCGATCTGGCGTCCGAACCTCAAAAGGCCACAGAAGTTCCTCATGCAGGACCTAAGTCTCGGTCCGTCCGAGTATCCGTGGTTTGTAACCATTGTCAGCAGACAGGACACTATGCCAACAGATGTCCACAGCGATCGGGGAAGCGATCGCGTCTAGTGGCCCTGGGAGGAGGTTCACTAGAGACAGCGGCATTTTCCTCCAAGATAACATTTAAAGGGACAATCACTGTTGGTACTTCCATTCTCACCGCCGACCTTTGCGTGGACTCAGGAGCAGAGGGGAATTTCATGTCCTCTAGCTTTGCTCGCCGTCATGCAATACCTCTGGTGGCGCTTGACAAATCAGTGACTGTTCGGGTAGTGAATGGGTCGTCATTGCCCTCACAAATTACTCACCAGACTGTCCCACTTGCATTGTCTGTATCTCCTTCCCATCAGGAATTTATTTCCCTACTCGTCCTTCCCGAGGGAATAGACGAGATCCTACTAGGTATACCTTGGCTCCGTTTCCACTCCCCACATATAGAGTGGACTTCGGGTAGGATACTGGGTTGGAGTGATGCATGTACAGGCAGATGTTTCAGAAGTTGCGTTCAGGTTACCACTACTGAGTTACCCGCAGATCTTACTCCACTTCCCAAGCACTACTGGTCATATGCAGACGTGTTCTCCAAGAAGGCTGCGGAGACTCTTCCGCCTCATCGCCCCTATGACTGTCCTATCGACCTCTTGCCTGGCGCAGAACCTCCTCGGGGAAGGGTCTATCCCCTCTCTCTTCCTGAGACAGAGGCCATGTTGCAATATATTCAGGAGAACCTGGCAAGAGGGTTTATTAGGAAGTCGGTGTCACCGGCAGGGCGGGATTTTTCTTCGTGCAGAAGAAAGACGGAGAATTGCGTCTGTGTATTGATTACAGGGGTCTTAATGCCATCACCGTTAAAAACAAGTACCCGTTGCCCCTGATCTCTGAGCTATTTGATAGGCTTCGGGGAGCAAGGGTATTCACTAAACTAGATCTGCGCGGTGCTTATAACCTGATTCGCATCCGTGAGGGGGACGAATGGAAGACGGCTTTTAATACCAGGGATGGGCATTACGAATATCTGGTGATGCCCTTTGGGCTCTGTAATGCTCCAGCCGTTTTCCAAGACTTTGTCAATGACATCTTCCGGGATATGCTCTCCACCTCGGTCGTAGTCTATCTGGATGATATACTCATCTTCTCTCCAGATATTGACTCCCACCGGAGGGATGTTGGCAGGGTCTTCGATCTCCTACGGGCAAATTCCCTTTACGCAAAGTTGGAGAAATGTGTATTTGAGCAGGAGTCCTTACCTTTCCTGGGCTATATCATCTCCGCCCAGGGATTGGCTATGGATCCTGCCAAACTACAGGCGGTGATGGACTGGCAAGAACCCCACTCTCTAAAGGCGGTGCAGCGCTTTATGGGGTTCATTAATTACTACCGTCAGTTCATTCCCCACTTCTCAACTTTGGTAGCTCCCATGGTTGCCCTTACCAAAAAGGAGCTAATCCCAAATTGTGGTCTGAAGAGGTCTCCAAGGCCTTCACGTCTATTAAGTCTCATTTCGCTAGAGCTCCCATCCTACATCGCCCCGATGTTGATAAGCCATTTATATTGGAGGTGGATGCCTCGTCCGTTGGTGCTGGAGCAGTCCTCTTCCAAAAGGATGCTCAAGGTCGGAAGCACCCATGCTTCTTTTTCTCCAAGACCTTCACACCAGCAGAGAGGAATTATTCCATCGGGGACAGGGAGTTGCTAGCAATGAAGTTGGCCTTCTCGGAGTGGAGACATCTGTTGGAGGGAGCTCGCTTTCCCTTCCAAGTCTTCACGGATCACAAAAACCTGGTATATCTTCAGACAGCCCAGCGGCTTAATTCTCGCCAAGCCAGATGGTCCTTGTTCTTCTCCCGGTTTCATTTCACACTGCATTTCCTCTCGGGAGAGAAGAACATTCGTGCCGACGCTCTCTCTCGCTCTGTGGTGTCCTCGGAGGAGGAGGTGGAGGAGCCTCGGCTTATCGTCCCCACAGAGAGCCTGAGAACAGTGGCCCCGGTTTCGCTAGAGTCTGTGCCCCCGGGCAAGACTTTTGTGCCTACTAATTTGCGACCGGAGGTACTCTCTTGGGCACATTCGTCCAGGGTGGGTGGACACTTTGGGGCAAAGAGGACATCTGAGTTGCTGGCGAGGACATATTGGTGGCCGCATATGGTCCGTGATGTTGGGGACTATGTTCGGGCGTGTGTCTCCTGCGCCAAAAATAAGTCTCCACGACAACGGCCAGCTGGGTTACTTTACCCTTTGCCGGTGGCAGACAGGCCTGGGAGATGGTTGGGATGGACTTTGTGGTGGGCTTGCCCAAGTCTCGGGGTTGCACCATCATTTGGGTAATCACCGACCATTTCTCTAAAATGGTGCATCTGGTGCCACTACCACGGTTACCTTCTGCACGGGCTCTGGCAGCGTTGTTTGTTAGGCACATCTTCCGTTTACACGGCATGCCGGACAAGATTGTCAGTGACCGAGGTCCCCAGTTTGCGTCTCGGTTCTGGAGAGAGCTTTGTCGTCTACTCAGTATTGAGTTAAATCTCTCTTCAGCGTACCATCCTGAGACGAATGGGTTGGTAGAGAGGGCCAACCAGACCTTGGTCACCTATCTACGACATTTTGTCTCAGCCAGGCAGGATGACTGGGCATCCTTGCTACCATGGGCTGAGTTTGCATTAAACAATGCTGTGGCTGATTCCACCGGACAGACCCCATTCCTCCTGAACTACGGTCAGCATCCGCGGGTACCAGTGCCTATGCCCGTGTCTTCCGCCGATTCCAGGGTGGCAGACTGGGCTGTGGAGGCACGGGACATTTGGGACCGCATGCAGGATGCCATTCAGGCCTCCAAAGAGAGGATGAGGTCTTCGGCCGATGCCCATCGGCGCCCCGCTCCTACATTTGCTCCTGGGGATTTGGTGTGGCTCTCCGCCCGTAACATCAGGCTGCGAGTTGAGTCCACTAAGTTGGCACCCCGCTACCTGGGTCCTTTCAAGGTCCTCGAGCAGGTTAACCCTGTGGTATACCGTTTAGCTCTTCCACCACGCCTGGGTATCTCCGACACCTTTCACGTGTCCCTCCTGAAACCCGTGCTCATGTCCCGGTTTTCTGAGTCATCTGCCGGGACATCGGGTTCATCTGCGGATGACCATGAGGTGAACGCCATCGTGGGGTGTAAGGTGGTACGGGGCAAAAAGTTTTATTTGGTGGACTGGAGGGGCTATGGGCCTGAGGATAGGTCTTGGGAGCCTGCCGAGCATGTTCACGCTCCGCAGCTCATCGCTGCCTTTGAACGCAGCGAGGCCCAGAGAAGGGGGGGCCCTAGGAGGGGGGGTAATGTTAGGGTTCGAGTTCCCGCTCCTGCACAAGGGGAGTCTCGAACCAGTGCCGCTGCGGTCTCCCATTCGTCTCCGGCCGCAGTGGAGCCTGCTCAGCAGAGACGTCGTTCCAGGCGTCTTGCCCACTCCACTACTGGGCAGTGACTTGCTGCTGCCTTTCCTGGATCTGCTATTGTAGCCAGTTCTGGAGCAGACGTCTTTGGGATAAAGTCCTGCATTTTCCCTTCTGAGCGTGCCCAGAGTGAGACCTCTCATTGGAGATCAGGGGTCACATGCTCAGGTACTGCAGCGGCTCCTATTGGCCCGCCAGGAAGGCCCTGTTACTACTAGTCTTCTGAACAGGTTCTCATTGGTCCTTGTTCCTGGAAGGTCCTGTGGCTGTTGCTATAAAAGGGTAGCATGGCTGGGCCGCCATGCGCTAATATCAACCATTGTATGCTATGCGCCAGTGTGGTCATGCGTGTGTGTGGTTAGGGACCCGGCTGAAATAAGCCACTAGAATACCGACTTAATCGGTGAGGAGTTTAGTGTGCTAGCTGGTCAGGGTCGGTGTCCTAGATGCCCTAGATTACCGGCATAACCGGTGAGGAGTTTGATTGCCGTATTCAGGGTCTGGCGTTCAGACGCCATAGATTGCGGGTGACTCCCGCGAGGACATTAGCGCATGACCACGTATTATGCTCGCTTAGCAATTAACCGTGTGCCTGAGAGCCTGACAGGACACGGCGTTTGTTCTCAGCGGCTCTGTGACGTAACAGGGTTCGCTCTCGACGCTAGACAGCGCCCTAGCGTTTTACTTTGCGGCTCACTGAAGCTAAGTGAGTTCGCACATATCGCCATATAGCACTGTGGCATCCCGTTAGCGGCTCTGTGAATTAACAGAGTCTGCACTTACTGCCACAACGCGCTACGGCGTTTATTTTAGCGACTCTGCGGGATAACAGAGTTCGCTACTTTCGTCATCTTACTAGCAGCAGGCTTTGCTTGCACGGTGGACCCCGGGCTGCGAACGCACCTCTCCACTTTATATATTTGGTGCGTTCCGCAGACCCTAACAAGGTGAAGCAATGGTGTTTGGAATATGTAAGTGATAATGGAGATAGTAGGGATAGGCCGGAACTTTTATGGGCAGCAGGGAAGGCATTAATGCGCGTGAAACTAATAGGTTATCAGACAACGCTAAAAAAGAAGATAGCGACAAACTACTCGCAGGCTAGCAGGATATTACGCGATAGCTACATGGCAAACAAGACAACTTCATCAACACAGGATAAAAATAGATGTAAGCAGGCTAAGGCTGACTTACACGTATGGGTATATCGACGCGAGAGAAGCAGTAATATGAATTATAGAGCCGATGTATATCGTTATGGTAGCAAATCAGGGAGACTATTAGCACGACTAGCGAAAGGAAATCACATTCGTCATCAACATATTACTGCGTTAACGAATAAACATGGGATCATGAACACAGACCCTCGAAGCATAATCACGATTCTACAAGAATACTACTCAGACTTATATAAGGTGGAACATACGTATAGTGCGGAGGGTCAGACCTTTCTAGATGGAATACGGTTACCATCCTTCACAAACTATCAGCTTCTACTTTTAAAAAAAACAATTGAGGTGACGGAAGTGACAGCGGCGATAAGTGACTTTAAATCCAGGAAAGCTCCAGGACCTGACGGGTTTACAGCCAAATTATTAAAATTATTGAGTGAGGATATCCCGTCCACATTGGTAGGCACCTTCAATCATATATTGGAGACAGGAGGGTTGCCCATCCATTCAAACATGGCACACATGAAGGTGCTACTAAAACCCAACAAACCTTCACATCTGGCTGGATCCTATCGTCCATTCTCACTCATTGACCAGGATATCAAGCTTTTGTCCAAAACCGGTGAGGAGTTTGATTGCCGTATTCAGGGTCTGGCGTTCAGACGCCATAGATTGCGGGTGACTCCCGCGAGGACATTAGCGCATGACCACGTATTATGCTCGCTTAGCAATTAACCGTGTGCCTGAGAGCCTGACAGGACACGGCGTTTGTTCTCAGCGGCTCTGTGACGTAACAGGGTTCGCTCTCGACGCTAGACAGCGCCCTAGCGTTTTACTTTGCGGCTCACTGAAGCTAAGTGAGTTCGCACATATCGCCATATAGCACTGTGGCATCCCGTTAGCGGCTCTGTGAATTAACAGAGTCTGCACTTACTGCCACAACGCGCTACGGCGTTTATTTTAGCCCATCCATTCAAACATGGCACACATGAAGGTGCTACTAAAACCCAACAAACCTTCACATCTGGCTGGATCCTATCGTCCATTCTCACTCATTGACCAGGATATCAAGCTTTTGTCCAGGATCATGGCAGATCGTTTGAGTAGCATTCTTCCTACACTGATAGGGCCATCACAAGTGGCCTTTGTTAGACCAAGATCGCCCATGAATAACATTAGGAAAGTAATAGCAGTTGTAGATAAATATCGTTGTCTGACAACATCAAGTCCTGTCATGCTATCCTTAGATGGCGATAAGGCATTTGATAGGGTGAGCTGAAGTTGGTTGCCAATGGTCCTGGACAAAATTGCCATGAGAGGCACGTTTATGACTTTCCTATCAGGTGTCTACGCCAACCCACAGGCACAAATACACAACACAGGTCACCTTTCGGCTACTTTCACAATACAGAGGGGAACTCCTCAGGGATGTCCATTATCACCTTTGCTCTTTGATATAGCCCTTGAGCCATTAGTTACACACGTGGAGGATAACACAGTATATGACGGTATAAAGGTAGGGGGTCGGCAGATCAAACTCACATTGTTTGCAGACGATATACTCATTTATATGGCACATCCCCAAGACCATCTCAAAGGGCTATTAGACTGGATAAAAAATTTTTAACTAATTCTGTGGTTTCACTTCAAAGACTACAAGAGTGACATTTTTCAATTGTTAAAGCCTAATCCTCGTGAGCTTTGGTGTGCTTACTGATGGGGGACAGAAGTAATTAAAACCTTTATTTATAACATATCTGTGAATCAAAATAGGACGAGATTCTAGTTCTCAATACAAACTTAACTATGAACCCTAATTGGACAAGGTTGTACGTCAATTGGAGCGGTGGCATGATTTGCCCCTGTCTCTTCTGGGCCGTTGTCACCTTCTTAAGATGATTATTTTTGGAAGGCTATTATACCCGCTTCAGACTATTCCAATCCTGTTACGTAAAGATGATGTTTCACGGATAAAAAAAGCATTGACCAGATTCATCTTGAGGGGAAAACGGCCCAGAATAGCAATACGAAAAATTATGCGTGCAGTAAAAGATGGGGGCCTGGCCGTGCCAAACGTTAGGAGTTATAACTTTTCGTGCTTGATCAGAGTGGGGAGAGATTGGTTTAAGGGGACTTAGTCCTACTCAGATGTATTGCTGGAATCTGGACTGACAGAGGGTTGTATTTTGGCCTCATGTGTTGACACTGTGATTTGTAAACTCCCGGTCATAGTGATCAGCGCTACTACGCGATACAGTAATTGCCTGTAAGGCAACCAGACGAGCGCATGGGTTGTCTTCTCAGTTATCTAAACACATGCCTTTATGGGCTCACCCAGAATTCCCAGTGGGAGTGACAGACCGCGTTTTGGAGACGTGGCATACTAAAGGTATACATACAGTATTCCATCTCATGCACCTAAAAGAGTGTAGGTGGCTGACATCCAAGGAGATTATGGAAAAATTCAATTAGCCCCCTTCTCACTTTATTGAATCTCTACAAGTGCATTATTTCTACAGAAATCGCCTGCGTAATATTATAGAAGAGGTGGTAGACAATTGATTTGACAAGATGGGAGATATATTTCTTCAACCAGACTGAAGTATGCTCATGATTTTCCATGATTACTACGACCTGTGATGAGGTCATAGTCACATGATCTGGTCAGCTGATGTGTACGTCACCTGATGTGTTTTGTAGGCCTATAAAACAAGGAGCTGTTGTAGTTGTGTGGAAGGAAGGAGTTTGGCTGGAGTAAGCCTGGAACATTGTTTTGTTACTGTGTGGCAGTGTGCACCAGGAAGCGAGTAACAGACCACCCGGAATGTGACCTGGCGGTCTCAGCTGACCTGCAGATGCTTAGTTAAGCCCGTCACAAGCAAGGGTGAGTCTGTGACCAGTGGTTCTCCAAACTGGAGTGATTTATGTTGTGTTTTCATTTTGTTATATGGACTTTTTGTTGAACTCATGATTAAAATCACTGAACTTTGAAATAAAAGGCTGTGTGTTTGCCTCATTACTGCGGCCCAGCCCTGCCTACCACAGCGGTTCCCTACAATTGGTGGAGAATGCGGGCAACGCAGTGAGGTCAGGCTGTTTTTCATGCATGACAGTAAATGTCCTGGTTTTAGAAAGTGCACCAAAACCGGCTGGATAACTGTCCGAAGATGGAGAACAAAGTAAAAATGCTAGTGGAGGCAATGCGACAGCAACAGCAGGCTACACAGCAGCAACAGCAGGCTATGCAGCAGCAGCAGGCTATACAACAGCAGGCTATGTAGCGGCAGCAGGCTATACAGCAGCAGGCTATGTAGCAGCAGATATTTAATCGACAGCAACAGGAAACCAATAGTTTACTGATGCAGCACATCACAGCGCCGCAGACAGTAAGAGCTGCCCGGGGATGCCATGATGTCCGGAAAGCGGTGCGTACAGCGATCCGAAAGATGGAGCAATCAGATGACGTTGAGGTGTAGCTGGAGATGTTTGAAGGCGTGGCTAAAAGGGAGAGACTGCCCCGGGACCAGTGGGCCGAGATCGTGGCTCCGTTTTTGACTTCAGGACCCGCTAAAGCCTATAGGGACCTACCCCCCCAGCAACAGGAGGACTATGAGAGCGTGAATGGTGAGATACTTGCACATCTTGGGGTAAATGTTTTTTCCTGGCCCAGCGTGTACAACAATGGAAGTTTTCCCCTTCCGAGCCAGCTCGGTCCCAGTATTATGACTTGATACACCTGATAGAAAAGTGCTTTCAGCCTGAGGTGTTGTCACCCCGCGATATGCTGGATCGTATAGTGACTGATAAATTCGGGCGAACTTTGCCCCACACCCTTCAAACATGGGTTGGACAGGCAGCCCCTACTGATGGTCTCCAAATGGTAGACCTCATTGAAAGATATGGGCCTACCAAGGAGATACAGGGAGAGACTACCCGGAAGCTACCAATTAAATTCACCAAACCTTCACCCACAGCTCGGCGAGCAGAGACTCTGAGGGCCGCCCAGGAAGGGTCGGGGAACGAAAGGGGCCCCATAATCTGTTGGCGGTGCCAAGAACCATGACATGTGAGAGCTGATTGCCCCCATCTGACTGAGCCCATGGACAACAACTTTGGCTACTATCAGTCTCACTATGCATAACACATGTGTGCAGTGGTCAGTATTACCTTTGCCTTCGGTGGAGGAGGAAAACACCTCTCCTATAGAAGTGTTAGTTGGGGAGATGGAAGATTTGCCACCGGGAACAGAATTGTAATACTTAAATGTGTCAGGTGACAATTTTGGTATGGCGCAACTCAGTGACCCTACGTTGAGTCTATTTGTTGGGGATAACATTTTTTTTTGTAACTGATCATTCCCCTGTGACTGGCAGTGTTGTAGCCCAGAGAGTAGAGTTCAGGTGGTAGAAAGATGAACATAACAGGAGACATGGAAAACGTTGGCAAACAGTTATTTAATCTGAAAACGGGCAGGCAAATTCAGGTGAGATCCATGCCTTGTTCATTTTCAGAAAAGTAAGCCGGTCTACATTCTCTGAGGATAGTCGCATGCGACGGTCTGTTAGTACACCACCTGCAGCACTAAAGACGCGCTCAGATAATACACTGGCAGCAGGGCAAGCCAGCACCTCCAATGCATACTGGCTAAGCTCTGGCCATGTATCCAGCTTAGAGACCCAAAACTTGAAAGGGGAAGAGCCATCTGGGAGTACACTGAGAGGGAAAGACATGTAGTCTGTCACCATCTTACGTAAACGTTGCCTCATGGTGAGTGGAGTCGTCTCGGATGATGTAGACATTGGTGGCACTGACACAAAACTTCGCCACATTTGTAACATACTGCTCTTGCCCTGTGCAGAGGCGCTGCTTGTGCTCCCTCTTGTTGCAGAGGTGTCTCCACTGCCTCGACGCACAGAGATTCTTTGTAAAGCAGTAGCAGCAGCAGTGCTCTCGGCAGGAATGGAGAATATTATGGATTGCACCAGTCTGTCTTGGTACTCCTGCATTTTACGCTCCCGGTTCAACGGTGTGATGAGGCTTTGTAAGTTGTCCCGGTAGCGAGGGTCTAGGAGGGTGTACACCCAATAATCTGATGTGGTGAGAATGTGGGCGATGCGGCGGTCGTTTCTCAGGCACTGCAGCATGAAATCAACCATGTGCTGCAGACTCCCAACTGCCCAACAAACGCTGTCCTCTGGAAGAGGCGTCATCTCTGCCTGCTCTGCATCGCCCCACCCTCGCTCTACATACTGACTAGAGCGTTGTGTACCTCCCTCTGTAGGGATTTCTTCCTCCTCCATTGACTCCTCCTCATCCTCCTCACAAAGTGAGCCCTGCCCAACCCTTTGTGAGGAACCAAGATGCGCTGACTGTCCAGAAGGTGAGTGAATTTGTGACTCCTCATCCTCCACCTCTTCCAAAACCTCATCCTTTAGTGCTTGCAGTGATTTTTGAAGCAGGCAGATAAGGGGGACAGTCATGCTGACTAGTGCATCATCTGCACTCGCCATCCGCGTTGAGTCATCAAACGCACGCAAAACGTGGCAGATGTCCTTCATAGAGGCCCACTCAGTAGTTGTGAAGTGTGAACGGCGCAAATTGCGAGTTGATTGCGCCTGATGCAGCTGATACTCCATTACTGCTGGCTGTTGCTCACACAACCGCTCCAACATATGTAAGGTGGAATTCCACCTGGTGGGTACGTCACATATGATGCGATGTTCAGGAAGGCGAAATCTGCGCTGCAGAGCAGCAATGCGCGATCTGGCTATGCTGGAATGTCGCAAGTGAGCGCACTCTAGGCGGACCTTCTGCAGCAGTTCAGCAAGATCCGGATAGTCCCTCAAAAAACTCTGCACGACCAAGTTGAGCACATGTGCCAGACATGGTATGTGAGTGAGGTTGCCAAGGCCCAGAGCTGCCACCAGATTTCGGCCATTGTCACACACTACCAAGCCTGGCTGGAGATTCGCTGGCAAAAACCACACGTCGCTCTCCTGCTTGATGGCATTCCAGACCTCCTGCGCTGTGTGGCTTCGATTCCCCATGGAAATTAATTTCAGGATGGCCTGTTGACGTTTGGCCACGGCTGTGCTCATATCGGTCGCAACAGGTAAGCGTTCACGGGTCCATGTGGAGGTAGACTGTGACGGCTCCTGCAGCGATGATTCTGAGGAACTGGAGTAGGAGGAGGAGTCAATGTGTACAGACTGGATTCCTGCAATCCCTGGAGTTGGCAGAACACGTACAGCGCCACTCGCAAGATCTGTACCCGGCTCCACAACATTGACCCAATGGGCAGTGAGGGAAAGGTATCGTCCCTGGCCATGGGTACTGGTCCACGCATCGGTGGTCAGGTGGACCTTGCTACAGACGGCGTTTAGTAGCGCATGTTTAATGTTTCCCTCGACATGTTTTTGCAGACCAGGGACGGCTTGCCTGCTGAAATAAAATCGGCTTGGCACATTGTATTGTGGGACTGCCAATGCCATTAAGTTACGGAAACTGTCAGTCTCCACCAGCCTGAATGACAGCATTTCAAGGGACAGGAGTTTTGCAATGCCAGCATTCAGAGCCTGTGCTCGTGGATGGTTTGCCGAGTATGGCCATCTTTTATCCCATGCCTGTGGTACCGATGGATGTTTTGTGGCCTGGGAGTGTGAAGATGACAGGGAACTTGCTGCTGTGGGTGGAATAACACTTTGTCTCTGGACAACAGTGACCGAGGTTCTTCCATGGCGATCCTGTGAGGAAGCAGAACCAGCTGTGTGTGAGCTGGAGGTAGAGGCTCCAACACGACCTGAAGATGTAGGTGCTGCTGTAGGTTGGCCTACATCTCCAGTGTGTCTTTGTAACTCAACTACGTGCTTTGTCCGCACATGTTTCCACATATTTGTGGTATTGAGGTTACTGCAATTTTTACCTCTTTTTACTTTTTGCTTACACATCTTGCATTTAACATAGCAAATATCATCTGCAAGTCTGTCAAAAAAGGACCACGCAGTGCAAGTCCTGGGAGCGCCCATTTTGACTTTTGGAAGAGAACTGCTCCCAACAGGTGCCAAACTGGAGGCTAGAGGCAACCGAGTCTGCAGCCTACCTATCCCTCTGTTTGTACCGTTGGGACAATCTCATCCTCAGAGCTGCTCCCACCACCTTCCTGTCCCTCACGCCATGTTGGGTCTTGGACCTCATCATCTCCACTACCCTCTTCCAACACCTGCTGCTGTTGGGTGGTCTGGCCAGCACCATGCTCAACAGAAACTGGCACCTGAGTCTCATCATCATCAGATGCGTTCTGCGGTGTGCTGACCATCGGCACTGGCTCACCCGCCTCTTCTGATTCAGAGAGACACAGCTGTTGCGCATCACTGCATACTCCCTCTTCTTCACATTCCAGAATGCTGCTTGGCTGGGCCCCTGTTTGCAAGCCAACAGATTCTGAGAACAGAAGCAGAGACTCAGCTGGCTCCAGTTCAGAACTCTCTGACTGCCTGGGCAATTTGACAGGCGGTGAACAGACAGATGGTTGCTCAACAGTGTTGTGGTCCTGAGAGGAGGTGGAAGCAATTGAAGTCGATGCATTGGCTGCCATCCAACCAACAACGGCTTCAATTTGTTCTTCCTGCAGCAGGGGGGTACGCCGAGCTCCTACAAAACTGCACATAAAGGAACGCTCACGGGAAAACTGGTGGATGCTGTGTCACTGGGGGCGGCAGCAGCCACAGAATCCCCACGTCCTCTCCCTGCTGAAACTCCACGACCACGACCACGTGCCTTTCTCCCTGCCTTCTTCATCTTGGTAGATTGATAAAGAAAGTCAGAAAAGTTAAAAGGCCTAAGTGTTGTTATTCCGCAGAGACTGCAGTGAACACTGCAGACAACTGTTCACTAGCTGTGAAAGGCTCCTTTGTGGACTTCTATAGTGTTTGCAACCAATGTATTGGATACGGATGGAAGCGCGTCACACTAATAGATGGGAGTTATTTTAAATAGCATGGAGCAGCAAAAATTCTAGAAAAATGACAAGGATGAGGCAGTGACACACGTTCAGCAGACTATAACCAGCAGTGGTTTAAGAACTAACTGGAGCGTGATCTGCACTCAGCAAAAAAAAAATATATCACAGACTAGAGTGAACACTGCAGTGCACACAACTGGTCACTATCTGTGAAAGGCTCCTTTGTGGACTTCTATAGTGTTTGCAACCAATGTATTGGATACGGATGGAAGCGCGTCACACTAATAGATTGGAGTTATTTTAAATAGAATGGAGCAGCAACAATTCTAGAAAAATGACAAGGATGAGGCAGTGACACACGTTCAGCAGACTATAACCAGCAGTGGTTTAAGAACTAACTGGAGCGTGATCTGCACTCAGCAAAAAAAAAATATATCACAGACTAGAGTGAACACTGCAGTGCACACAACTGGTCACTATCTGTGAAAGGCTCCTTTGTGGACTTCTATAGTGTTTGCAACCAATGTATTGGATACGGATGGAAGCGCGTCACACTAATAGATTGGAGTTATCTTAAATAGAATGGAGCAGCAACAATTCTAGAAAAATGACAAGGATGAGGCAGTGACACACGATCAGCAGACTATAACCAGCAGTGGTTTAAGAACTAACTGGAGCGTGATCTGCACTCAGCAAAAAAAATATATATCACAGACTAGAGTGAACACTGCAGTGCACACAACTGGTCACTATCTGTGAAAGGCTCCTTTGTGGACTTCTATAGTGTTTGCAACCAATGTATTGGATACGGATGGAAGCGCATCACACTAATAGATTGGAGTTATTTTAAATAGAATAGAGCAGCAACAATTCTAGAAAAATGACAAGGATGAGGCAGTGACACACGTTCAGCAGACTATAACCAGCAGTGGTTTAAGAACTAACTGGAGCGTGATCTGCACTCAGCAAAAAAAAAAATATATCACAGACTAGAGTGAACACTGCAGTGCACACAACTGGTCACTATCTGTGAAAGGCTCCTTTGTGGACTTCTATAGTGTTTGCAACCAATGTATTGGATACGGATGGAAGCGCGTCACACTATAATTTTAATTGAATAGAGCTGCAAGAATTACACTAAAGAAAAAAAAAAAAGAGTCTGTGAGTGACACGTGCAGATGCCTACAAACAGCGTTGGATGCAGAGCAAACTGCAGCGCGTCACCTGCACTCACACACAGACCTTGCAGAGCTGTGAAAACAACACTGCAAGGCTAAAGGAAGCTTTACACAGCGGTTGTTAAACTAGCCTGCCTAAAGCACAGTACACAAAATCTCAATCTCTAACTGTCCCTCAGAGTCAGCAGAGCAGCGTTCTGTCCCTAACTGAATTCACAGCACAGTGACGCTAAAATGGCGGCGGCGCCTTTTATAGTGCATTCTGACATCATTTCAGCAGCCAATCACAGCCATGCCATTAGTTAACATGACCGCAGTAGTACAGGATGTGCCCACACTTCTTAGGATTCCTCATTGGCTGACTAAAATCACATTGCCTCTCAAAGAATTATGGGAACTTCCGATTCCGGTATACGATATATGGAAAATATCGGAACTAAGTATCTAAAGTCCGATACAGCGAATATCGGCCGATACCCGATACTTGCGGTATCGGAATGCTCAACTCTAATATTCAGAAGTTTTTTCAGTTCAAAGGCGTGCAACTAGATTATTATGGAAGATTAGGGATGGAAGGCCTCTCTTATGAAGAGAGGTTCTAAAAGTTGGGCTTGTTTAGCTTAAAAAAAGTCTCAAAGGAGATCTCATTTACATGTATTACATGTATATGTGTGGAGGGCACATGACTTATTCCTTCCAAAGACCATACTAGGGGGGACTCATTACGGGTGGAGGAAAGGCGGTTCTGGCAGCTAAATAGGAAAGGGTTCTTCACAGTTAGAGCAGTCAGACTGTGGAACGCGGACCACAAGAGGTAGTAATAGCTGACACTATAACAGCATTTAAAAAAGGGCTGGATAATTTTCTCAGTGCACATAACATTGTGAGTTATAGATAATTTAGTGACAAAATGAACAATTGGTGAAGAAAGGTGGAACTTGATGGACCTAGGTCTTTTTTCAACCTATGTAACTATGTCTACCTTCAACCTAAAAAAGCAATTAACCCCTTACTGCCATCGGACGTACTATCCCGTCCATGGTACCTGGGCCCGTATGACCGGGACGGGATAGTACGTCATAGGCGATCAGCTGCGCTCCTGAGGGGAGCGCAGCTAATCGCCGCCGGGTGTCAGCTGATTATCACAGCTGACACCCATGACTGTGTGTCAGGAGCGGTCACGGACCGCTCCCGGCACATTAACCCCTAGCACACCGCGATCAAACATGATCGCGGTGTACTGGGGGCACAGGGGAGGATCGCGCAGGGTGGGGGCTCCCTGCGCGCCCCCCTGAGACCCTCAGAGCAGCGCGATGTGATCGCGCTGTTCTGAGGGCTTCCTCCCTCCCAGGACCCGGATCCAAGATGGCGCCGGGGTCCTGGAGGGAGGCGGCTACCTCAGTGCCTGCCGAGAGCAGGCACTGAGAAGCCTGGATCTATGCCTGTGCGATCGCTGGTGTGACAGAGTGCTGTGCACACTGCCACACCAGCGATCTGATAAAATAATGTGATGTCCCACCCTGGGACAAAGTAAAAAAGTTAAAAAAGTAAAAATAAACATGTGTAAAAAAAAAATCCAAAATAAATAAAAAAAAAAAAAAATATTCCCCAATAAATTCACTTCTTCCTGTAAATAAAAAAAAAAAACAATAAAAGTACACATATTTGGTATCGCCGCGTCCGTAACGACCCCCCCTATAAAATTGTCCCACTAGTTAACCCCTTTAGTGAACCCCTTAAAAAAAAAAAAAAAAAAAACGAAGCAAAAAATCAATGCTTTATCATCATACCGCCGAACAAAAAGTGGAATAACACGCGATCAAAAAGACCGATATAAAAATACATGGTACCGCTGAAAACGTCATCTTGTCCCGCAAAAAACGAGCCGTCATACAGCATCATCAGCGAAAAAATAAAAAAGTTATAGCTCGCAGAATAAAGCGATGCAAAAATAATTATTTTTTATATAAAATTGTTTTTATTCTATAAAAGCGCCAAAACATGAAAAAATGATATAAATGAGGTATCGCCATAATCGTACTGACCCGAAGAATAAAACTGCTTTATCAATTTTACCACACGCGGAACGGTATAAACGCCTCCCCCAAAAGAAATTCATGAATTGCTGATTTTTGTTCATTCTAACCTCCCAAAAATTGAAATAAAAAGCGATCAAAAAACGTCACGTGCTCGAAAATAGTACCAATAAAAACGTCAACTCGTCCCGCAAAAAATAAGACCTCACATGACTCTGTGGGCCAAAATATGCAAAAATTATAGCTCTCAAAATGTGATGATGCAAAAACTATTTTTGCAATAAAAAGCGTCTTTTAGCGTGACAGCTGCCAATCATAAAAACCCGCTATAAATAGTAAATCAAACCCCCCTTTATCACCCCCTTAGTAAGGGAAAAATAATAAAATTTAAAAAAAGTATTTATTTCCATTTTACCATTAGGGTTAGGGTTAGGGTTGCGGCTAAAGTTAGGGTTAGGGTTGGCGCTAAAGTTAGGATTAGGGTTAGGGTTGGGATTAGGGGTGTGTTAGGGTTAGGTTTGTGGTTAGGGTTGGGACTAGGGTTAGGGGTGTGTTGGGGTTAGAGTTGGAGTTAGAATTGGGGGGTTTCCGCTGTTTAGGCACATCAGGGGCTCTCCAAATGTGACATGGCGTCTGATCTCAATTCCAGCCAATTCTGCGTTGAAAAAGTCAAACGGTGCTCCTTCACTTCTCAGCTCTGCCATGCGTCCAAACAGTAGTTTATCCCCACATATGGGGTATCAGCGTACTCTGGACCCCAAGAGTTATTGTGCAATTTGTCCTATTTCTTCTGCTACCCTTGGGAAAATAAAAAACTGGGGGCGAAAATATCATTTTTGTACAAAAAAAAATATTTTTTTGTTTTTATGGCTGTACATTATAAACTTCTGTGAAGCACTTGGGGCTTCATAGCGCTCACCACACATCTAGATAAGTTCCTTGTGGGGTCTATTTTCCAAAATGGGGTCACTTGTTGGGGATTTCCACTGTTTAGGCGCATCAGGGGCTCTCCAAATGCGACATGACGCCCCCAGACCATTCCATCAAAGTATGCAATCCAAAACGTCACTACTTCCCTTCCGAGCCCCAACGTGTACCCATACAGTAGTTTTCTCCCACATATTGGATATCAGCGTACTCAGGACAAATTGGACAACATCTTTTGGGGTCCAATTTCTCCTGTTACCCTTGTAAAAATAAAAAACTGGGGGCGAAAATATCATTTTTGTACAAAAAAAAATATTTTTTTGTTTTTATGGCTGTACATTATAAACTTCTGTGAAGCACTTGGGGCTTCATAGCGCTCACCACACATCTAGATAAGTTCCTTGTGGGGTCTATTTGCCAAAATGGGGTCACTTGTGGGGGGTTTCCACTGTATAGGTGCATCAGGGGCTCTCCAAATGTGACATGACGCCCCCAGACCATTCCATCAAAGTCTGCAATCCAAAACGTCACTACTTCCCTTCCGAGCCCTGACGTGCGCACATACAGTAGTTTTCTCCCACATATTGGGTATCAGCGTACTCAGGACAAATTGGACAACAACTTTTGGGTTCCAATTTCTTCTGTTACCCTTGTGAAAATAAAATATTGGGGACGAAAAAATCATTTTTGTAAAAAAAAAAAAGATTTTTTATTTTACGGCTGTACGTTATAAACTTTAGTGAAACACCTGGGGGTTAAAAGTTCTCACCACACATCTAGATAAGTTCCTTGAGGGGTCTAGTTTCCAAAATGGCGTCATTTATGGGGGTTTCCACTGTTTAGGCAGATCAGGAGCTCTCCAAACACGACATGGCGTCCAGCCAATTCTGCGTTGAAAAAGTCAGACGGCGCTCCTTCCCTTCCAAACTCTGCCATGCACCCAAACAGTGGTTTACCCCCACATATGGGGTATCAGCGCACTTAGGACAAATTGCACAATAACTTTTGGAGTCTTGTTACCCTTGGAAAAATAAAAATTGGGGTGAAAAGATCATTTTTGTGGAAAAAATATGATTTTTAAATTTTACGGCTCTACGTTATAAACTTGTGTGAAGCACTTGGGGGTTCAAATTGCTCACCAAAGATCTAGAAAAGTTCCTTAGGGGGTCTAGTTTCCAAAATGGGGTCATTTGTGGGGGGTTTCCACTGTTTAGGCACATCAGGGGCTCTCCAAATGCAACATGGCATCCAATCTCAATTCCAGCCAGTTTTGGTTGGAAAAAGTCAAATGGTGCTCCTTCCATTCCGAGCTCTGCCGTGCGCCCAAACAGTGGTTCCCACCCACATATGGGGTATCAGCGTACTCAGGACAAATTGTACAACAACTTATGTGGTCCAATTTCTCCTGTTACCCTTGAGAAAATAAAAATTAGTGACTAAAAGATAATTTTTGTGGGAAAAAAATAGGATTTTTTATTTTCATGCCCGGGCATTATAAACTTGTGTGAAGCACTTGGGGGTTCAAAGTGCTCACCAAAGATCTAGATAAGTTCCTTAGGGGGTATAGTTTCCAAAATGGGGTCACTTGTGGGGGGTTTCCACTGTTTAGGCTCATCTGGGGCACTGCAAACGGAACATGACCCCCATCAACGTCTGCATTCCAAAACGTTACTACTTCCTTTCCAAGCCCTGCCGTGCACCCAAACAGTTCCCCCCCCCCACATATGGGGTATCAGCGTACTCAGGACAAATTGGACAACAACTTTTGGGGTCCAATTTCCTTGGGAAAATTCAAAAATTTGGGACTAAAAAATCATTTTTGTGGAAAATTGTTTTTTTTTTTTTTTCACACCCAGGCATTATAAGCTTTTGTGAAACACTTGGGAGTTCAAAGTGCTCACAACAGATCTAGATAAGTACCTTAGGGGGTCTAGTTTCCAAAATGGTGTCACTTGTGGGGGTTTCCACTGTTTAGGCGCATCAGGGGCTCTCCAAACACGACATGGCGTCCAATCTCAATTCCAGCCAATTTTAGTTTGAAAAAGTCAAACGGCGCTCCTTCCCTTACGAGCTCTGCCGTGTGCCCAAACAGTGGTTTTCCCCCACATATTGGGTATTGGCGTACTCAGGAGAAATTGCATAACAACCTTATTTGTCCATTTTCTCCTTTTACCCTTGTGAAAATAAAAAAAAAGTTTGTAAAAGATCATTTTTGTGGCTAAAAAGTTAAATATTCATTTTTTCCTTCCACGTTGCTTTAGTTCCTGTGAAGCAACTGAAGGGTTAATAATCTTCTTGAATGTGGTTTTGAGTACCTTGAGGGGTGCAGTTTTTAGAATGGTGTCACTTTTGGGTATTTTCTGCCATATAGACCCCTCAAAGTGACTTCAAATGAGAGGTGGTCCCTAAAAAAATGGCTTTGTAAATTTTGTTGTAAAAATGAGAAATCGCTGGTCAACTTTTAACCCTTATAACTTCCTAACAAAAAAAAATTTTGGTTCCAAAATTGTGCTGATGTAAAGTAGACATGTGGGAAATGTTATTTCTTAACTATTTTATGTGACATATTTCTCTGTTTTAAGGGAATAAAAATTCAAAGTTTGAAAATTGCAAAATTTTAAAAATTTTCGCCATATTTGCATTTTTTTCAAAAATAAACGCAAGTTATATCGAAGAAATTTTACTTCTAACGTGAAGTACAATATGTCACGAGAAAACAATCTCAGAATCGCGAAGATCCGTTGAAGCGTTCCAGAGTTATAACCTCATAAAGAGACAGTGGTCAGAATTGTAAAAATTGGCCCGGTCATTAACGTGCAAACCACCCTTGGGGGTGAAGGGGCTAAATTATATTTACGTCATAAAACTTGTGAGATATTTTCTGCACAATCTTGGAGAACACAATCTATAGCATTAGAATAGCTATGTTCAGAATTAATTATTTTCAGAGGTTTATACTTCCACCCCCAGCTGTAATCTATCTGTGTTTTATTTTATTTTGATATCAAAGATGCTGTTAGCACAAATGGACATTAGATTGTTAGCCTTTACCAGTGAGGATTTATGAACTCCGCTGGGTTATATTTGCTGGGCTCGGTTGGAATTCTGCTTGATACATAAAATCACTACAATTGAGGTGAGGTTGCTGAGTAAATTGGAATAGGATTTTCTATTACTGCTCTTCTATTTCCTATTTTCTATGTTGCTTTTGAAATTCCTTCTTATGGAGTTAGTTGAAAAATTTGGTGGGTCCTTTTTTTAGCATAAAATTGCGTGTATATATTGTTGCAATAAATTATTACAGTCCAATATAAAAAAAACAAGAATACATTTGTAACTTTTACAAATCTTTATCAAAAATATATCATACCTTTTTGTGTTTACAGCTCCTATGCCAAATTTGGTATTCTCATATTTATAGGCATCGAAAATACCTATGTCTAGTCTAATACATTCATGTGTTGCTCTATCCCTTTAACGTTCTTCCTCAGATAATACCACTATAGAGAACCTAAACATTGCTGCAATACAGGGTGTGCATTACTATATTACTTTCATTAATAAAAACATGCAATCTGCGGGTATAGTGTAAAGACCAGCTGCCTATTCCTCCTAGGTAACAAGCATAGTCATGCGAAAACTAAGTACACCCTCTATGAATAGAGATGAATATATCAGGAAAAATTCAAATTTCCCTGCTTCTGTGGTTTTACCGGGAAACTCAGTTCACAGAGAAGTTATTCTCCATGAATTGTATATCCCTTTTTACTTCCCGGACCCCAGAGCATAATATGCCCAAAAAATAAAAAAAATTCTTATACTCACCCTATGACTCACCTCTCCGGTCCCTCAGCTCCCCATCATCACCAGTCCGGTCCTCGCCTAATCTTCAAATCACTGCCACTCACACTTATATCTCCAAGCCTCTCACCTTGGCCTGGGACCTCTGAATCTGATGGAGGACTCTGTGCATGTGCTTGCAACACCAGGACCTTTCGCATGTTTGTGCAGAACACTCCAATGCCCTCATCAAAGCTGGAAGTACCAGTCCAGTGTGAGGTGCCCGGGAATTTTAGCTTGAGAGGTGGTGATTAGGGTTGAGCATTCCGATACCGAAACCCGGTTCCGATACCTGAAATCCAATGTAAGTCTATGGGAACAAAATATCGGAATATTTTTAATTCCGATATTTTGTTCCCATAGACTTACATTGGATTTCAGGTATCGGAACCGGGTTTCGGTATCGGAATGCTCAACCCTAGTGGTGATCTGAAGATGTGCTGATGACTGGATGGGTGAGTCAGTGAGCCAAGAAAGGCTAGTATACAGTTTTTTTTTTACTTTTTCATGACCATTTTCAGAAAAATAGCAGCCAGTAGACACTAATTTGCTGAATCTGCACAGAAATAATTACTACATTTTTGCTCCCTTTCTTCCTAGAGCCATAACTTTTTCTTTTGTCAATATGGTCACGAGAGGGCTTGTTTTTTTGCAGGACAAGTTGTACTTGTGAATGACACCATTGATTTTATCATATAATGTACTGAAAAACAGGAAAAAAATTCAAAGTACGGTGAAATTACAAATTAGATTTTTTTTTTTACCATGTTCACTAAATGCTAAAACTGACCTGCCATTATGATTTTCCGGATCATGACGAGTTCAGAGACACCACTCATGTATAGGTTCTTTTATATTTAGGTCGTGAAAAAAAAATCTAAACGTTTTTGTAAAAAAAAAAGCACCATTTTCTTAGATCTGTAGCGTCTCTTTTATTTATGATCTGGGCTAGGTGAGGGCTTATTTTTTGCGTGCCGAGATGACAGTTTTATTGATACCAACTTTGGGTAGATACAATGTTTCAATCTCCTGTCATTACATGTTATTGGAATGTTATGGTGACCAAAAAAAATGTAATTTTGGCGTGTTTGATTCTTTTTCTCATTACGCTGTTTACCAATTGGATTAAATCGTTTTATATATTGATAGATTGGGCGATTTGAACACGGCAATACTAAGTATGTTTATTTTTTTATTATTACTTTATTTTGGATGTGGCAAAAGGGAAGTGATTTGAACTTTTATATTTTTTCATGTTTTAAATATTTTTAAGAATTTTTTTTTTACTTTTTACTGGTTTCATTAGTCTGTATGGAAGACTAGCAGCCCTGCTATGTGCAGCTATAATGCTCAGCTGCTATGAACGGCAGCCACAGAGCAGCACTCATAACAATCTGGCAATGACAACCACAGGGGTCTCTTGCAGACCCGGGTTTTCAGGCCAACCCATGGGCAACTCGCGGTCATGTGACATGGGCTCCGATGGGCAGAGCTAATGATGCACTTCTGACATGGAATCAAGATCCACCCGCAGCTGTTAGGCACACATGTCAGCTGTTGAAATCAGCTGCTGTGCTGGAAAAGTTGCATTCTCATTGCATCCCCCGCATTAAATGGGGGAGGCGACCTATGACGTACCTATAGGTCATAAAGTGGTTAAATCTTAGATCTTAAAATAAGGTAAAACCAATGACAATGCATGACAAATTACACCATTATTATTTAACAACTAGGCCAAAATGCACAAGCACTGCATGAATAATGATGAACCCTCACTCAGCGGTTCTCAACCTGTGGGTCGCGACCCCGGCGGGGGTCGAACGAGCAAAACACAGGTGTCGCTTAAAGGAGCCGGCGGCTGCAGCACTGTAGTGACAGCTGCAGCCGCCGGTTTCAAGAAGACATCCATACTTACCTTCCGTCGCTGCGTCCCTGTCGGCTGCGGCAGCTTCCTCCTGGCAGTGCGGTGATGTAGTACAGCTCATTAAAGTGACGAATATGGACGTGACGCCACTCCCATAGGCGTGGCGTCCATATTCATGCCCTTAATGAGCTGTATTACGTCACCGCTGCGCACAGGAGGAAGCTGCCGTGGCCGACAGGGATGCAGGGACCTGCAGCCACGGAGCGAGGAGGGTATGTATGATGGGGGGAGGACGGGGGAGCAGAGCCATGTATACAGGATGGGAGGGGGGAGCGGAGCCATATATACAGGATGGGAGGGGGAGCGGAGCCATATATACAGGATGGGAGCGGAGCCATGTATACAGGATGGGAGGATGGGAGCGGAGCCATATATACAGGATGGGAGGGGAGCGGAGCCATGTATACAGGATGGGAGGGGGAGCGGAGCCATGTATACAGGATGGGAGGGTGGGAGCGGAGCCATATAAACAAGGGTGGGAGCGGAGCCATGCATACAAGGGTGGGAGCGGAGCCTTGTATACAAGGGAGTCACATTCACATTATAAATGTTATAATTAAATGATGAGTATGCACTACTACTAAACTACAACCCCGTCCATAGCCCCGCCCTTATGACCAAAGCCCACCCCTGCCACACCTACATCCCCGCCCTGCCGGGCCCTGGAAGAATGGTCTTTCTTGAAGCCGGTCCCTGGTGCAAAAAAGGTTGGGGACCACTGGCTTAAAGCCATCGGAAAATACATATTTCCGATGGCTTTAGCCCAGTGGTGTAGCGTGGGCGGGGGCGTAGCGTGGGCGGGCGGTCCGCCCCAGGCAGCACGTGTGTGGGGCGGTCTGCCCCAGGCAGCACGTGTGTGGGTCGGCGTGGCAGCAGCAGCAATTCCTCCCACGGAGTCACAGTGCAGCGGCCCGGGACCCTCCGGAGCTGAGCCGCGGGTCGGTGAGTCCACTGTGCGGGGAGAGGGGGGACCCGGCCTGAGCAGGCGGCGCAATGCTTACCTCTCCCCATGCCTCTGTAGCTCCAGGGGGCGCCTGCAGGGCGCCCGCGCTTCCTGTCACAGCAGCGCCACTGGATGACGTCATCATTCAGCGGCCGGCTGTGGCAGAGAGCGCGGGCGCCGGACAGATGAGATGTGAGGTGTATGTGTCTGTGTGTATCAGTGTGTGTGTGTGTGTCTGCCTGCGTGTGTGTATGTGAGAGAGTGCTGCGGTGCTGTCTGTGTGTGGTGCTGTATGTGTGATGGTGATGGGGGGAGGCAGTGATGGTGGTGAGGAGGCAAAGATGATGATGGAGAGCCAATGATGATGGGCAGGCAAAGATGATGATGATGGGGAGACGATGATGATGGGCAGGCAATGATTATGATGATGATGGGGAGGCGATGATGATGGGGAGCCAATGATGATGAGCAGGCAATGATCATGATGATGGGGAGCCAATGATGATGGGCAGGCAATGATGATGATGGAGAGACGATGATGATGGGGAGGCGATGATGATGGGCAGGCAATGATGATGATGATGATGGGGAGACGATGATGATGGGAAGGCAATGATGATGATGGGGAGCCAATGATGATTGGCAGGCAATGATGATGATGGGGAGCCAATGATGATGGGCAGACAATGATGATGATGATGGGGAGATAATGATAATGATGATGGGGATTCAATGATGATGGGGAGGCAATGATGATGATGGGGAGGCAATGATGATGATAATGGGGAGTCTTTCCACAGTGCCCTTTCCTGAGCCGTAACAGTGTAGAACGCAGCACAGTGCAGAGGAGAGCTCCATATTTTGTATGGAGCATTATATGGGGACCGGCATTCTTTATGGAGCATTGTATTTGGCCCATAATACTGTATGGAGGACTATGTGGTGCCCATAATATTGTATGGAGGACTGTAATTATTTTTTGGTTTGGGGGTCACCGCAACATGAGGAACTGTATTGCGGGGTCACGGCATTAGAAAGGTTGAGAACCACTGCTCTAACTGCTTACATATAAATTAAGTGGGTAAGTAGCAGTCAGGTATTGCCAATCAAATGCATATAATTAATTGATCATTAGCAAGTGTGGCAATCTCCATAAAAGCAGATTTTTTGGTAATTTTGCTGGTCTACAGCATTTAAGTGAATATTACAATATGAAGAAGAAATGAATTTAAAGAAGCAATTGGTGCTGCCCATTAATCTGGGGAGCATTGTAAGGCCATTTCCAAACAATTTGGAGTTTATCATTCTGAAAACATTATTGAAAAATTGAAAACATTCACTTTTTCCAGAAGTGGACATCCTAGCATATTCACCTCGAGATCAGACCATTTAATGCTCAGATCAACTGCAAAAAAACTCAAGAGCCACAGCTCAGATCTCAGTTAGCATGTTTAATATTCCTGTTCATGAAAGTACAATTAGAAAAAGCCTGTGCAAGTATGATTCTTTTTGGAAGGATATCTAGGAGAAAGCTTTCTTTCTTCTGAAACATAGCAGCATGGCTAAATTGCATTTTAACAAATCATAAGACTTCTGAAATAGTGACCTTTGGAGAGACAAGGGCAAAGTAGAGATGTTTGGCCAAAATGCCCCAGGTTTGGTGAAAAACAAAAACACAAACACCTCGTACTGTCAGTAGAGAAAGTGTGAAGCTTGTTTTATAGCCATAGGACCTGGGCACTTTGCAGTTGAGTCGCCCGCCAGGGCCGTGGGGTACTCGGCACCGAGCCCGTTCACTTCTATGGGGGATGTCACGGCGACACAGCTCGGTCCGTGGCCCTGGGCGCTCACTGAAAAGGGGGATATTTACAGGGGATTAAAGTGTTTGTAGAATGTTTGTGACGCCACCTGTGCTACCTGGTCAGGGTGACCAGCGCTGCTATACAGATCCGCTGAAGGGTTGGTGTTGGGCAGCAAGGTGTTAAGCCTTTCACAGGCAAGGCTGGGGTGCTTCAGGATTAACGAAGTGTGGGGGTGCAGGATGGAGGAGGGGAGTTCAGCAGCGGGGGCAATAAGGTAGACACACACAAAAGTCTCTTTCTGTACCTTTACTGAAGGAATGGCAGGCACGTCCCGGGGTGCTGGCAGGGTGAAGGATGAATGTCCAGTTCTTCCCACTGAGTAGGTGTAGGGCCTCCTCTCTCCTGTAATGTGAGTCTCTGACCTGTATGAAACGAGGTCTAACTCTGTCTTCAGCTTGACACCAGGCTGATTTTGTATAGGGCTTTCTATTGGAAGAACACAGTCTCTGATGGCTGTTCCTGCCAGACTCCTGTCTTCCTAACCCAGCCACGTATCAACACCTATGGGCTCCTGCAACTTGTAGTCCCGCAGGGTCTCCGGTATCTCCTGCTAGTCGTGAAGGATCCAGCAAGCTCGGACCCGGCATCCGGTTAATCGGAGTAGAGGTAAGCTCTCAATGCTATTTCCACCTCTGTCGCTCTCTCCTTTTTCCACTCGCCTTTCGTCCTACTCGACCCTCACATAAGCACACGCTAGCAGATGGTGGACTGCTTCTTTCCTTTCTTCACCGCTCTCAAAGCGTCGGCACGCTTGCTCACTGAACTGAACTCAATTGACTCAGTTCTGACTAGGCTGGAGTGTCTATCTTTCCACTTGTACTAGCCTCCACATGTAAGAGCTGCAGATTTCAGGTTCTTTCAACAACAGATGTCCTCTCTCTTCCCTGAAAGAACTAATCTGTGAGCTCTCTGAGGTGACTACTGACTGCAGCCCTCAGACTAACTAACTTCCTGTGGCTTCACCATCCTTATAAACACTAAAAGGGCTCCCTCTGGTGGCTCTAGGGACTGGTGAAGATGTGTGTATGCATATTGGGTCCTCTAGTGGTCATTACCTCCGGTGCATCCCTCTGAGAAGTAAGAATCCATGCACAGCTGGGCTCTACATTCCCCCTAGTAAACATCAGCACTCCCGGGCTGAAAGAAAATATTGTTAAATACAACGTTAACATCAAATAACAAATTAACTCCTCCCTTACGGGAGGCAAGAATCTTTAACAGCTGCTAACAGGTAACATATGTACATATATTTACACAATAATTTATATTACATTTATACACACTGTGACTATAGTTAACTGCTTACATTTGTTAGGCCTACTCTCGGTACCTAACAGGTAACTGTCCCTTTGTCATGCGTACTGACCTACGTGGTGTTGCGTTAGGTGAGGTAGCATTTGACCTGTCTGTCCTACGTGCAGGTAAACTGTAATACTGCCTTAACCTCTCTAGGGATCTGGCAAGTATACTTGCAGCTGGGTGATGTGGTTCTGTCTCGCCAGGGGATTCTTCTTCCTGAGACCCAACATCTTGAGATTCCACGTCTTGAGATTCTGCTGGAGCAGGTTCCTCTTGAACTATTTCTTCTGCAACAACTGGCTCAACTTGACGTTGGAGTGCTTCTTGCGGTTGATAGAATTGGAGTACTGGAATTATGACAGCTTCTCCAATACGAGGCCAATCTGCGGGAAAATCTCCTAAGTCCGTATGTATGACTCCACCTTGCTTCTCTTTGTCAATGACAGGTTCTTCTTCTTGAAGCTTTAATAGATCTGGACATAGTTTTAGGTGATCTCTGGATACGGTTGTAGTCGTTTTTCCTCCATCTCTACTAATGATACATGTTTTCCTGTTGTCAAACTTCGAATTTTGCATGACATAGGGCTCTCTTTCCCATTGATCATCTGATTTGTGCATTCTCCTTTTTCTTTTCAGCACAATTTCTCCAGGCACAAAAGGTTCAGCTGGCGCACTTTTGTTATAGTTATCCTATTGTTTTTCCCTTACTTTATTGAGACTATCTTCCACGCAGGCTTGTACTCTCCTGTACTGTTCCTGTCTGTTTGTGTCCCAATATTCAGTAGTAACATCTGCTTCTGGTTCTACAACACCAAGTTTCAGATCCATGGGCAGCTTTCCTGGTCTTGCCCGCATAAGATAGGCTGGGGTACAATTGGTGGAACTCACAGGTATGTGATTGTACAGATCTACCAGATCAGGTAGTAAGTCTGGCCACCTATTCCTCTCCTCAAGTGGTACCGTCTTCAGCAGATCAATGACAATGTGATTCATCTTTTCACAGAGTCCATTTGTTTGGGGGTGATACGGTGTGGTTCTTATCTTCTTGCATCCGTACAAATTACAGAATTCCTGGAATAATTCGGCTTCAAAGGCTGGGCCTTGGTCAGTTAACACTTGCTCAGGATATCCATGGGGCCTGCATAAATACACTTGGAACGTCTTTGCTGCTGTTTCTGCCGTCAGATCTTTGACATGGGCGACCACCAGGAACCTGGAGTAGTGATCCACCATGGTCAGGGCATAGGAGTATCCCGACCGGCTGGGTGACAACTTGACATGGTCCAGGGCCGCGATCTCCAAGGGACGAGTCGTCTTGATGGGTTGCAGGGGTGCCTTCTGGCTGCTGTAGTCTTTTCTTCGGAGACTACAGGGTCCACAGTGTTTACACTATTTCTCGATGGAACTGCGCATTCCCACCCAGTAGAAACGACACTTCAACAGGGTCTCCAGCTTCTTCCAGCCAAAGTGCCCCGCTTGATCGTGGTAGGCTTCCAACACCATCTGGACGTCCGTTCTGGGGACCACTATCTGCCATACCATCTCATGGGTCCTTGGGTTGACGTACCTCCGGCACAGCTTCTCACGGTAGATAAACAGCCGGCTTCTCTCATTCCACAGCTGCTTGGCTTGTTGGGACGCATCCTTCTCCAAGGAGGAACCTTCTTGAGTTATCAGCTCCTTGATACGGCTGACAACCGGGTCACTGTTCTGGGTCTCCTTCCAGCTGTGGTGAGGTAAAGGATTTAACGTCTTACCACGCTGCCTCCTGCAGGCTTATTGCTCGTGGATTATCCCATTTCTGTGAAAGGCAGGTAGTTCAATCTCTTCTAGGTCATCCAATTCCTCTTCCGTGTCGGACTCATGAGGCATTCTGGACAGGGAATCAGCGTTGGCGTTTTTGCGGCCCGCCCTGTACTTGATTGTAAATTGATAGTTTGACAACCAAGCCATCCAACGTTGTTCCATGGCTCCCAGCGTAGCTGTTTCAAGATGTGTCAAGGGGTTATTGTCAGTGTTGTTAGAACCCTCTTGTTAGATTTTGTTTCAGTTTGCTGGTCACATGACCTTTTTTCCCTATTTAGTCTGGCTCCGCCCTTCTGGCTTTGCTGGACTTCATTGTATTATCTACTCTTAAGCTAGCCGGGTGCTTAGGTGCCTTACTCTGTCAGTTTTGCTTGATCTGAGGATCTCTTAGTATTTGTTTTCTGTTTTATTTTCCCTGCTACACTTTCTGTTAGGAGGTGTCCACCTTTTCACCCAGTCCCTAGATCTTGTAGGGATTCCTCCCTCGCAACTATAGGTCTTCGTTCAGACTAGCTGAGGACTTTAGCGGGTCTGGTCGCAGGATCAGGTTCCCCGTTACATCGTAGGGATCCAGCTCAGTCCAATTGTAGGGACAGAATTCCCACCTTTCCTTAGTGCTTGTAGCAGATCATAACAGTAAGTCCAGCCAAGAAAAAAAAAAAAAATCTCTAAGGAAAGATTTTCTGTTTCCATCATGGTGTCGGTTCAGGATTTGGCTCAACGCCTGCAGGGTCTCTCTCTGGAGGTGGCTGAAATCCAGCAACACGTGAGTAGTTGTTCTGGAGCACATTTCGTGGAGCCAAAGGTACGTTTGCCTGATTTATTTTTTGGTGAACAACAAGATTTTTTTTCTTTTAAAAATGCTTGCTTGTTGTATTTTCGTTTGAGACCCAGATCCTCTGGTGATGAATCACAGCGCATAGGGTTCATAATGTCACTTTTGCGCAAAGAACCTCAGGACTGGGCCTTTTCTCTGCAGCCTGGTGATCCATGCTTTAGATCAGTGGATAGTTTTTTTTCTGCTTTGGGGTTGTTGTATGACGATCCGGATCGTGTTTAATCAGCTGAGACAGAATTGAGACGTTTGAGACAGGGATCAGGTAATGTGGAAAAATATTGTACTCACTTCCGTAGGTGGTCCACTCAGGTGGGGTGGAACGATTCAGCTTTGAAAAGTTTATTTCTTGCAGGATTAAGTGAAAGGGTTAAAGATTTGCTGATTGCTTATCCTATACCTGGTAACTTGCAAGAGGCTATGCAATTAGCCATACGGGTGGATAGGAGACTGCGTGCAAGGGTTAATGAGAGTAAATTTGCCTTGTCATCTCCAAATCTGGAGAGGGACTGTACTGACATTGCAGAGCCGATGGAAATTGGAGCAATGGCACCTCACTCTCGGGAAAAAGACCGTAGATTTGCGGAGGGCTTGTGTTTCTATTGTGGCAAATCTGGGCATTTTATTAAGAACTGTGCGCTTCGAATGAATAAAGAGAGAAAAAAAAAATGAGGTCAGTTTCGCCCGCATAGCCTGTTTAAACAATAAAGGTGTCTTTCTTTCTGCTACCACTGGTGTTGAGGAGGAATTAATGGAGTTTCGGGTATTTGTGGATTGTGGTTCAACTCTCAATGTGATTGATGGGAAATTTTTGGAAAAACTAAAATTAAAACCCAAACTTCTGTCTTCTCCTATTAATGTGGTGTCTGTGGATGGCTCTCCCTTGAAAAATGTTACTCACCATATCTGTGAATTTCCTCTTACTATTAATGGTGTTCATCAAGAGAATTTGGATTTGGTAGTTTTGAATAATTTGCCCTCACCGGTGATTTTGGGGTTACCCTGGTTAAAATTGCACAATCCGGTACTGGATTGGTCTACCAATGAAATTAAGTCCTGGAGTCCTAAGTGTTATGACAAGTGTTGTAACGGGCGTATTGCTGCTGTAGTTAAGGGGGAGTTACCTGTACCTATTCAGGATTTTTGGAAAGTTTTTTCTGATAAGGAATCGCAGGTATTGCCTCCTCATAGAGATTATGATTGTGCGATTGAATTTGTCCCTGGAGCAACTCTTCCTAAAAGTCGTTTATTTAATTTGACTATTCCTGAGAGAAAGGCTTTTGAGGAATACATACAGACAAGCTTGGCCGCCGGTCACATTAGGCCTTCCAAATCTCCTGTGGCGTTGGATTTTTTTTTGTTAAAAAAAAGGACGGCGGTTTACGGCCTTGTCTAGACTTTCGTGAGATTAATAAGATTACTGTACGCAATCCTTACCCACTGCCATTGATTCCTGATTTGTTTAATCAGTTAGTGGGGGCCAAGTGGTTCTCGAAAATTGATCTTCGAGGGGCATACAATTTGTTGCGCATGAAGGAGGGGGATGAATGGAAGACTGCGTTTAACACTCCACTGGGTCATTTTGAGAATCTGGTCATGCCTTTTGGGCTTTCCAGTGCTCCGGCATTTTTTCAGAATCTTATTAATGACATCCTTAGACCTTTGATTGGCAGAAGTGTGGTTGTGTATTTGGATGACATTTTGATTTATTCACCGGATTTGGAGTCTCATTGGAGGAGTGTGCGTGAAGTATTACAGTTACTGAGTGATAATTCACTTTTTGCCAAACTAGAAAAATGTGAGTTCGCTGTACAGAGACTTAGTTTTTTGGGCTACATTGTCTCCAGTGAAGGTTTTGAGATGGACCCTGTGAAAGTGCAAGCTGTGCAGGATTGGCCTAGACCTATTGGTGTGAAATCAATACAGAGGTTTTTGGGGTTCGCCAATTATTATAGAAAATTCATAAAAAAAATTTCTGTGATTGCCAAACCTCTGACCGATCTCACCAGGAAAGGTGCTGATGCGGTTCAGTGGACTACTGAGGCCATTGAGGCTTTTGTGTTGCTAAAGGAGAGGTTCAGCTCTGCTCCCATCCTTACGCAGCCTGATGTGACTAAATCATTTTTGGTTGAGGTTGATGCTTCTTCTGTGGGGGTCGGCGCGGTGTTGTCTCAGGAAAAGACGGATGGAGTACATCCCTGTGCTTTTTTTTCAAAGAAATTTTCTGAGTCTGAACTAAATTATGATATCGGTAATCGGGAATTGTTGGCAATTAAACTCGCATTTGAACACTGGCGTCATTTTTTGGAGGGAGCGGAATTTCCCGTTCAAGTCTTCACCGATCATAAAAATCTGATCTACCTTGATGCTGCCAAACACTTGAATGCCCGTCAGGCTAGGTGGGCACTGTTTTTCTCACGCTTTAATTTTACCGTTACTTACATCCCAGGTACTAAAAATGTTAAAGCTGATGCTTTGTCTCGCAGCTTTTCTCCTATGGTGGGTACTGAGGAGGAGGAAAACATTTTGCAAGAGGGGGTTGTTATTGCGGTTTTGGACTCCGTGTTGGAAGATGAGATTCTTAAAGCACAGGAGAATGCCCCATCTAACACGCCGCATGGGAGGTTGTTTGTGCCTGGTACCCTGAGGAGAGATTTGTTTGTTGAATGTCATGACTCTCGGTTGGCAGGTCATCCTGGAATCTCTGAGACCAAGAGACTTGTGGGTCGCTGCTTTTGGTGGCCTGGATGGCAGAAGGAAGTCATTAAGTGGGTGCGTCAATGCACTGTGTGTGCTAGATCTAAGTCTTCTCATACTCCTGCTGCAGGGTTGCTTTGCCCTCTGGACGTCCCTAGTGCACCTTGGACACATTTGGCTATGGACTTTATTACTGACCTTCCCCCCTCTGAGGGTTTCACTGTCATCTGGGTGGTCGTGGACCGTTTTAGCAAGATGTGTCACTTGGTTCCTTTCATCAAACTGCCCTGCGCTAAGACTCTCGCTAAGGCCTTTGTCAAGGAAATAGTCAGACTACATGGCGTTCCTACTGACATTGTTTCCAATAGGGGACCTCAGTTTGTGGCTCGTTTTTGGCGCGCTTTTTGTGACAGGTTGGGAGTTCATTTGTCGTTTTCATCCGGATATCATCCTGAGTCTAATGGCCAGACAGAAAGGAAAAACCAGGATGTTGAGCAGTTCTTGCGTTGTTTTGTGACTGATAATCAAGAGGGGTGGTCTGAGTTTCTGCCACTTGCTGAGTTTGCTCTTAACAATCATACATCCGCTTCTGCTGGTTGTTCGCCTTTTTTTTGTTGTACTGGGAGACATCCGTCTTTTGGGTCATTTTCCAAGTTGGGATCGGCTGTACTGAAGAGGAGAATTTTTCTGGTGTGTTGGAGAGAGTTTGGACTGATGTGCGTGGTAATCTTCAGGAGGCTAACAAAAGATCCAAAGTGTATTTTGATAGAAAACGACAAGAGGTTTTGTTTGCTATTGGTGACATGGTTTGGTTGTCCTCTAAGAATCTGCGCTTGAGGATTCCGTCTAAGAAATTGGGTCCCAAGTTTGTAGGGCCCTTTAAGGTGCTTCAGGTTATTAACCAATCTGCTGTTAAGTTGGAGCTTCCTACCTCCTGGAAGATTAATCCGGGGTGTTCATGTTTCTCTCTTGAAAAAAGCTGAGGTCTCAGATGGAGACATCTCAGCCACTGATCCCCTGGTGGTGGAGGACGGGCAATATGAGATTTCCCGCATCCTAAATTCTAGACGGTATAGAGGGAGTTTGCAGTACCTCGTCGCTTTGAAGGGTTATGGACCAGAGGATAACTCATGGGTGAGGGCGGATGATGTTTCTGCGTCTAGACTTGTCAGAGCGTTTCACAAGAGGTTTCCGGATAAGCCTAAGTCCTAGGGGATCCGGAGGATCCTCTTAGAAGGGAGGGTACTGTTAGAACCCTCTTGTTAGATTTTGTTTCAGTTTGCTGGTCACATGACCTTTTTTCCCTATTTAGTCTGGCTCTGCCCTTCTGGCTTTGCTGGACTTCATTGTATTATCTACTCTTAAGCTAGCCGGGTGCTTAGGTGCCTTACTCTGTCAGTTTTGCTTGATCTGAGGATCTCTTAGTATTTGTTTTCTGTTTTATTTTCCCTGCTACACTTTCTGTTAGGAGGTGTCCACCTTTTCACCCAGTCCCTAGATCTTGTAGGGATTCCTCCCTCGCAACTATAGGTCTTCGTTCAGACTAGCTGAGGACTTTAGCGGGTCTGGTCGCAGGATCAGGTTCCCCGTTACATCGTAGGGATCCAGCTCAGTCCAATTGTAGGGACAGAATTCCCACCTTTCCTTAGTGCTTGTAGCAGATCATAACAAGTGTAGGCCGTGAATTTGCTAGAGGCTAGGTAATGCTTGAATCTTTCAGTAATGGCCCAGACCAGTGCCAGGAACTCCAACTTGAAGCTGCTGCAGTTTTCTGGGTTCCTCTCCGTCGGGCGGAGCTTCCTGCTTGCATATGCGATGACTTTCTCCAGGCCATTTTGCTTCTGACTGAGGACAGCTCCCAATCCTTCGCTGCTGGCATCAGTATACAGCAGGAACGGTTGGCTGTAGTCAGGGTAGGCTAGGATCTCATCACCTGTCAGGATCTCCTTCATTTCTTTGAATGCCTCAGCTTGTTCTTTACCCCATGGGAATGGAGAATTTCTGCTCTTGAGGGATTGTCCTACCAGGAGGTCTTGCAGAGGCGCTGCTTTCTTGATGTAGTCCTTTACAAACCTCCGGTAGTATCCTGTCAGTCCCAGGAACTGTCGAATCTCCTTGAGATTCTTCGGCTCCGGCCATTTCTGGATGGCGGTGACCTTCTCGGGGTCTGGCGCTACTCCTTCTGAGCTGACAATATGTCCCAAGTACTGTACCTTTTGTTTGAGCAGATGGCACTTTGAAGGCTTCAGTTTCATCCCATACTTGGACAGTAACTCGAATACCTCTGCCAGGTGCTTCAAGTGATCTTCATACGTCTTGGAGTACACTATTACGTCGTCCAGGTACAGCAACACAGTTTCAAAGTTGAGATGTCCCAGGCAGCTCTCCATCACTCTCTGGAATGTTCCAGGGGCACTGCTGAGTCCAAACGGCTTCCTGTCAAACTCACAGAGTCCCATCGGGGTAGTGAAAGCCGTCTTCTCCCGATCCTCCTCAGCCACAGCTACTTGCCAGTACGCACTAGTGAGGTCAAGGGTGGAAAAGTAATTAGCAGTCTTTAATGCAGCTAAGGATTCCTCAATGCATGGTAAAGGGTATGCATCTTTATGTGTAATGCGATTTACTTGTCTGTAATCTACACACATTCTCATGCTTCCATCCTTTTTCCTGACTAGGACTAGAGGTGCTGCCCAGGGACTACAACTATCCCTTATCACCCCTGCTTCCTTCATATCACGCAACATCTCCTTGGCTTTCTGGTAGTGTGCTGGTGGTATAGGCCTGTAACGTTCTTTAATGGGGGGATGGTTACCTGTAGGGATATGGTGTTGCACTCCCTTAATTGTCCCAAAGTCAAGTGGGTGTTTGCTAAATACCTGTGTATACTCCTGTACCACTCGAAGTACTCCCTGTTTCTGGTGGGCTGGAGTGGTGTCTGTCCCGACATGGAGCTGCTGACACCAATCCTACACCTGGGTTGCTGGGTCGTTATCCTCCTCTGGTTGTGGGGAGGTTAAGGACTCCGTCGTGTGAATGGAGTTGTTATCTACTGCATGTAATTTAGCAACAGTGGCATATCGTGGTAAGTTCACTTCATCTTCTCGCCAGTTGAGAAGACGCACTGGCACCCTCCCATTTCGTACCTCCACTACCCCTCTAGCTGTCATGAGTGTAGGTCTATGTTCTGAACAATGGGGCTCTATAACTGCTTGGTAGTTCTGTCCTTTCAGACCTATTGCTGCTCTACACCAAATAAGCATTTCACTCATTGGGGGTATCACAATGGGGTTGGGGTCTGTCACCCGTACATTACCAATCTCACCACCGGTCAGTTTCACTTGCTGCTGGCACATCAGGGCCCGGATCTCCTTCTGGATCACTCCCTTTTGTTTCGGCCTGGCAACATCGCTAGCTGTTGGAGCAAAAACACAACTTCCTCCAAACAGTTACTGATAATGTTGGTACCTAAAACCACATTTAAGCCATTTTCCTCATTTACAGTTTTTACTACTAAGAGTCCCTGGTCCTTCAGCTCCACTCTACCCACTTTTACGTCCACGTTTTTGGCTCCGAGTATATTGACAGGGAGGCCATTAGAGGCGAATACAGCAAAGTCAGGGCTCGGGGGCTGGAGACTGTCCATGGACCAAAATCTGTTATACAGGACATCAGGTATAATGGTTACCTGAGATCCAGTGTCCAGCAGGGCAGGAATTGCGATCCCGTCCAGTATGATGGACAGGTATGGTCTTCCTCCCACAAACCTGCGGTTCCAGTCTGAGGGGCCTGAAGAGTCTAGTCCTGGGTGTTGGCCCTCGGACCCAGGATCTGCTCGTTTAAAGGACACCGACGTGCTTGGTGACCTTCTCTGTGGCAACGGTAGCAGATGATCTCTCGGCGAGGATGGTGCTGGTCGGGGGTCGCTCCTGGGGGTGGCATTGTCCTCCTCCGGTGGGGCGACGTCCTCCTTCTCCTTTGGCTCATCCAAGGGACATCCTCTGGGCAGTTAGCTAGCAGGATCTTTCCTTCTTCCTCCTTTCGCAGTTGCAGGGCACTCATTACAGTGGCCTGGTTTTTGGTCAGCTGGCGCACTTCTGAGCGCAGACAGTCCAGCTCCGTAGGGGGCGCCACCTGCGTTTTGGCTTCCGCAACCAGCGGGGAAAAGGTGAATGCTGCTGGCTTTAGGGTGGCTTCACCTGGGTGACACTGGGTTGCCATCTCGGGCGTCTCCATGGGTCGCAGTCCTTTTATAGCCATATCCTTAAGGGCATCAAAGGTAGCGTCAGGATGATCCAAGGACCACCAATGCACAGTTCTGCTTTCAGCTGGAGACCTCAGTCCCCGTACAAATTGCTCCTTTAACATTTTATTTTCATTGATGACACTTGTGGGATTAACCTGTTTGAGAGCTCGCAGGGCGCCCTGTAGTCGTCAGGCGTAGTCCCTAATGCTATCATCTGGTTTCTGGGAGCATTGGTAAAACCTCATCCAGAGATCTGTTTCAGTGCGGTCCTCAAAGATAGTCTGTAGCTTTAAGAAAATTGCAGGTACTGACTCCTGATCTGCAGCTGTCCAAGTCTCTACTTCCCTCTCTGCAGCACCAGTCAGTTGTCCCACTACCACAGCAGCTCTCTGCTTTTCTGTCATAGGGTACATGTCCATTATACTGTATATTTTGCGCTTGAACCCTGACAGGATGTCTGGCTTGCCGCTGTACTGAGGAAGCCACTTTGCTCCAGGCATGTATGACAGCGTCAGCGGTACTATCGGGGCCACAAGACCTGGTGAGGGGCCAGCGATTCCATCCTGCGCGGCAGCGCCGAGGGGTAAGTCATTGGGGCGGTTAGCCTGGGCCGCGCTGTCAGCTTGCTGCTAAGCGTGGCCTACCTTCCTGAAGGCCGCAGCTCCACAGGGCACAGCGGTGTAGTGTGCGCTCACTGAAAAGGGGGATATTTACAGGGGATTAAAGTGTTTGTAGAATGTTCGTGACGCCACCTGTGCTACCTGGTCAGGGTGACCAGCGCTGCTATACAGATCCGCTGAAGGGTTGGTGTTGGGCAGCAAGATGTTAAGCCTTCCACAGGCAAGGCTGGGGTCCTTCAGGGTAAATGGAGTGTAGGGGTGCAGGATGGAGGAGGGGAGTTCAGCAGCGGGGGCAATAAGGTAGACGCACACAAAAGTCTCTTTCTGTACCTTTACTGAAGGAATGGCAGGCACGTCCCGGGGTGCTGGCAGGGTGAAGGATGCACGTCCAGTTCTTCCCACTGAGTAGGTGTAGGGCCTCCTCTCTCCTGTAATGTGAGTCTCTGACCTGTATGAAACGAGGTCTAACTCTGTCTTCAGCTTGACACCCGACTGATTTTGTATAGGGCTTTCTGTTGGAAGAACACAGTCTCTGATGGCTGTTCCTGCCAGACTCCTGTCTTCCTAACCCAGCCACGTATCAACACCTATGGGCTCCTGCGACTTGTAGTCCCGCAGGGTCTCTGGTATCTCCTGCTAGTCGTGAAGGATCCAGCAAGCTTGGACCCGGCGTCCGGTTAATCGGAGTAGAGGTAAGCTATCAATGCTATTTCCACCTCTGTCGCTCTCCTTTTTCCACTCGCCTTTCGTCCTACTCGACCCTCACATAAGCACACGCTAGCAGATGGTGGACTGCTTCTTTCCTTTCTTTACCGCTCTCAAAGCGTCGGCCCGCTTGCTCACTGAACTGCACTCGGTTGACTCAGTTCTGACTAGGCTGGAGTGGCTATCTTTCCACTTGTACTAGCCTCCACACGTTGAACTAAGCTAGGAGCTGCAGATTTCAGGTTCTTTCAACAACAGATGTCCTCTCTCTTCCCTGAGAGAACTAATCTGTGAGCTCTCTGAGGTGACTACTGAGTGCAGCCCTCAGACTAACTAACTTCCTGTGGCTTCACCATCCTTATATACACTAAAAGGGCTCCCTCTGGTGGCTCTAGGGATTGGTGAAGATGTGTGTATGCATATTGGGTCCTCTAGTGGTCATTACCTTCGGTGCATCCCTCTGGGAAGTAAGAATCCATGCACAGCTGGGCTCTACACAGTGATTAAGTACCTCTCTATATACCAAATTATTCTAATCTTAAGTGTGAGGTCATCTATGTAAAGCCTAAAGCTCGGCTGAAACTGTATCATGCAAAAGGGCAATGATTTCAAGTATATCAAGGTATTGCAGTGGCTCCGAAAAAGTCCAGATGTAAACAAAGTTGAAACGTTTGTAATGGTATCTTAAGAGAACTGTAAGTAAACCAATGCCCACAAATCTCAATGAACTTAAATAACATTATAATGCAAAAATCGCACCAGAATGTTGTAAGAGTCTGATAAATTGATGCAGAAAATTTTTACTTCAAGTATTTGCAGCTAAATGTAAATTGAAATGGTGTAATTTGCCATAAGTAGTTGTTAAAGATGTATATATGTACATATATACATCTTGTCTTTAGAATGTACATCTTTAACTTTAACTTGGACACCAGACTAGAGTCAACTAAGTTCATGGAAGACCCACAGTCCACAAAAGCTGAAGTTTATGCGAAACCATCTCCATAACACAGTTCCACCTCTAACAAAACTTTTTGAAATGATGAAAATGGTACCTGTGAGTCTGGGTGACCTCTTCGACACTGTTGAGGAGAACCATAATATCAAATAGTTAACTTAACTCAAGACATAAGAGATTGAGAAAAACGACCCATAAAGTGTATTATTTCACCTAACATATGCTTGCTCAGATCAAAGTGTGAAACTAAAGATGGCTGCCATTTCCTGTTTCACCACACACCATGTGCTGGTATCCAAGTTGACACCCACCCTGATGACCTCATGGATCTGCCCACGATGATACCCACCCTAATGACCTCATGGACCACCCCAGCCTGATAACCTCATGGAGCCATCCACGATGATGTCCATTGCCCACTAACCAATGGAATTCATCCGATCACTCCGATTTTTGAGTTAACTGAGCCCCCTTACAGGGGTTATATAACTCTATTTTCAGATTAAATAAACTCTCTTGGAGCTGAGCCATAAAATGAGAAGAGTTTACATCCGACTGTGTGTGTCTGGTATTTATTTTTTTAGTGCATGCACTTGATAAATATCCATTAGGCCAGGAGTAGGCAACTAGTGAACATTTCTTATTATTCAACCTAACATTTTGGAGTCCAACGTGGGGCTAGCAGAGGAAGAAAGCCCTAAACCCTGAGGACCGGCGAATGGAATGGCAGGACGCGCTGAATATCCCCGAACCAGGAGACTGATCACCTCCTTATCAGAACAATGTAAGCCTGCTGATTTTTATAATCTGTAGTCTTTGCCTGTGTCCTTCGGGGTATCCTGTGCAGACTGCCTGACTGTGTCCAGTTTTCGCGGTTTCTGTAAGACGGCAGAAGGGTCTCTTCGCTGCTGGACATTTAATTGCAAGAACCATCACGTGTTTTAGTTGCCTGCTGCCTGTTACGTGTTGTGTTGGGGGGAGATGACTGGTAGTTAGAAGAGAAAGTGGGTTTTTCAGCGGTGTCTGAATGCAAAAAAAAGGATATTGTCTGTGGAACAGTACACGGTTGTCGCCTGTGATAAAATTTTCAGTTCTGGATAGGAAAAGGTAGGCCTGGAGTGAGTTGACGTGGCCTGGTAGGGCCATGTGACTTAGAGTGAGTTGAGTCAGCACGGGGCCTAGTAAATGGAGCTTTGCCACGTGACCTGGAGTGAGTTGACTCGGCACAGGGGGCCTGGTAATTTAATTAATACGAGGTGTAATTTGACTAATACAAGATATTTCGGTAAACTACGGAACACGAAAATCAGACAGGGACCACGAGGCAAGAACGAATAGGAAGTATGTGCTGAGACTCAGTTCATATATATATATATATATATATATATATATATATATATATATATATACTGCTCAAAAAATTAAAGGGAACACTCAAATAACACATCCTAGATCTGAATGAAATATTCTCATTAAATACTTTGTTCTGTACAAAATTGAATGTGCTGACACAAAAATCATCAATGGAAATCAAACTTATTAACCAATGGAGGCCTGGATTTGGAGTCACACATAAAATTAAAGTAGGATGTAATGTCCTTAAAACAAGTCAAAATGATTCTCAGTAGTGTGTGTGGCCTCCACGTGCCTGTATGACCTTCCTACAATGCCTGGGCATGCTCCTCATGAGTCTGCGGATGGTCTCTTGAGGGATCTCCTTCCAGACCTGGACTGAAGCATCCGCCAACTCCTGGACAGTCTGTGGTGCAACGTGATGTTGGTGAATGGTGTGAGACATGATGTACCAGATGTGCTCAATCAGATTCAGGTCCGGGAAAAGGGCGGGCCAGTCCACAGCTTCAATACCTTCATCTTGAAAGGAACTGCTGACACACATTCAGCCACATGAGGTCTGGCATTGTCCTGCATTAGGAGGAACTCGGTGCCAACCACTCCAGCATATGGTCTCACAAGGAATCTGAGGATCTCATCTCGTTACCTAATGTCAGTCAGGCTACCTCTGGTGAGCACTTGGAGGGCTGTGCGGCCATTCAAAGAAATGCCACCCCACACCATTACTGACCCACTGCCAAACCGGTCATGCTGAAGGATGTTGCAGGCAGCAGATCACTCTCCACAACATCTCCAGACTCTGTCACATCTGTCACATGTGCTCAGTGTGAACCTCCTTTCATCTGTGAAGTGCACAGGGCGCCAGTGGCGAATTTACCAATCCTGGTGTTCTGTTGCAAATGCCAAGCATCCTGCATGATGTTGGGCTGTGAGCACAACCCCCATCTGTGGATGTCGGGCACTCAGACCATCCTCATGGAGTCGGTTTCTAAACGTTTGTGCAGACACATGCACATTTGTGGCCTGCTGGAGGTCATTTTGCAGGACTCTGGCAGTGATCCTCCTGTTCCTCCTTGCACAAAGGCAGAGGTAGAGGTCCTGCTGCTGGGTTGTTGCCCTCCTACGGCCCCCTCCACATCTCCTGGTGTACTGCCTGTCTCCTGGTAGCGCCTCCAGCCTCTGGACACTACACTGACAGACACAGCTCGCATTTATGTGCCATCCTGGATGAGCTGCACTACCTAAGCCACTTGTGTGGGTTGAAGAGTCCTTCTCATGCTACCACGAGTGTGAAAGCACAACCAACATTCAAAAGTGACCAAAACATCAGCCACAAAGCATTGGTACTGAGATTTGGTCTGTAGTCCCCACCTACAGAACCACTCCATTATTGAGTGTGTCTTGATAATTGCCAATAATTTCCATCTGCTGTCTATTCCATTTGCACAACAGCATGTGAAATTGATAGTCAATCAGTGTTATTTCCTAAGTGGACAGTTTGATTTCACAGAAGTTTGATTTACTTGGAGTTATATTGTTGTTTAAGTGTTCCATTTATTTTTTTGAGCAGTGTGTATATATATAATGTATTGATACATGGCTAATGGATGGATAATGTTTCTCCTTGTGGAGAATGACATACCTGACATTACAGTGTAAGGAGACTTATAAGCCTTGCAATGTTCCTCTGAGAAATTAAATATACAAATTTTCTCTTCAGAGAGGAAGAGGATTTGATCTGTAGTGCCACCTATTGGAGGTAGCAATCATAAAATGAAATATCGTCATTTTATCGATCCTTGCTACTTGCCTGAGGATTAAAAGCCAATCCAGAATCTCAATTTTCAAACACGTTTCAGGGTGTTACCCCTCGTCACTGCAAAGCATGTGTAACGACTCATGGAGTGGACCTTCTGGGTCGCAATACCCGCCCACCCTGGGCGAGCTGACCTAGTGAGAACCATCCTCTATACAGGGAGCATCACGGGCAGACCCAGGGGGATAAGGTACCACGACTGCTGGAACCAGGTGGCCGGCTCACAGAAAAAGGTAGTACGCAGAAAGAAGAAGTGTGCAAAGCGTGGACACGGGAACACGCAGAGTAAAGGACAGTGCCAGGTGTGTACACGAGGGTACGCAAAGTACAGGATAGTGCAAGGCGTGTGCCCGAGGGCACGCAAAGTACAGAACACTGCAAGGCATGTGCACAAGGGAACACAGAGTACAAGACAGTGCAAGGCGTGTGCCTGAGGGCCCGCAGAGTATAAGGCTAAGCAGAGAGCGCGCTGGGAAGCATGCTAGGGAATAAGGCAAGGCAGAGCACACGCTGTTAAGAGCGACAGAGCACAAGGCAAGGGACCTGAGTACAGAGAGCAGCCAAGCAGGGACCAAGCAGGTCTAGCTAGAAAGCACAACAATAATCAGGCGCTGCCTACAAGAAGAGGCAGCCTGATATAGGGAATGTGAACTGGAACTTCCAGATCAGGTCCTCCAGGACCATAGAGACAGAACCTGGAATTGAGTGAACAGCCACAGGATCAGGCACGGGAGGTGCGCGTGCGCACTCGATGTGATGAAATAGGGTGCTGAGCCCTGGCGTCAGAGGAATGCGGTTAGAGCGGCATGACAGTATGATATCTTATTTGGCTGTTGGATCTTATGCTTTGCACTGAGGGAGAAGAAAACACCCCAAAAGACGAGTCTGCAAAATGAGATTCTGATTTGGCTTTTAGTCTAAGGCTCGTTAAAAGGTCCGATATTGACTTAGGATTGCTACTTCCATTAGTTGACACTACAGTTCAAAGTCCTGTACCTCTCTGAAGAGACAATTTTCATGACTTTAAGTTGTTACATATACTAACATCTGGTTTATTAGTAGTAGATAGTTTCCCAGGTGATTCAGGGTGAATAATTTATTAATTTACATATCCCAAGTGGTCTAGAGAAATTGAGTGGTTAATTATAGTATCCTTGGTGGAATAGAAAAGTGAAAATGTAATTATTCATGTCCTGGTTATTTGCCATCTCTGTATTATTTTCACCACCCAGCAAGAACTGCTAAGAGATAGGTGAGCATTCAGAGACTAATAACAGAAGGTTTTTCTTTCTATTCTATGAGAGACAAAATAAGAAATAGATAACATCTTGGATAACTGCTTTAAATTTTAGGGTGACTTTTCTGAATAACCTATCATGTCTGTGTCATCTCTGTGTGCACATGATGAAAAACACTATTCATGATCATTATATGCTTTGTATCTCTAGGTAGTGGGTGGAGAATGGAGTTGATTTGCTATTATATCTCATGTACAAAGTACTAAGAGGATTCATACTCTACTGTCTCTATGTAACACATGTTCAGCAGCAGCAGAAGCAGCAGCCGCCTTTACGACAACAGTACTGAGCAGCACTTGGATGAGATAAAACACTTACTAGTATGTAGCAGCACTAATCTGTGTGTCTTTATCACTGTGCTCCATCTGCTAAAGATGTCAACAGACAGCTCTAATCTGATGCTTCAGAGAGCCGACAGTTTGTCTTGTCAGCAGGATGGATTTTAGCAGTTTTTCAGAATGAATGATGATTTCAGAAGGCAGGGGGGAAGGGAAGAAGTACTGTATGTCACTAGTAGACACAGAATAATATTTTTCCAATAAGATATACAAGTGCTTCTCACTAAATTAGAATATCATCAAAAAGTTAATTTATTTCAGTTCTTCAATACAAAAAGTGAAACATATATTAGAGTCATTACAAACAGAGTGATCTATTTCAAGTGTTTATTTCTATTAATGTTGATGATTTTGACTTACAGCCCATGAAACCCCAAAAGTCATTATCTCAGTAAATTAAAATAACTAACAAAAAACTCCTGCAAAGGATTCCTAAGCATTTAAAAAGGGCTCCTACTCTGTTTCAGTAGGTTAAACCATCATGACTGCCGACTTGATAGATGTCCAGAAGCCAGTCATTGTGAAATATCAACCTAGCACTCAACTTAATTTTATGATTTATTGTAGTATTCCAAAAAAAAATGTTTCGGTCACAAAATGACCTTCTTCAGTTACGTGTTGTATTGGGCAAATGCAGAGTATGTCTCCAAACAAAAGAGGACCAGGAGACTCTGGGTTAAATGTTGTGTACTGGAGTCCGTATGGTACTGCCAATTGGAGCTCATGAGCTGAAAGAGTAGGGCAAGCCGCTCCACAGGACGCGGTATCCACCGCGGTGGATACCGCGTCCTGTGGAACGGCTTGCCCTGTTGTGAGCATGTTGGAAATGATTTCTGAGTTGGGGCTCCCTCTGGTGGTTGCTGAGGGTATTGAACCAGTGTTGAATAGTAGAAATCCATCACCTGCGAGTGATGACTGGCAATCAGGAGAGATGGACTGGGCTGATATAAGTGAGCTGCCTTCCCATGATCCTCACTGGTGATTAATTGTTGTTTCCTGGTGCATTTGGAAGTCAGCTGGTGTCTTGCCTTCGTCTGCTACTTTCAGATAAGATATTTTCTGCTTGTTTCTATCGTGTTTGCTATTTCCATTTTTTTGTCTGCACTTTTGTGGGAGGTTAGCTGGGTTCCCCTCCAGGGGCCTGTGCTACTCTCTGTTTTTCAGTAGCCACTGTTTATTCCATTGCTCTGTCCCTGCTATTTGAGTGGCTACGGGTTAGCCGCTTGGTCACACCAGAGATCTGATTTAGTGGGTGGCGAGATCGTGTGATCTCAGCATTTTTGGAATCAGAAGTGTTGGAAGTTTTTCTAGGGTTTTGCTGGGTTGCAGATAGTATTCTGTCCTGTCCTGTCCTATGTAGGCAGTGTTTGGCTCCAGCGTTTGCTCACTCTATTTTCTGCCTGGGTTTGTATTTCGTCTTGTCTAACCGCCATTATACGTGTGGGGGCTACCTATTCCTTTGGGGCTCTACTCCGGGGCAGTTAGCTTTCCTGTTTCTATCTTTAGGTGTAGCTAACTCTCTGGCTGTGCCAAGTTTAAGTCACCGTAGGTACGGCCCACGGCTGCTTCTAGTTGTGCGGTTAGTTTAGGGATCTGCAACCCACTAGTTCCCAACCTCTCTGGTGCTCTGCTGCCTTGGCTGTTTTTTGCTCCTGTCCTCCTCAGCTACCAATTCATAACACTGCCCTACTCTCTTAGCTCAAGAGCTCCAATTGGCAGTACCATATGGACTCCAGTACACAGCATTTAACCCAGAGTCTCCTGGTCCTCTTTTGTTTGGAGACATACTCTGCATTTGCCCAATACAACACGTAACTGAAGAAGGTCATTTTGTGACCGAAACGTGTTTTTTTTTGAATACTACAATAAATCATCATAAAATTAAGTTGAGTGCTAGGTTGATATTTCACATTACATGGTTTTGGAACCTAACCTAAGCAACTTCTGCGGCTGTGCTCACAGTGTTTTTTCACACAGAAGCCAGGCATTGACCCACTCCACAAGTTGGATAAGCCACAAAAGGTCATTGCTGAAGAAGCTGGCTGTTCACAGAGTGCTGTTCCAAGCATATTAATCGAAAGTTGAATGGAAGGAAAAAGTGCGGTAGAATAAGGTGCACAAGCAACCGAAATAATCGCAGCTTTGCACGGATTGTTGAAGGGAATCTGTCACCACTTTTTTGGCATATCATGTAAAAATATCATTCAATTTAGTGTCAGCTCTGCATTATACCAGTACATTTTATACCCCTTGACTCCCCACCAATGATACATAAATACCGTTTTTATTCTTCCCATGGCGTATGTAAATATGCTTCGTCCGGTCCGATGGGCGGGGCTTATTGTCCAGCTCCACTCCCCCCTCGTCTTGCTGTACATATTTGTTTCTGTGAATTTCACAGATAGTGTAGAGTTACCGTACGTGCACATTCAAATGGTCGCTCGCACATGTGCAGTATGCTCTGCCCAACTGGGCAAAGCCGAAAAACAGTATTGCGTTTACGCCAGCATACACCATGGCTTTCTATGGCCGGAAAGTATGCAAGTTATACTTCCGGGTCATAGAACGCCATGGTGTATCCCGGCGTATGCTTACTAATGCTTTTCGGCTTTGCCCACAGTTTGGCAAAGCATACTGCGCACGCGCGAGGGACCATTTTAATGCGGACGTGCGGTAACTCAACGCGAACACAGGAGTTACCCAAAATAAATGCATTGAGCAAGCCAGGAGGGGGGGAGAGACGGACAATAAGCCCAGCTCATCGGACCGGACCGAGCATATTGACATACACCGCGGGAGGAATAAAAACGGTATTTATGTATTATTGGTGGGGAGTCAAGGGGTATAAAATTTACTTGTATAATGCAGAGCTGACACTAAATTGAATGATATTTTTACATGATATGCAAAAAAAGTGGTGACATATTCCCTTTAAGAAAGAGCCATTCAAAAATTTGGGAAAAATTCACAAGTATGAACCCCACTTACCACCGCTACAGAGCAAGTGGGAAGAGCCAGACAAAGCACCAGAAATGGCGCATCTAATAGATGTGCCTTTTCTGGGCAGTGTGGGCTGCTATTTGATGATTTCACCGCCTATCAGAAGCGCTGGGAAACACCGGCTTTTGTGCTGTGTATATTCAGCTATTATATTTGGTGATTAAATCTACAATTAAATAGGCTAAAATTGCAAATTCGGCGATCATGAGCCAAGCCGAATATTGAAATATTCGCTCATCTCTAGTGAGAAGCTAGAGATGTATTACTTGTATTACAATGTTCCTTATATTGATTTATCCAAAGTTTTTTTGTAACAGTTATCATATTAGTACATACAAGGCATAAAAAGGTACGAACTGTATATGGAGATCATTTAGAAGTATATTGAATGACAGGATGAGATCAGAAGCAATGCAACACAAAAAGATGTGTTTTATTGACTGTTTAACTCAAATGATCACTTTTTCTAGCATTACAAAACTGCTAGGAACAGATTGAAGAATGATCACCAACAATGTGAAATCCAGTTATAACCTAGCAATCACATCTCTGCTTGAGTTTGCTAGGCTGAGAAGAAGATCACTGGGTGACAATGTACTGGATATCACATCAACAACTCCCAGAAAATAACAGAAAGCTGCATAATTCCCTTCCACTTTAAGGATTTCTGTTTGTTCCCTTATCAGCTTTAGTAACACAATCCCTTGATCACAGGAGCTAGTGTTCAGTGTAACACATAGAAAGGGCTCTTTAAAGCTCTTTCTTTTCAACCACATTTTGATGAGGGTTTAAAATGTAAATGAAAAGACAGAGCCGGGACATGAAACATCTTTAAACTTGCAACAAATCATTTTATATTGATAGAGTCCTGGGCTTTTTTCCAAGTACAGCTATTTGCCCTAATGCAGACTGATTTCAGGAGACTTAAAATAACTGTGATACTGTGTGACTGGCAGAAGCGGAGGAAAGAACTGCCAAAGTCAAATTGATTATTTTTTTCCTACTAGTGAAGGACTCAAAATGATATATACAAGGCTGGGATAGAAGGAAAATTTGTAGGAGGAGAATTTACACCCAGGTGCACGGAAGGGCATATGAGGTTGGTGACAAAACAAAGCCGAGCACGCTGTCCTCTGCCCTCCATCATTGTGAATTTATGGCAGATGTTGAGAAAACATTCAGGTGACCAAACAAAAATGATAATTGTGCCAATCCATCAGGAAGTCTGCCTCACGAAATGGGGGCTTTGTCTAGTAATATATTATCTTCTAATGACCTCACATCACAATATCTCATCTTGGCTAGAAGTGTTCCTGCAGGGAACCGCTTTGTCTAGTATTAACGTTAGATCATTCTACTTCTTTACTAATAGATCTGGTGATTTGCTTTAAGGCTCTTCTTTTTCTCACAGAAGAACATACTTGAACAGAATTTGAAATTCGGTATGCTCAATCTAAGTAAACAAGTACATTATGATCTTTGTAACTCTGGGTCCATGGGTAATAAATAGAGATGATCAAATCAATTCGCAGGACTCTGATCAAGAGACCACATCAAGTATTCTGTGGCTGCCGGACATGAGACCAACAAACTGCCACCAATATGTAGGAATCTCTAGCATTTCTTCTGATTTGAAGGCCTGGTACAACATCACTGTTGTTGTGACATGCCCAATAATCAGAAGAGACTATATAGATGTCGGCAAGTATGAGGAGGTTGGCAGAACTCCCGTACAGCGACCGCAAAATACTTACCAGGCTGCTGGACGAGGGTCCTGCATATTGACCCAGTCAATAAAGTAACAAATAATATCCCTGGTACTCTAGTTTGCCACCATTGTTAATTTACATATCTAGGGAAGTGGTTAAATATATTTTCCGTAGTGCTGTTTGTAGGTGAAAAATTAAGCTGTCAATAATTGCTTGGCATATAAAGAAGGTAAAGAAGGGATGAAGGGTACTAATGCTTATCTATTGGTTCATTGGTAGAAATGAGCAAATCTTATGAAATTCAAAAACTCCAGCTTTGCTAACTTACACCAAAAATTTGGCTAATTGAGTTGTACTGCAAAGCCTCCTTTGATGACAGCGTCAATCTTCTCACTGGTGCAGGGGTAAGTTATTCTTAATTATGCCAGTCGAAATGTTCTACTTTTCATTAGGTCAAGTGACATGAGCTATTGTATCATGTGAGTCTGTCTGTTGAACCAGTTATGTTAATTTGTGAAATGCTTGCTGATTACATATTGCATCAGTCTCTTGCATGCATTAGTCTGCATAACTTGGAGAACAAATATGCAGTCTAACTGAACAATCAAACAATGGGTGATTACCTCACCCCACCTTCTCTCAATCCTGTTGGAGAATGCCCTGAATGAGAACTGTGAAATATAAAAGGGAGAAGAAAAAATGGAGCCAAATGAGGTTTATCCACGCTGCTGGTAGACAATGAAGATCCAAATAGAAGTATAATAAAGGATTTTTTTCTCAGGTCTGCTAGTCAACACATTTCAAAGTCATTCAAGACTTTTTCCTCAGGACACAAATCATATAAACAGACAGTGGATTGTGAACATATTTGTTAGGGTTCGAGTTCCCGCTCCTGCACAAGGGGAGTCTCGAACCAGTGCCGCTGCGGTCTCCCATTCGTCTCCGGCCGCAGTGGAGCCTGCTCAGCAGAGACGTCGTTCCAGGCGTCTTGCCCACTCCACTACTGGGCAGTGACTTGCTGCTGCCTTTCCTGGATCTGCTATTGTAGCCAGTTCTGGAGCAGACGTCTTTGGGATAAAGTCCTGCATTTTCCCTTCTGAGCGTGCCCAGAGTGAGATCTCTCATTGGAGATCAGGGGTCACATGCTCAGGTACTGCAGCGGCTCCTATTGGCCCGCCAGGAAGGCCCTGTTACTACTAGTCTTCTGAACAGGTTCTCATTGGTCCTTGTTCCTGGAAGGTCCTGTGGCTGTTGCTATAAAAGGGTAGCATGGCTGGGCCGCCATGCGCTAATATCAACCATTGTATGCTATGCGCCAGTGTGGTCATGCGTGTGTGTGGTTAGGGACCCGGCTGAAATAAGCCACTAGAATACCGACTTAATCGGTGAGGAGTTTAGTGTGCTAGCTGGTCAGGGTCGGTGTCCTAGATGCCCTAGATTACCGGCATAACCGGTGAGGAGTTTGATTGCCGTATTCAGGGTCTGGCGTTCAGACGCCATAGATTGCGGGTGACTCCCGCGAGGACATTAGCGCATGACCACGTATTATGCTCGCTTAGCAATTAACCGTGTGCCTGAGAGCCTGACAGGACACGGCGTTTGTTCTCAGCGGCTCTGTGACGTAACAGGGTTCGCTCTCGACGCTAGACAGCGCCCTAGCGTTTTACTTTGCGGCTCACTGAAGCTAAGTGAGTTCGCACATATCGCCATATAGCACTGTGGCATCCCGTTAGCGGCTCTGTGAATTAACAGAGTCTGCACTTACTGCCACAATGCGCTACGGCGTTTATTTTAGCGACTCTGCGGGATAACAGAGTTCGCTACTTTCGTCATCTTACTAGCAGCAGGCTTTGCTTGCACGGTGGACCCCGGGCTGCGAACGCACCTCTCCACTTTATATATTTGGTGCGTTCCGCAGACCCTAACATAATATTAGCGCCAGGGTCTGGCTAGTAAAATGGCGGACGAACAGCGTCTATTGCAGTACATCCAGCAGCTGAAGGGTAGGTTGGAGGCTCTTGAGAGCACAACCTCAGCTGTGGATGTTACCGCAGTCGCTGTTCAGGCTGCTAGCGTGGCTGCAGCCAGTTTGTCCTCTGCCACCTCTGCCCCTACATTATCCCACCTCCCGCTTCCTGACAAGTTTGCCGGTGATAGCAAGCAATGTCGGGGATTCGTGAGTCAGTGCTCTATACATCTTGAGCTTCTGGCTGCACGTTTTCCCACGGATCGGGCACAAGTGGGTTTTGTACTTTCTCTACTCTCGGGCAGAGCGTTGGAGTGGGCAACGCCGCTGTGGGAGCGCGATGATCGTGTGGTGCAGAGTGCTCCTCGTTTCTTGGAGGCTCTTAAAAAGGTCTTTTTAGGACCCCAGGTCACCCACGATACGGCGCTACAACTGCTGGCATTGACACAGGGTTCGTCTTTGGTCAGTCAGTTTTCCGTCCAGTTTCGGACTCTGGCTGCTGAGCTAGATTGGTCTGATAAAGTTCTTATTCCTATCTACTGGCGGGGACTGGCTGACCATGTTAAAGACGCTTTGGCTACCAGGGAGATTCCCGCCACACTGGAGAAGCTTATCTCCATATCTACCCGCATTGACCTCCGTTTTCACGAGCGGAGGTTGGAGCGGGCCCAGTGTAGGCAGAGGTTTCGGTTGGCTCCTACCTTTGCCAAACCTCTCGAATTCCCCGATCTGGCGTCCGAACCTCAAAAGGCCACAGAAGTTCCTCATGCAGGACCTAAGTCTCGGTCCGTCCGAGTATCCGTGGTTTGTAACCATTGTCAGCAGACAGGACACTATGCCAACAGATGTCCACAGCGATCGGGGAAGCGATCGCGTCTAGTGGCCCTGGGAGGAGGTTCACTAGAGACAGCGGCATTTTCCTCCAAGATAACATTTAAAGGGACAATCACTGTTGGTACTTCCATTCTCACCGCCGACCTTTGCGTGGACTCAGGAGCAGAGGGGAATTTCATGTCCTCTAGCTTTGCTCACCATCATGCAATACCTCTGGTGGCGCTTGACAAATCAGTGACTGTTCGGGTAGTGAATGGGTCGTCATTGCCCTCACAAATTACTCACCAGACTGTCCCACTTGCATTGTCTGTATCTCCTTCCCATCAGGAATTTATTTCCCTACTCGTCCTTCCCGAGGGAATAGACGAGATCCTACTAGGTATACCTTGGCTCCGTTTCCACTCCCCACATATAGAGTGGACTTCGGGTAGGATACTGGGTTGGAGTGATGCATGTACAGGCAGATGTTTCAGAAGTTGCGTTCAGGTTACCACTACTGAGTTACCCGCAGATCTTACTCCACTTCCCAAGCACTACTGGTCATATGCAGACGTGTTCTCCAAGAAGGCTGCGGAGACTCTTCCGCCTCATCGCCCCTATGACTGTCCTATCGACCTCTTGCCTGGCGCAGAACCTCCTCGGGAAGGGTCTATCCCCTCTCTCTTCCTGAGACAGAGGCCATGTCGCAATATATTCAGGAGAACCTGGCAAGAGGGTTTATTAGGAAGTCGGTGTCACCGGCAGGGGCGGGATTTTTCTTCGTGCAGAAGAAAAACGGAGAATTGCGTCCGTGTATTGATTACAGGGGTCTTAACGCCATCACCGTTAAAAACAAGTACCCGTTGCCCCTGATCTCTGAGCTATTTGATAGGCTTCGGGGAGCAAGGGTATTCACTAAACTAGATCTGCGCGGTGCTTATAACCTGATTCGCATCCGTGAGGGGGACGAATGGAAGACGGCTTTTAATACCAGGGATGGGCATTACGAATATCTGGTGATGCCCTTTGGGCTCTGTAATGCTCCAGCCGTTTTCCAAGACTTTGTCAATGACATCTTCCGGGATATGCTCTCCACCTCGGTCGTAGTCTATCTGGATGATATACTCATCTTCTCTCCAGATATTGACTCCCACCGGAGGGATGTTGGCAGGGTCTTCGATCTCCTACGGGCAAATTCCCTTTACGCAAAGTTGGAGAAATGTGTATTTGAGCAGGAGTCCTTACCTTTCCTGGGCTATATCATCTCCGCCCAGGGATTGGCTATGGATCCTGCCAAACTACAGGCGGTGATGGACTGGCAAGAACCCCACTCTCTAAAGGCGGTGCAGCGCTTTATGGGGTTCATTAATTACTACCGTCAGTTCATTCCCCACTTCTCAACTTTGGTAGCTCCCGTGGTTGCCCTTACCAAAAAGGGAGCTAATCCCAAATTGTGGTCTGAAGAGGTCTCCAAGGCCTTCACGTCTATTAAGTCTCATTTCGCTAGAGCTCCCATCCTACATCGCCCCGATGTTGATAAGCCATTTATATTGGAGGTGGATGCCTCGTCCGTTGGTGCTGGAGCAGTCCTCTTCCAAAAGGATGCTCAAGGTCGGAAGCATCCATGCTTCTTTTTCTCCAAGACCTTCACACCAGCAGAGAGGAATTATTCCATCGGGGACAGGGAGTTGCTAGCAATGAAGTTGGCCTTCTCGGAGTGGAGACATCTGTTGGAGGGAGCTCGCTTTCCCTTCCAAGTCTTCACGGATCACAAAAACCTGGTATATCTTCAGACAGCCCAGCGGCTTAATTCTCGCCAAGCCAGATGGTCCTTGTTCTTCTCCCGGTTTCATTTCACACTGCATTTCCTCTCGGGAGAGAAGAACATTCGTGCCGACGCTCTCTCTCGCTCTGTGTTGTCCTCGGAGGAGAAGGTGGAGGAGCCTCGGCTTATCGTCCCCACAGAGAGCCTGAGAACAGTGGCCCCGGTTTCGCTAGAGTCTGTGCCCCCGGGCAAGACTTTTGTGCCTACTAATTTGCGACCGGAGGTACTCTCTTGGGCACATTCGTCCAGGGTGGGTGGACACTTTGGGGCAAAGAGGACATCTGAGTTGCTGGCGAGGACATATTGGTGGCCGCATATGGTCCGTGATGTTGGGGACTATGTTCGGGCGTGTGTCTCCTGCGCCAAAAATAAGTCTCCACGACAACGGCCAGCTGGGTTACTTTACCCTTTGCCGGTGGCAGACAGGCCCTGGGAGATGGTTGGGATGGACTTTGTGGTGGGCTTGCCCAAGTCTCGGGGTTGCACCATCATTTGGGTAATCACCGACCATTTCTCTAAAATGGTGCATCTGGTGCCACTACCACGGTTACCTTCTGCACGGGCTCTGGCAGCGTTGTTTGTTAGGCACATCTTCCGTTTACACGGCATGCCGGACAAGATTGTCAGTGACCGAGGTCCACAGTTTGCGTCTCGGTTCTGGAGAGAGCTTTGTCGTCTACTCAGTATTGAGTTAAATCTCTCTTCAGCGTACCATCCTGAGACGAATGGGTTGGTAGAGAGGGCCAACCAGACCTTGGTCACCTATCTACGACATTTTGTCTCAGCCAGGCAGGATGACTGGGCATCCTTGCTACCATGGGCTGAGTTTGCATTAAACAATGCTGTGGCTGATTCCACCGGACAGACCCCATTCCTCCTGAACTACGGTCAGCATCCGCGGGTACCAGTGCCTATGCCCGTGTCTTCCGCCGATTCCAGGGTGGCAGACTGGGCTGTGGAGGCACGGGACATTTGGGACCGCACGCAGGATGCCATTCAGGCCTCCAAAGAGAGGATGAGGTCTTCGGCCGATGCCCATCGGCGCCCCGCTCCTACATTTGCTCCTGGGGATTTGGTGTGGCTCTCCGCCCGTAACATCAGGCTGCGAGTTGAGTCCACTAAGTTGGCACCCCGCTACCTGGGTCCTTTCAAGGTCCTCGAGCAGGTTAACCCTGTGGTATACCGTTTAGCTCTTCCACCACGCCTGGGTATCTCCGACACCTTTCACGTGTCCCTCCTGAAACCCGTGCTCATGTCCCGGTTTTCTGAGTCATCTGCCGGGACATCGGGTTCATCTGTGGATGACCATGAGGTGAACGCCATCGTGGGGTGTAAGGTGGTACGGGCCAAAAAGTTTTATTTGGTGGACTGGAGGGGCTATGGGCCTGAGGATAGGTCTTGGGAGCCTGCCGAGCATGTTCACGCTCCGCAGCTCATCGCTGCCTTTGAACGCAGCGAGGCCCAGAGAAGGGGGGGCCCTAGGAGGGGGGGTAATGTTAGGGTTCGAGTTCCCGCTCCTGCACAAGGGGAGTCTCGAACCAGTGCCGCTGCGGTCTCCCATTCGTCTCCGGCCGCAGTGGAGCCTGCTCAGCAGAGACGTCGTTCCAGGCGTCTTGCCCACTCCACTACTGGGCAGTGACTTGCTGCTGCCTTTCCTGGATCTGCTATTGTAGCCAGTTCTGGAGCAGACGTCTTTGGGATAAAGTCCTGCATTTTCCCTTCTGAGCGTGCCCAGAGTGAGATCTCTCATTGGAGATCAGGGGTCACATGCTCAGGTACTGCAGCGGCTCCTATTGGCCCGCCAGGAAGGCCCTGTTACTACTAGTCTTCTGAACAGGTTCTCATTGGTCCTTGTTCCTGGAAGGTCCTGTGGCTGTTGCTATAAAAGGGTAGCATGGCTGGGCCGCCATGCGCTAATATCAACCATTGTATGCTATGCGCCAGTGTGGTCATGCGTGTGTGTGGTTAGGGACCCGGCTGAAATAAGCCACTAGAATACCGGCATAACCGGTGAGGAGTTTGATTGCCGTATTCAGGGTCTGGCGTTCAGACGCCATAGATTGCGGGTGACTCCCGGGAGGACATTAGCGCATGACCACGTATTATGCTCGCTTAGCAATTAACCGTGTGCCTGAGAGCCTGACAGGACACGGCGTTTGTTCTCAGCGGCTCTGTGACGTAACAGGGTTCGCTCTCGACGCTAGACAGCGCCCTAGCGTTTTACTTTGCGGCTCACTGAAGCTAAGTGAGTTCGCACATATCGCCATATAGCACTGTGGCATCCCGTTAGCGGCTCTGTGAATTAACAGAGTCTGCACTTACTGCCACAACGCGCTACGGCGTTTATTTTAGCGACTCTGCGGGATAACAGAGTTCGCTACTTTCGTCATCTTACTAGCAGCAGGCTTTGCTTGCACGGTGGACCCCGGGCTGCGAACGCACCTCTCCACTTTATATATTTGGTGCGTTCCGCAGACCCTAACAATATTTATACACGTTTAGCAAAAAAATGGGTGCCAAAGCGACACCTGACATATCAAGGTTTTTTTATTTTGGCTTTTTTTTTCCTCTTTCCTAGTTGGCAGACCCGTGGGTCTGCAGTAGCTTTTTTCATGCATATTCATGGTTGTGCGTCACACAACCTTATCAGGTTAGCATAATTTTAGTTCACATAATTATTGTTCTCAGATAAGACTCTATTTGCACTTTTTTTTACTACTAGCTTCTACTTTATCGAATAGAAAAAGGGGGCAGCCTCTGTCACAACACAGACTATACAGGATGACAACCGAAGAACCATGGCTCTAGCTGGTGGAATACAGATCTGCTCCACTGCCCATCACTGAAATCACGAAGATGTATGGAGAACCCAAGTTGGTACAATCAGGTCACCTGGCCACATACCTCACAATGCTCCATCAGTTTCCTAAGCTTGCCGCTGCCTCCTTTCTCTGGATGCCCGCCAAAAGTAGGTTGCAAGTCATTGGGGTGGTTGGACCTGGATGCCCCTGGAAGTCACAATGACTCTGTCATTTGCACAATCTTGTGTTCTTGATGTGAATGTACTACATGTTGTTGACTATTGGTTTTCCAATAAAGTATTACTGCCGTGTGTTACCTTCACTCTGTGCTGTCTGAGTAGTATTCTGCCCAAGGGGAAGGGGTACGGGCGTTCAGTGGGATGAGCTATAGCACGTGCTATCTTTCTAAAGATAGTCAGGCCAGCGGACGAGGGCACCCACTGACCCTCGTGTCTCCAAATCTCCCATTGCCCTTTCAAGCCTTTTAATACAAGCACAGCCTTACTAATAATAAGTGACCTCAACGTATATAGCTATGAGTAAACAAGTCTTAACCAATGGTTCCTCACACACTATTCTTCACTGCTGTGATGTCACATGCACCATCTATAAAAGATCGTTTAATGATTTATAGCTTTCAATCCCTACTAGTGTTGAGCGATACGATACCGCAAGTATCGGGTATCGGCCGATATTAGCTGTATCGGCCTTTCGATATTTTGTTTCGATATTTTCCATATATCGTATACCGGAATCGGAAGTTCCCATAATTCTTTGAGAGGCAATGTGATTTTAGTCAGCCAATGAGGAATCCTAAGAAGTGTGGGCACATCCTGTACTGCTGCGGTCATGTTAACTAATGGCATGGCTGTGATTGGATGCTGAAATGATGTCAGAATGCACTATAAAAGGCGCCGCCGCCATTTTAGCGTCACTGTGCTGTGAATTCAGTTAGGGACAGAACGCTGCTGTGCTGACTCTGAGGGACAGTTAGAGATTGCGATTTAGTGTAGTGTGCTTTAGGCAGGCTAGCACCAACCGCTGTGTAAAGCTTCCTTTTGCCTGCAGTGTTGTTTTAACAGCTCTGCAAGGTGTGTGTGAGTGCAGGTGACGCTGCAGTTTGCTCTGCATGCAACGCTGTCTGTAGGCATCTGCACGTGTCACTCACAGACTCTTTTTTTTTCTTCAGTGTAATTCTTGCTGCTCCATGCAATTTAAATTTTAGTGTGACGTGCTTCCATTCGTATACAATACCTTGGTTGCAAACACTATAGAAGTAGACAAAGGAGTAGCCTTTCACAGATTGTGAACAGTTGTGTTTCAGTGTTCACTTCAGTCTGTGTTTTTTATTTTTGAGTGCACATCACGCTCCAGTTACTTGTTCAAGCACTGCTGCTTGTACTCTGCTGAGCGTGTCTCAGTGCCTCATCCTTTTCATTTCTCTCCAATTGGTTCTGCTCCATTCCATTTAAAATAAATATAATCTATTAGTGTGACGCGCTTCCATCCGTATCCAATACATTGGTTGCAAACACTATAGAAGTAGACAAAGGAGTAGCCTTTCACAGATTGTGAACAGTTGTGTTTCAGTGTTCACTTCAGTCTGTGTTTTTTATTTTTTGAGTGCACATCACGCTCCAGTTACTTGTTCAAGCACTGCTGCTTGTACTCTGCTGAGCGTGTCTAAGTGCCTCATCCTTTTCATTTCTCTCCAATTGGTTCTGCTCCATTCCATTTAAAATAAATATAATCTATTAGTGTGACGCGCTTCCATCCGTATCCAATACATTGGTTGCAAACACTATAGAAGTAGACAAAGGAGTAGCCTTTCACAGATTGTGAACAGTTGTGTTTCAGTGTTCACTTCAGTCTGTGTTTTTTATTTTTTGAGTGCACATCACGCTCCAGTTACTTGTTCAAGCACTGCTGCTTGTACTCTGCTGAGCGTGTCTCAGTGCCTCATCCTTTTCATTTCTCTCCAATTGGTTCTGCTCCATTCCATTTAAAATAAATATAATCTATTAGTGTGACGCGCTTCCATCCGTATCCAATACATTGGTTGCAAACACTATAGAAGTAGACAAAGGAGTAGCCTTTCACAGATTGTGAACAGTTGTGTTTCAGTGTTCACTTCAGTCTGTGTTTTTTTATTTTTTGAGTGCACATCACGCTCCAGTTACTTGTTCAAGCACTGCTGCTTGTACTCTGCTGAGCGTGTCTCAGTGCCTCATCCTTTTCATTTCTCTACAATTGGTTCTGCTCCATTCCATTTAAAATAAATATAATCTATTAGTGTGACGCGCTTCCATCCGTATCCAATACATTGGTTGCAAACACTATAGAAGTAGACAAAGGAGTAGCCTTTCACAGATTGTGAACAGTTGTGTTTCAGTGTTCACTTCAGTCTCTGCGTAATAACCACACTTAGGCTTTATAACTTTTCTGACTTTCTTTATCAATCTACCAAGATTAAGAAGTCAGTGAGTAAGGCACGTGGTCGTGGCCGTGGAGTTTCAGCAGGGAGAGGACGTGGGGATTCTGTGGCTGCTGCCGCCCTCAGTGACACAGCATCCACCATTTATCCCCGTGAGCGTTCCTTTATGCGCACTTTGGTAGGAGCTCGGCGTGCCCCCCTGCTGCGGGAAGAACAAATTGAAGCCGTTGTTGGTTGGATGGCAGCCAATGCATCGACTTCAATTCCTTCCACCTCCTCTCAGGAACACAACACTGTTGAGCAACCATCTGTCTGTTCACTGCCTGTCAAATTGGCCAGGCAGTTAGAGAGTTCTGTACAGGAGCCAGCTGAGTCTCTGCTTCTGTTCTCAGAATCTGTTGGCTCGCAAACACGGGCACAGGCAAGCAGCATTCTGCAATTTGAAGAAGAGGGAGTATGCAGTGATGCGCAACATCTGTGTCTCTCTCAATCTGAAGAGGCGGGTGAGCCAGTGCCGATGGACAGCATACCGCAGAACACATCTCATGATGATGATGAGACTCAGGTGCCAGGTTTTGTGGAGCATGGTGCTGCCCAGACCATCCAACAGCAGCAGGTGTTGGAAGAGGGTAGTGGAGATGATGAAGTCCGAGACCCAACATGGCGTGAGCAACAGGAAGGTGGTGGGAGAAGCTCTGAGGAAGAGATTGGCCCAACGGTACAAAGAGGAGGGAGAGGTAGGCTGCAGACTCGCTTGCCTGTAGCCTCCAGTTTGGCACGTGTTGGGAGCAGTTCTCTTACAAATATCAAAATTGGTGCTCCCATGACTTGCACTGCGTGGTCCTTTTTTGACAGACTTGTAGATGATATTTGCTATGTTCAATGCAAGCTGTGTAAGCAAAAAGTTAAAAGAGGTAAAAATATCAGTAACCTGAATACCACAAATATGTGGAAACATGTACGGACAAAGCACGTAGCTGAGTTACAAAGACACACTGGAGATGTAGGCCAACCTACAGCAGCACCTTCATCTTCAGGTCGTGTTGGAGCCTCTACCTCCAGCTCACACACACCTGGTTCGGCTTCCTCACAGGATCTCCATGGAAGAACCTCGGTCACTGTTGTCCATAGACAAACTGTTATTCCACCCACAGCAGCAAGTTCACAGTCATCGTCACACTCCCAGACCACAAAACAGCCATCGGTACCACAGGCATGGGATAAAAGACGGCCATACTCGGCAAACCATCCACGAGCACAGGCTCTGAATGCTGGCATTGCAAAACTGCTGTCCCTTGAAATGCTGTCATTCAGGCTGGTGGAGACAGACAGTTTCAGGAACTTTATGGCATTGGCAGTCCCACAATATAATGTGCCAAGCCGATTTTATTTCAGCAGGCAAGCCGTCCCTGCTCTGCAAAAACATGTCGAGGGAAACATTAAACATGCGCTACTAAACGCCGTCAGTAGCAGGGTCCACCTGACCACTGATGCGTGGACCAGTACCCATGGCCAGGGTCGATACCTTTCCCTCACTGCCCATTGGGTCAATGTTGTGGAGCCGGGTACAGATCTTGCCAGTGGCGCTGTACGTGTTCTGCCAACTCCAAGGATTGCAGGAATCCAGTCTGTACACATTGATTCCTCCTCCTACTCCAGTTCCTCAGAATCATCGCTGCACGAGCCGTCACGGTATACCTCCACATGGACCCGTGAACGCTTACCTGTTGCGACCGATATGAGCACAGCCGTGGCCAAACGTCAACAGGCCGTCCTGAAATTAATTTCCATGGGGAATCGAAGCCACACAGCGCAGGAGCTCTGGGATGCCATCAAGCAGGAGAGCGACGTGTGGTTTTTGTCAGCTAATCTCCAGCCAGGCTTGGTAGTGTGTGACAATGGCCGAAATCTGGTGGCAGCTCTGGGCCTTGGCAACCTCACTCACATACCATATCTGGCACATGTGCTCAACTTGGTCGTGCAGAGTTTTTTGAGGGACTATCCGGATCTTGATGCACTGCTGCACAAGGTCCGCCTAGAGTGCGCTCACTTGCGACGTTCCAGCATGGTCAGATCGCGCATTGCAGCTCTGCAAGTCAGATTTTGCCTTCCTGAACATCGCATCATATGTGACGTACCCACCAGGTGGAATTCCACGTTACATATGTTGGAGCGGTTGTGTGAGCAGCAGCCAGCAGTAATGGAGTATCAGCTGCAACAGGCGCAATCAACTCGCAATTTGCGCCGTTCACACTTCACCACTACTGAGTGGGCCTCTATGAAGGACATCTGCGACGTTTTGCGTGCGTTTGATGTCTCAACGCGGATGGCGAGTGCAGATGATGCACTAGTCAGCATGACTGTCCCCCTTATCTGCCTGCTTCAGAAATCACTGAAAGCACTAAAGGAAGAGGTTTTGGAAGAGGTGGAGGATGAGGAGTCACAAATTCAATTACCTTCAGGACAGTCAGCGCAACGTGGTTCCTCACAAAGGGCTGGGCAGGGCTCACTTTGTGAGGAGGATGAGGAGGAGTCAATGGAGGAGGAAGAAATCCCTACAGAGGGAGGTACACAACGCTCTAGTCAGTATGTAGAGCGAGGGTGGGGTGATGCAGAGGAGGCAGAGATGATGCCTCTTCCAGAGGACAGCCTTTGTTGGCCAGTTGGGAGTCTGCAGCACATGGTTGATTTCATGCTTCAGTGCCTGAGAAACGACCGCCGCATCGCCCACATTCTCACCACGTCAGATTATTGGGTGTACACCCTCCTAGACCCTCGCTACCGGGACAACTTACAAACCCTCATCACACCGGTGAACCGGGACCGTAAAATGCAGGAGTACCAAGACACACTGGTGCAATCCATACTGTTGTACATTCCAGCCGAGAGAGCTGCTGCTGCTACTGCTTTACAAAGCAGCTCTGTGCGTCGAGGCAGTGTAGACACCTCTACAACAAGAGGGAGCACAAGCAGCGCCTCTGCACAGGGCAAGAGCTGTATGTTACAAATGTGGCGAAGTTTTGTGACAGCGCCAGCAAGGTCTACACCATCCGAGACGGCTCCAGTCACCAGGAAGAAACGTTTCCGTAAGATGGTGACAGACTACTTGGCTTTCCCTCTAAGTGTACTCCCAGATGCCTCTTCCCCTTTCAAATTTTGGGTCTCTAAGTTGGATACATGGCCAGAGCTTAGCCAGTATGCATTGGAGGTGCTGGCTTGCCCTGCTGCCAGTGTATTATCTGAGCGCGTCTTTAGTGCTGCAGGTGGTGTAGTAACAGACCGTCGCATGCGACTATCCTCAGAGAATGTAGACCGGCTTACTTTTCTGAAAATGAACAAGGCATGGATCTCACCTGAATTTGCCTGTCCGTTTTCAGATTAAATAACTGTTTGGCAACGTTTTCCATGTCTCCTGTTATGTTCATCTTTCTACCACCTGAACTCTACTCCCTGGGCTACAACACCGCCATTTGTTGCTCGTAAGTAATTGGCAGGGGTACTGACTCCTGGCCAGCCTGGTTACAGCACGACAGCTGTTTCCTGGCAGTGTGAACGTCAATTATCCTCCAATAAGTTGTGCTGTCGTGTTGCATTCGGGTTAGCCGACTCTATGGTGCCTGCAGTTTAGGTGATTCCTATGTGTGCTGTGGGATATGTAAATAAAGGCTGTTTCCATTGTGACAATAGGACAAGCACCCACTGTAGGACTGTGTGATTCGGTAACTGCGGACGGCGTGCGTCCTGTCAACTTACATTTTCATGGGTGCGTTCTGCTACCCGTCCGGGGTCCAGTACCGTCAACTGGTTCTCCCCAGTGCCTTTGGCGTAGGTGCCTCCATCTCCGTATCCCAGTTCCACCAACGTCTGCTGGTCCTTGGTAGTGCTTTGGAGCACAGGTACCTCCTGCTTAGTAACCGTGTCACAGTAACGTCAGCTGGTACTCGGTTGTGACATTGCCTCTTTTCCTTCTGCTACCCGTCCGGGGTCCAGTACCGTCAACTGGTTATCCCCAGTGCCTTTGGCCTAGGTGCCTCCATCTCCGTATCCGAGTTCCACCAACGTCTGCTGGTCCTTGGTAGTGCTTTGGAGCACAGGTACCTCCTGCTTAGTAACCGTGTCACAGTAACATCAGCTGGTACTCGGTTGTGACATTGCCTCTTTTCCTTCTGCTACCCGTCCGGGGTCCAGTACCGTCAACTGGTTCTCCCCAGTGCCTTTGGCCTAGGTGCCTCCATCTCCGTATCCGAGTTCCACCAACGTCTGCTGGTCCTTGGTAGTGCTTTGGAGCACAGGTACCTCCTGCTTAGTAACCGTGTCACAGTAACGTCAGCTGGTACTCGGTTGTGACATTACCTCTTTTCCTTCTGCTACCCGTCTGGGGTCCAGTACCGTCTACTGGTTCTCCCCAGTGCCTTTGGGCTAGGTGCCTCCATCTCCGTATCCGAGTTCCACCAACGTCTGCTGGTCCTTGGTAGTGCTTTGGAGCACAGGTACCTCCTGCTTAGTAACCGTGTCACAGTAACGTCAGCTGGTACTCGGTTGTGACATTGCCTCTTTTCCTTCTGCTACCCGTCCGGGGTCCAGTACCGTCAACTGGTTCTCCCCAGTGCCTTTGGCCTAGGTGCCTCCATCTCCGTATCCCAGTTCCACCAACGTCTGCTGGTCCTTGGTAGTGCTTTGGAGCACAGGTACCTCCTGCTTAGTAACCGTGTCACAGTAACGTCAGCTGGTACTCGGTTGTGACATTGCCTCTTTTCCTTCTGCTGCCCCTCCGGGTTCCAGCACAGTCAGCTGGTCCTCGTTACTTCCATTGTCTCTTGCTCCATCTGATACCCGTCAGGGTTCCAGTAACGTCAGCTGGTTCTCGGAAATTAGACGACCTTAAAGACCACCCAGAAGAAGATGACGACAACAAGGACGACGAGCATGAAGCCAACCAGCCTGAACACCATCACAAAGAAAAAATAAAAGATTACCCAGAAGAAGATCACCAACAGGACAAAGAAGGTTAAGACAAACTACAAGATACAGAACAAGAGACAGAAGAACAATAAGCAGAAGATCAAAAAGCAGAAGAACATGAAGTATAAGACCAAAATGAAGAGCAAAATATATGCTCTAAATTCTAAGCAGAAGAAGACTAAGCAGTGTATGGGGGTGAGTCCGTTCCTCCTCGTGGTGCCCCTGGAAAATGCCTGCTGCTGCAGGCTAAACTGAACACGGACAAATACTGTTGTAATTTAAATCTTTTGTGACAGCAAGAACGGAAGAATGAAAAATTCATACTTTTACAGATTACAAGTACAGGAATCTCTGTCACAAATAAGAATATGATGAAGAAGATGAAGAGGAAGAAGATGAAGAATTTGAATATGAAGAAGATTAATAGTTTAATAATAACAATATGAGTAATGTAAACAAAAACATGAATAGCAAGAAGTTTAAGAAGAAGATTAAGAAGGTGAAGATGAAGAATAATTTGATGAGAAAGATGATGCTGCTGAAGATTATGAAGGAGAAAGTGTGTCAAAAGTTAAAAAGGTGAAGAGCATGGAAGTTGTGAAACATACATATTTGCCAAAATAGAAAAAAGGTTAACAACATTGTCAATTTGTTCGTCAATCCAAACGTATTTCCAAAAAAAAATATATTAATGCTATTCCAATGCATTGGGTTAAACATGTATGCCTTTATTGTCTCCTCAACCTCCCCCAATACATTCTACATTACTCTTTGTTGTTTCCTTCATGTACAATTAACCAACAAGGCAAGAATGGGTTTTTTTTAATGTCGATATTTGGTTCCCATAGACTTACATGGGACTTCCGGTATCGGTATCGGGTATCGCCGATATTTTAGTGATATCTGCGATACCATTCCGATCCGATATTTTTAGATATCGAGCAGTATCGCTCAACACTAATCCCTACCTTTATGGCTGTGCTGTCACATCTTCTCACTATCCAGCTTCACTATAAAATGGCTACTGCATTCCTCGCTGCTGCTGTTATACAGATATGACAGTCCTACCCAATTGACTATGCTATATAAGTGATGTGACAGTGAAAATGTATTTTGGGGAAGTACAATAAGCCACACCCAGGGTCATGTAAGCCTTATCATGTTGATCCATTCTTCTACAATATGAAATATAAAGCGAATACTTTATGTTAGCTAACACAGAAATTTGTGGTCGGAAACTGGCCGGGTCAATCTGAAAAAAATTTCAGGACAGACAAATGCCCTTGCACAATATTCGAACTTGCAGGACCTTTTTCTTCAGGCTCAGGGCAATAGGAGAAGGTCCTTTATAATGCCGTATCAACAAAATGTTAGAATAATGCCAAAAGAAGCACACAAATGCCTACCACGGTAAAGGATGTATCACAATAATAAGTGATTGGGAGAACATTCAGTGCTTGAAGGCTAATAGATAATTAAAATGTTATCATTTCAAGTTGATGACATTTGTTCTGTACTTGGTCATTTTCAATGTTTTTAAATCATGATCTGTAATACTGCTAGAAATATCAGAAAGAAGTCCTATCAGACAATATACGTGACCAATTTTTTTCAATTTTGCTAATTTGTAGGCTCTAATACAAGAAAAGGTTACAATTTACAGATTATAAAAGCTGATATAACTACTTTATCTGGCCTCATATTTGAAAAAGCAAGTGCGAAGCCAAGTGGACGAGATGAGAAGGCACATCCTGAAACTTTGCCCTGGGCACCAAGAGAGTTCCCCTATAGGCTGGGATCACACATGCGAGGAATACGGCCGAGTCTCACATGTTAATACCTGGCACTGCCGCCTCCCTTAGGAGCGGAGCGTGCGGCTCCATGTATTGCTATTCGGTCAGATGCTCCACTCCCGAGGCCGGTGGCAGTGCCGAGCATTAACATGCAAGACTCGGCCGTATTCCTCGCATGTGTGATCCCGGCCTTACTGTGGTGTCGCTTTTGGTATCACTTCTCTGGATAAATGGGTTGAACGGCAGAGTAGACACAGAACCAAGTGAATGCTGCTAAAAATGGGATAAAACTTTAAATTTCTGGGCTGCCCATCAATAGTAGTATGGTCAGAGCAGCAAGTATCATATATGGACAACTGAAGGTCAGGAGCTTACTGTGCAGAAAATGGAGAATAATGTGACAGTCTGTTCTAAATGATGTGGATGGTAAGAGAATAGTCATTCAAAATCTAAGTCTACTTATTGACAGACCATAATCTCAGCCAACTTTTTTGTTTTAGTTTTTCTGTTACTGTGTTCTTAGATTCACAGCCCTTTTGTTAAAGTTGCCATATGATGGCTTCTTTTTGGTATCAAAAGTTTAGAAACTAGTATAGAAAACAAAAATAAAATATTTTTTAGGCTGGTTTGTTTTCACAATGTTTACCAATTATATTAATAATATGTCACTTGCAGTACAGATACAAGGGCAAATGAAGTGATATTTTGTATAAGATTTTTGTATTTTGCTACTTCTGCAAAAAAAATATAATTAAACTAAATAAAAACACAAGAAAAATATTTATGTTTAGGTACACATGGTCAGTAAATGCTGCAGGGTTGGACACTGTGTACTTGTGCAGTGTCCAACCCACAGTGTCCAGATGTTACAGCATAGTGGATGGGATTTTAAAAACTCCCATGCACACTAAGCATGCACCGACGCCCTCACAGCAGCTTGTCTATTTATCTTGCGGAAACTCGAGCCTCCGTTAGATAAATTTCACCCATACAATGTATTGGACGCCGTAAATCCACATGGTTCAATCAACACATGCGGATTCACCTGTGTTCAATAGCCGGCAGCGCTTTGGATGCAGCGGGCATGTGCTGTGTCCAAAGTGCTGACAATTACTATGAGTAGTATAATCGTGAGTATTCGGTACTCGGCGAGTAATGAAGTACTCGCGGTACTCGAAACATAGCGAGTACTTCACTACTCGCCTCGCAATATTTGGATCTCCCGCCCAGCATTTGCCAATCACAGTAATGCTGCAGCCTTCTTGGTTGTGGCATTACTATGATTGGCTGGCCGCCCAGCGTCATACATGATTCATAGCCTATGACTCGTAGGCTCTATATTATCCCTGCCGCTGCCATTTTCTGCACATTGCATGCAGAACACAGCTAGTGTAGGGAGAGTGTGAGCAGCTGCTAAGGAGAGTTGTGTTTATTTGTGTAAATCGTCCAGAAATTCTCTGTAAAACCCAAAAGCTCTTTTCAGAGCTGAAAGTATAAGGTCAGGGACTGAGTAGTGACAGTTTTCCCAGCTATTTTTGGGGTCACATTTACCCCTGCAGGGCAATTTTTTGTGCTGTTGCGGGGCTGTGTTCACAGCGACTAGGACGCACGGGACTGCACAACTGACACGCAGCCAGCACCGCTGTCTTGTGTGGTGACTGGGGTGCGTAATCTCGCCTTAAACCTCAGGGCAATTTTTTTGTGGCAGCACCGCTGTCTTGTGTGGTGACTGGTGTACGTAATCTCACCTTAAACCTCAGGGCAATTTTTTGTAGCAGCACCGCTGCCTTGTGTGGTGGCTTTGTAGGGTCCAGCAGACAATTACTCGCATTTTCCATTGACTAACATTGGACTCGCTACTCGTACCGAATACCCGAGTATTACGATATACTCGGTACGAGTATAGCGAGTCTGAATATTTCACTACTCGCTCATCCCTACCTATGAGGTAAACTTTAAGTAGAAAGCATCACTCACCACTGCCATTCCATAAAAATCAGTTTCATCAGATGCAATACAAAAACAAAGAGTCAATGAGCGACAGCTGTTTTACATAAGACCCTGAAGAAGCGTATGGTTATGCGAAACAGCTGTTGCTCATTCAGCTTGTGTCTTTGTATTACATGATGGAATAAGCCAATTTTTCTGGAATGCCAGTGGTGAAAGTTGCTTTCTTTTCTTCTTAAACTTTACCTCACAAGTTTGAATCTGCAAGCTGAGCACCGCAGCAGTATCTGAATATTAACTCTAAATATATCGATTCGCTGGTCAATTTCCTTTTGGTTTTGTGGCGTATTTTGCAGTGCCAGAGTTGTTTTGTTATCTTTGCTACAATTGTTTTTGTACCTCTGTAATCTCAAAACTTTTTTTTTCTGTTAATTTTTGCAGGATAAGGTCTGATTTTCATTTGTACCATTTTAGGCTACACATAGCTTTTTGATCATAGCTTTTTTCTTGTTACCTTAAAGGGAACCTGTCAGCAAAATTTTGCAATGTAAAGTAAAGACATGGCTGTAATGGTGCTGTAATACTGATCACATTGCTACCTTTGGTGAAGCAATCTGCATTATTGTTCTTCTTTAATCAGCATTTGCAGTTTTCTTCTAATTAGATTTTGATGCACAAGGGCTGGACTGTGCACTGAGTCTTCTCCCTGTCAGTGATCCACAGTCCCTCCGACAGCCTCTAGCCTTTGAATCACCGGCCTCCTATGTTTGAAATCTCAGCAGTGACCTGTCATTCAAAGACTGGAAACAGGCAGATGGACTATGGATCACAGACGGGGAAAAGGGGGAAAAGACCCAGTGCACAGTCCGGCCCCTGTGCACCAAAATCGAATTAGCAGCAAATTTGAAATGCTGATTACAAAATAACAACAAAGCCGATTACTAAACCAAAGGTATCAATGTAATCTATATTACATATATTACAGTGACATTGCTGCCACATTACAAAATTGTGCTGACAAAATCCCTTCATAGGTGTTGTCAGCCTTAAGCTACAAGTCTGCATTCACTCTATGTGACTGCAGACTTGTGAATCCTCACATCATACGCACTGCACGCTGTGAGGATTCTCCTGTACAGGAAGTTGGGTCATCATGTGATGTGCAAACTCCTGGCCACATTATGATTAGGTGGGCACAGTCTCACTCAATGCAATTTTATTGAGCAGTGACTTAAACAGTCTAGTCGGAATGTGACCAGGAGTATGCATATGGCATAATTGCATTCACAACACTGCTTGCTCACGATGCTGGCACCGGAAAATCCCCAGAGCACACAGTGCACACGATGTGAGGATACACAAGTCTGCAGTCACATAGAGTGACTGCAGATTTGTAGCTTGAGACCGGACAAACCCTTTAAAGTAGATGTTACAACCTACTATTACTACTAGTGATGAGCGAGTATGCTCGTTGCTCGGGTTTTCCCGAGCATGCTCGGGTGATCTCAGAGTATTTGGAAGTGCTTGGAGATTCAGTTTCTGTTGCCATAGCTGCATGATTTGCAGCTATTTGACAGCCTAAATACATGTGGGGATTCCTTAACAAACAGGCATTCCTCACATGTACTCAAGCTGTCCAGCAGCCATAAATCATGCAGCTGCGGCAATAGAAACTAAATCTCCGAGCACTTACAAATACTCGGAGATCACCCGAGTATGCTCAGGAAAACCCAAGCAACGAGTATACTCACTCATCACTACCTACTACCTATTTTTGCTGCAGCCTCTTGTCTCTGGCAGTCACTTTTATCTTCTCAGCTCAGGGATAGCAGTCTAATTAGTGGTTCCTTCCAGGGGACCCGACCCACAATGATTGCTGGAAGGAAGAAATGTAAAGCGCCATGGAATAAATGGCGCTATAATAATGAATAATAATAATAATTAAACATTTATCAGATCAAACACTGAATAGGCGCAGTAGGAAGAGTGTCACATTTTAATATTTCAGCAGGCAAATTCCTTTACTCTTTTAAACTGTCATTCGAGCAAATTTCAAAGACGCAAATGTTCCTATCTTTGTATGACAGTGTGCTTCGAGCAATCTACAGCCAACATCCACCCAAACCCACTACAGTAAACACATCTGGAATTACAATAAGTGCAGGTTTCTGGTCTGCTTTTAGTACATTTGCAATCAAAATTCTTCAACTCCTGGTGCAAATTAGGTTTATTAGCAAAATTTACAAACTTTCTGCTGTTTGCATGAAATTAATCAAACAAGACCAATCAAAATATCTCAACATAGCTAATATGACGTGGTTCAACACAAATTCAACAAAAATTCCACTTTTAACGACCAATGCAGCCATCCTTAGTATTTACAAGATCCCTTTTGGCAGTAATAACCTGCTGCAAATGTGACGCAAAGCCGAACACCAGCTTGTGGCACTGTACATGAAGAACATGAAGCGCGCATCTCATCGGCAATGGCCTCCAGTTCTCTAATATTCTCAGAATTGCATTGTGCAGCACCCTTCTTCAATTCTTCAAATTCCATCAAAGATTTTCTATGGGGCTCAAGTCAGGCAATTGTGATAGCTGCTCCAAAAAATAGTTAGGTGTTTATTTTATTTTTGCCACCGATCACCATGGTTGTGTAGCAAATTTTGCAGTGGAAAAAGCCTTCTACATATGGATTTTTTTGAAGATTTTAGAAGCATACTGAATAATATACCGTATATACTCGTGTATAAGCCGACCCCCCTAATTTTGCTACAAAAAACTGGGAAAAATTATTGACTCATGTATAAGCCGGGTGTATAAACTGCCCTCCTGCTCTGTGCTGCCCCCGTCCTCCTCTATGCTTCCCCGTCCACCGATCTCCCCCCCGTCCTGCTCCACGCTTCCCCCGTCCACCGATCTCTCCCCCGTCCTGCTCCACGCTTCCCCTGTCCACCGATCTCTCCCCCGTCCTGATCCATGCTTCCCCCGTCCACCGATCTCCCCCCCGTCCTGCTCCACGCTTCCCCGTCCACCGATCTCACCCCCGTCCTGCTCCACGCTTCCCCCGTCCACCGATCTGCCCCCCGTCCTGCTCCACGCTTCCCCCATCCACCGATCTCCCCCCCGTCCTGCTCCACGCTTCCCCCGTCCACCGATCTCCCCCCGTCCTGCTCCATGCTTCCCCCGTCCTCCGTTCTCCCCCGTCCTCCTCTATGCTTCCCCGTCCTCCTCTATGCTTCCCCCGTCCTCCTCTATGCTTCCCCTGTCCACCGTTCTCCCCCCCCGTCCTGTTCCGTGCTCCTTGTCCTCTCCTCCATCATACTCACCCCTCCCCGTGCCATCGCTGAGCGTCCCTGCAATCCTGCGTTCTCCCCGTCTTCCTGCAGCTCTTCATCACTGAGCGGTGATGTAATACCGCTCATTAAGACCATGAATATGGAGGCCACGCCCATGGGAGTGGCGTCGCGTCCATATTACATGACCTTAATGAGCGGGTATTACATCACCGCTCAGTGCAGAAGAGCTGCAGGAAGGGGAGAACGCAGGATTGCAGGGACCCTCAGCGATGGCACGGGGAGGGGTGAGTATGATCCCAGCCACCGGCTCCTGCCGCGGCATCCCCTCCCCCGCTGGTTTCTGCCCTATGACTCGTGTATAAGCCGAGGGGGCATTTTCAGCACGAAAAAAGGTGCTGAAAATCTCGGCTTATACACGAGTATATACGGTAGTTACATTTGCAATTATAATCTGCCCCCTATTGTAAAATAGGATTTTTTGCAAAATTCTGCTGTTTGAATCAAGCAATCAGAGGTGAGTGGAAAAATTTTTTTAGTCCACCTGGTGTTGGCGCTTTGTGGGGGCCATTGTTGCTTTTGTTCTTTGTTCGTGGGGTTGCATAAGCCAGAGCTGACGTGGTTTGGTCTGGCAATATGGGTGATGTTGCCACATGGCTTGTTCTCCCTAATATTGTACTGTCGTGGTAGAGGTCACTCTGCAATGTTACACCTAAGAGGTTCGTTGTGCCGTGGTAACGGCTTGTACGCTATGATCAAAATGTTAACTAAGAACCTCATGTTGAGTTTTTTAGATATTGCTTAGCACATCAGCTTATAATATTTGTATGTACACAGTCTATGCTTTTTTAAAAAACTTATGGACTAATTATTCCGATCGTTATGGTGAAAATAAAAGGGAGTAGGATCAACCATCCTAAGCGGCCTATCTATATGAGCATGTAGGTTATAGGAAGCTGAATAAATGAAATGGTCAGCATGCAATATATAAAGTGCATATGCACATATTGGATTCTAATCTGTATTAAAAATGAGACTGCAAAAAATCAAAAACAAAAGTACCTGAAGCATTGCTGTATCACTCCCATGGTGCCAGTAAGACAAGCGCAGGTATCTGGGCTGGTTTCACCCTTCATATGTGGTTGCTGGTCCGGCAGTGCAGAAGTCAGATCTGAAATGTCCATCTCCGAACCTGGTCGGCTTTCACCTGCGCTTGCCTTACTGGCACCATGGGAGTGATACAGCAATGCTTCAGGTACTTTTGTTTTGATTTTTTGCAGTCTTGCTTTTATACATTCAGGAGGCCGTAATGGCACAGCGAATATAAAAAACGTAGAGTAGGACTGCCCCATATCAGAATGCCTTGTCGTGGCGGGGTGGCTCAAAGAATTGATCAATTATTTGCCAAATGTCTCATTTTTAATACAGATTAGAATCCAATATGTGCATATGCACTTTATATATAACATGCTGACCATGTGCGGCGCTGGCTTCTCCCCCTTTTTCTTTTTTTACCCAACACGATACTCGATTGAGTATCAAGCGTACTCGAATAACCCCTTATAATAAAAACTCCTATACTTCAATTAACTAAAATATATAATTACCTGAAACTATGGTGGTGTCAACTATTGGCTATGGCCTTTATTAACCCCTTAATGTCCAATGATGTGCACAGTCCGTCATGGCAAGGTGTCAGTTTTGGCACCTTGACGGACTGTGCACATCATGCCTTTGAACTACCACTGCGTGTAAACACGCAGTGGTAGTTCAGTGCCGACAGCTGTCACAGACAGCTGACAGGCACAGCAAGTGGTGCGGGGACCTTTGCAGTCTGTCCCCGCACCTACAGCGCTGTGATTGGTCAGTCAATGTGACTGACCAAACACAGCAGCGATCAGGGAGTAGAGGCTGAAATTTCAGCCTCTTCTGCCCGATCAGTGCAGGAGCTCGGCGCTGCAGTGGCCGAGCTTCCTGTACAGACAGCCAGGAGCGGCGCCCCCGCCGCCCCTGGCTGTTAACCCCCTGACTGCTGCGATCGAGCGCGATCGCAGCGCTCGGGGGAGAGGCAGAGGGTCGGGAGCTCCCTCTGCCTCAGATCGGCGCCTCAAAATGTATTTGCAGGGCCCTATCTCTGCCTTGATGACCCGGGCCTTGTCATGACAACCTCCGGGTCATCTAACTACGGAGAGCTGCTGTGATCATTGTCACAGCAGCTTTCACTATAGGTACAATGCATTGCAATGCTGGAGCATTGCAATGCATTGTAACTGCAATCAAAAGTAAAAAAGTGAAAATCCCATAAAGGGACAAGGTAAAAAAAGCATTTTTAAAAAAAAATTGTAAAAAAATGTTAAAAAATAATTTAAAAAAATTCTCATAAAAAATACACATTTTTATGTAATAAAAAAACAAAAAAACAAAAAAAATACACATGTTTGGTATCGCCGCGTCCGTAAAAATCCCATCTATAAAAGCGTAACCCTAGTTAACCCCTTCAGTGAAATCCGTAAAAAAAAACAACAAAAAAGTAGTAAATTATACTTTTTCCAAGCGGTATCATCATACAGCTTGGAAAAAGTGCAATAACACACGATCAAAAAGTCGGATATAAATAATCATGGTACCGTTGAAAACGTCATCTTGTCCCGCAAAAAACAAGCCGCTATACAGCATCATCAGCAAAAAAAAAAAAGTTATAGCTCGCGGAAAAAACTGATGCAAAAATAATTATATTTCTATAAAAAAATTTTATTGCGTAAAAAACGCCAAAACATAAAAAAAATATAAATGAGGTATCGCTGTAATCATAGTGACCCGAAGAATAAAGCTGCTTTATCAATTTTACCACACGTGGAACGGAGGAAAAAAAAAAAAAATTCCTGAATTGCTGGTTTTTGTTCATTCTGCTTCCACAAAAATCGGAATAGGACGTGATCAAAAAACGTTATGTGCCCGAATATGGTACCAATAAAAACGTCAGCTCGTCTCACAAAAAATAAGCCCACAGATAACTCTGTCGGACGAAATATGGAAAAATTATAGCTCTCAATATACGGCGATGCAAAAATTTCTTACAAAAAATTCTTCCAAAAAAAAGCATCTTTTAGTGTGTGACAGAAGCTAAATATGAAAAAAGGGTATCAATCTGGTATCGCTGTAATCGCACCGACCCGAGGAATAAAGTGGCCTAATCACTAATACCACACGAGGAACGGTGTAAAAAATAAAACCAATTCTTCACCTTTTGTGGATTTGTTCATTCTGCCTCCCAAAGATCGCAGTAAGGCGATCACAGTGGTTCCCCCCCACATATGGGATATCAGTGTACTCAGGACAAATTGCATATCAACTTTTGGGGTCCTACTTCTCCTGTTACCCTTATAAAAATAAAAATTTGGGGGCAAAAAGGTCATTTTTGTGGAAAAAAATACGATTTTTATATTTTCATGGCTCTACGTTATAAACTTCTGTGAAGCCCTTGGGGGTTCAAAGTGCTGACCACACATCTAGATAAGTTCCTTGGGGGGTCGAGTTATCAAAATGGGGTCACTTGTGGGGGGTTTCTACTGTTTAGGCACATCAGGGGCTCTCCAAGCGCAACATGACACCCGCAGACCATTCCATCAAAGTCTGCATTCAAAAACGGTGCTCATTCCCTTCCGAGCTCTACCATGCGTCAAAATAGTGGTTCCCCCCCACATATGGGGTATCAGCGTACTCAGGACAAATTGCACAATAGCTTTTGGGGTCCTATTTCTCCTGTTACCCTTATAAAAATAAAAATTTGGGGGCAAAAAATTATTTTTGTGGAAAAAAATATGATTTTTTTATTTTCACGGCTCTACGTTATAAACTTCTGTGAAGCACTTGGGGGTTCAAAGTGCTCACCACATATCTAGATAAGTTCCTTGGGGGGTCTAGTTTCAAAAATGGCATCACTTGTGGGGGGTTTTACTGTTTAGGCACATCAGGGGCTCTCCAAACGTGACATGACACCTGCAGACCATTCCATCAAAGTCTGCATTTGAAAACGGCGCTCCTTCCCTTCCGAGCTCTGCCATGCGTCAAAATAGTGGTTTACCCCCACATATGGGGTATCAGCGTACTCAGGACAAATTGCACAATAACTTTTGGGGTCTTGTTACCCTTTGGAAAATAAAAATTGGGGGTGGAAAAATCATTTTTGTGGAAAAGATATGATTTTTCAATTTTACGGCTCTACGTTATAACCTTCTGTGAAGTCCTTGGGGGTTCAAAGCTCTCACAACACATCTAGATAAGTTCCTTGGGCGGTCTAATTTCCAAATTGGGGTCACTTGTGGGGGTTTTCCACTGTTTAGGCACACAGGGACTCTCCAAATGCGACATGGCGTCCACTCTCAATTCCAGCCAAAAAAGTCAAATGGCGCTGCTTCCGTTTCGAGCTCTGCCATGCGCCCAAATAGTAGTTTACCCCCACATATGGGGTATCAGCGTACTCAGGACAAATTGCACAATAACTTTTGGGGTCTTTTTATCCTTTGGAAAATAAAAATTGGGATGAAAAGATCATTTTTGTGGAAAAAATATGATTTTTTAATTTTATGGCTCTACGTTATAACCTTCTGTGAAGCCCTTGGGGGTTCAAAAATCTCACAACACATTTGGATAAGTGCCTTGTGGGGTATAGTTTCCAAAATGGGGTCACTTGTGGGGGGTTTCCACTGTTTAGGCACATCAGGGACTCTCAAAATGCGACATGGCGTCCAATCTCAATTCCAGTCAAAAAAATCAAATGGCGCTGCTTCCCTTCCGAGCTCTGCCATGCGCCCAAATAGTGGTTTACCCCCACATATCGGTATCAGCGTACTCAGGACAAATTGCACAATAACTTTTGGGATCCTTTTATCCTTTGAAAAATAAAAATTGGGGGTGAAAAGATCATTTTTGTGGAAAAAATATGATTTTTAAATTTTACGGCTCTATGTTATAACCTTCTGTGAAGCCCTTGGGGGTTCAAAGTGCTCACCACAGATCTAGATAAATTCCTTGGGGGTCTAGTTTCCAAAATGGGGTCACTTATGGGGGGGTTTCCACTGTTTAGGTACATTAAGGACTCTCCAAACGCGACATGGTGTCCGCTCTCGATTCCAGCCAATTTGACATTCAAAATCTTAAATGATGCTCCTTCCCTTCTGAGCACTGCCGTGCACCTAAAGATTGGTTTTCCCCCACAAATGGGGTATTGGCGTACTCAGGAGAAATTGTACAACAAATATTGTGGTTCATTTTCTCCTGATACCCTTGACAAAATTTAAAAAATTGTGCCAAAAGAAAAATTTTGGGAAAAAAAGTTAAATGTTCATTTTTTCCTTCCACATTGCTTCAATTATTGTGAAGTATCTAAAGGGTTAATAAACTTCTTGAATGTGGCTTTGAACACCTTAAGGGGTGCAGTTTTTAGAATGGTGTCACTTTTGGGTATTTTCTGCCATATAGACCCTTCAAAGTCACTTCAAATGTGAGGTGGTCCCTAAAAAAATGGTTTTGTAAATTTTGTTGGAAAAATGAGAAATTGCTGGTCAATTTTAACACTTATAACTTCCTAACAAAAAAAATGTTTGGTTCCAAAATTGTGCTGATGTAAAGTAGACATGTAGGTGTCATGGGTGCATCGCCACGAAGATCGTCGCGATTGCACATTCTGACTTCTCACAGCTGAGCTGCTGTTTCTTTGTGTTTGGTAATGAGAGAGTTAATTTTACCTAGCTCTTTGCTAAGACTAGGTCCAGCCTCGCCCGGCTGCTTTGGATTATGTTCTAATTAGTTTCCTTTATATTCCTGCCAGTCTGGGTGTTTGATGCCGGTGAAAGCATTCATATAGTTTAGCAGACTGGATCGGTTCTGGGAATACTTAAGCTAAGAGCTCCTTAGTTGTTTTTACTCTTACAGCTTATAGTTTATCTCTGAGACCTAAGGTGTTCCTACTGTGTGTGAGTGTTGTATGTAAGACTTTATTTACTTTATTTCTTATCTTTCTTGTTTGTCTTTCTGTTCATTAACCGTTACCTGGTCATTCCCTTTGGTGGTATTCAGGGTCCTTCTTAGGACTAGAATACAGTTGGCAGGGATTGATAGGAGACAGGGTTTACGCTGGTGGCCTGGACCTCTGTACCTTTAACAGTACCTCCAGGTTGAGGGATTAGTTAGGACCCCAGTTAGGGTCAGCTTAGACCCCGGTCACCCTCTAGCCGGAGACAGCGTATAACGGATTCCGTTCTGACCCACTGGACTTTCTGTCAGGTAAATCTATGTTATCATATAGCTATGCGCATGTTATATAGTATGTTGCCCTTTTGATATAGATTATTGTCATCACATATATATATCTGCTATACAGCGTGACATTTTCACCGGCCCATACTAAAGATTCTCCCCAGCTATCATGGATCCAGTAGCCCAGCTGGCCCGGCAGTTGCAGGGATTGTCCATGGAGTTGGCAGACATTAAGTCCAAGGTTTTGTCCCCCCCGGAGCAAACCAGATCTGAACCTAAGGTTGCTCTCCCGGACAGGTTCACTGGTGGGCGGGACAAATTTTTTACTTTCCGGGAGGCATGTAAATTGTACTTTCGGCTGCGGCCTCGGTCATCTGGGAGTGAAGAGCAGAGGGTGGGAATTGTTATCTCGCTCTTACAAGGGGATCCTCAATCTTGGGCGTTCTCTATTCCTACAGGCTCCCCAGATCTCCAGTCAGTGGATCGATTTTTTACTGCCCTGGGTCTGGTATATGATGATCCGGATCGAGTCTCCCTTGCTGAAACAAGGTTACGTAAAATACGGCAAGGAAATCGTCCAGCGGAGGAATATTCTTCTGAGTTCCGTAGATGGGCAACAGATACTCAGTGGAATGACCCAGCTCTTAGGAGCCAGTTTTGTCAAGGGTTGTCTGACAAATTAAAGGATGTGTTGGCTCAGTATGATTCTCCTCCATCACTGGAGGCTGCTATGGCCCTCGCTATTCGCATTGATAGACGTCTTCGGGGAAGACGTGAGGTAACTCCGCCCCCCGTGATGACTCCACCTACTACTAAAGTCCCTTATACTGAGGTTCCCCTGGTCTGTTCTGAGGAACCCATGCAGTTGGGAGGGACATCATTTTGTAGGAGGGAATCAGCGGTGCGCCGCAAGACTAGAAGGTGTTTCTTTTGCGGGAGAGAGGGACATTTTGTTGGGGGGTGTCCATCCCGGACCTCTTTGAACCAAGGAGTTAACCTGGGAGTGTGTATTTCGTCCCCAAATCCCTCTCAGTTTCTCGTGCCTGCGGAGGTGGTGATTGGTACTAGAACTGAGAGGATTTCTGTTTTTCTTGATAGTGGGTCCGGGGCTAATTTGGTGGACACTCGGTTTGCCCAGGTGCATGGTATGCAACTGAGTGTATTGGCCAAACCGGTCCCTATACTCTCTATTGATTCTAGACCTCTTGGTCAAGGTAGCTTGGTACAAGCTGTTCATAACATAGATCTTCGAGTAGGGGCAATACATAAAGAGCAATTGTCTTGTTATGTGTTGGAGGGTCTGCCTGCTCCTATTGTGTTGGGACTTCCTTGGTTGGCTAAACATAACCCAGTGATTGATTGGCAATCCAGAAAGATAAGCCAGTGGGGTGAATTTTGCAAGAATAACTGCATGAGCACGGTCATCGGTGCGGTTGTGCCTAGGACTTTGCCTCCTTTTCTGGAGGACTTTTGGGAGAAGTTCTCAGAGGAGGGGTGTAAAGAGTTACCTCCTCATCGCACATATGACTTCTCAATAAAGTTGCTTCCTGATGCCTTATCTCGTACTTTTCCAGGGGTCGGGAAGACGGATGATCCGGTTCCTATTCCTCAGGAGGGAGTTGTAGTGTCAGCTGTATGCTCTGAGCTTGAGGGGGAGGTATTGGGGGCTCAGGGGACGCCCCTGTGGGACTTCCAGGGAGACTGATAGTTCCAGATCGTTTAAGACTGAAGGTTACGGAGAACCCTTACAAACGGATGGCTGATAGGAGGAGAGTTTCTGGTCTAGATCTGAGGGTGAACGATCTGGTGTGGTTGTCTACCAGGAATATAAAACTTAAAGTTCCCTCCTGGAGGTTGGGTCCCAGATTCATCGGGCCATACAGGATCAGTTCCATAATTAATCCTGTGGCATTTCGTCTGGACCTCCCTCCTACGTTTAAAATTCATAATGTGTTTCACAAGTCATTACTTAAAAGTATGTGGCACCAGTCATACCGTCACCTCTACCTCCTCCTTCAGTGGTAGTCAATGATAACGTGGAAGTTCATTGGAGGGGGTATGGTCCTGAGGAGAGGACGTGGGTCCCTGCGTCTGATGATAACGCAGATCGATTGGTTCGGACCTTTCACACAATTTACCCGGACAGACCTGGTCATGAGGGTCCGGAGGCCCCTCGTAGAAGGGGGGGTACTGTCATGGGTGCATCGCCACGAAGATCGTCGCGATTGCACATTCTGACTTCTCACAGCTGAGCTGCTGTTTCTTTGTGTTTGGTAATGAGAGAGTTAATTTTACCTAGCTCTTTGCTAAGACTAGGTCCAGCCTCGCCCGGCTGCTTTGGATTATGTTCTAATTAGTTTCCTTTATATTCCTGCCAGTCTGGGTGTTTGATGCCGGTGAAAGCATTCATATAGTTTAGCAGACTGGATCGGTTCTGGAATACTTAAGCTAAGAGCTCCTTAGTTGTTTTTACTCTTACAGCTTATAGTTTATCTCTGAGACCTAAGGTGTTCCTACTGTGTGTGAGTGTTGTATGTAAGACTTTATTTACTTTATTTCTTATCTTTCTTGTTTGTCTTTCTGTTCATTAACCGTTACCTGGTCATTCCCTTTGGTGGTATTCAGGGTCCTTCTTAGGACTAGAATACAGTTGGCAGGGATTGATAGGAGACAGGGTTTACGCTGGTGGCCTGGACCTCTGTACCTTTAACAGTACCTCCAGGTTGAGGGATTAGTTAGGACCCCAGTTAGGGTCAGCTTAGACCCCGGTCACCCTCTAGCCGGAGACAGCGTATAACGGATTCCGTTCTGACCCACTGGACTTTCTGTCAGGTAAATCTATGTTATCATATAGCTATGCGCATGTTATATAGTATGTTGCCCTTTTGATATAGATTATTGTCATCACATATATATATCTGCTATACAGCGTGACAGTAGGAAATGTTATTTATTAACTATTTTTTGTGACATATCTCTCTGATTTAATGGTATAAAAATTAAAAGTTTGAAAATTGCAAAATTTTCAAAATTTTTGCCATATTTCCGTTTTTTGAATAAACAAGCACACGTTATATCGAAGAAATTTTACTACTATCATGAAGTACAATATGTCATGAGAAAAAAATCTCAGAATCGCCAAGATCCGTTGAAGAGTTCCAGAGTTATAAGCACATAAAGAGACAGTGGTCAGAAATGTAAAAATTGGCCAGCTCATTAACCTTCAAAATGGCTTGGTCGTTAAGGGGTTAAATTTAAAAGTATACAAAATGTAGACATGAGAATCATGTAAAAAGTTATTCTTCATTATATCATTCGTACATATATTACCATAAACTAAAAAGTAAAAGGATGGACCTAGGAGACCATGGTATATAGTTAGAAAGTTTATGCTTTATTAGAGATCAAAAGAGTGGTGGAGGGAAATTTGCAAAAGAAACACGAATGCACATTCAATAGTGATGGTGAATAAAATTACAGTAGATGGAAGTAAATCAGGGTAAAGAGACAATAGCACTTACAGTATATAACATTACACTATAAATGATAGATATATGCTATTTTCCTCTGTGGCGTTTATAATATATAACCATAAATGTAATCATAAAACTTTCAGATGCAGCTTATCCCCATTCTCTCAAGCCCTTTTACCATCAGAACTTCTGTCCATCCATGACCAGCACCACTAACCCCAAGGACAAAACTTAACAGAAAGGGCATAAAGGCAAGGCAGCGTCCGGTAGGAAACTCTGATAGTCTGACATGGACCCTCAGCACTGCTGTCATTTAACCCTGCACAGCCCCATATTTTCCCGCCAATTAACCCCTTCAGGAGAGAACATCATGGTACAGTGCCTTGCGAAAGTATTCGGCTCCCTGGAACTTTTCAACTGTTTCCCACATATCATGCTTCAAACATAAAGATACCAAATGTAAATTTTTGGTGAAGAATCAACAACAAGTGGGACACAATTGTGAACTTGAATGAAACTTATTGGTTATTTTAAATTCTTGTGGAAATACAAAAACTGAAAAGTGGGGCGTGCAATATTATTCGACCCCTTTACTTTCAGTGCAGCAAACTCACTCCAGAAGTTCATTGTGGATCTCTGAATGATCCAATGTTGTCCTAAATGACTAATGATGATAAATATAATCCACCTGTGTGTAATCAAGTCTCCGTATAAATGCACCTGCTCTGTGATAGTCTCAGGGTTCTGTTTGAAGCACAGAGAGCATCATGAAGACCAAGGAACACAAAGGCAGGTCCGTGATACTGTTGTGGAGAAGTTTAAAGCCGGATTTGGATACAAAATGATTTCTAAAACTTTAAACATCCCGAGGAGCACTGTGCAAGCAATCATATTGAAATGTAATGAGTATCATACTACTGCAAATCTACCACGACCGGGCCGTCCCTCTAAACTTTCATCTCAAACAAGGAGAAGACTGGGCAGAGATGCAGCCACGAGGCCCATGATCACTGTGGATGAATTGCAGAGATCTACAGCTGAGATGGGACAGTCTGTCCATAGGACAACAATCAGTCGTACACTGCACAAATCTGGCATTTATGGAAGAGTGGCAAGAAGAATGCCTATTCTCAAAGATATCCATAAAAAGTGTCGCTCAAAGTTTGCAACAAGTCACCTGGGAGACACACCAAACATGTGGAAGAAGGTGCTCTGGTCAGATGAAACCAAAATCGAACTTTTTGACAACAATGCCAAATGATATGTTTGGCGTAAAGGCAACACAGCTCATCACACTGAACACACCATCCCCATTGTCAAACATAGTGGTGGCAGCATCATGGTTTGGGCCTGCTTTTCTTCAGCAGGGACAGGGAAGATGGTTAAAATTGATGGGAAGATTGATGGGGCCAAATACAGGACCATTCTTGAAGAAAACCTGTTGGAGTTTGCAAAAGACCTGAGACTGGGGCAGAGATTTGTTTTCCAACAAGACAATGATCCCAAACAAAAAGCAAAATTCACATTGGAATGGTTCACAAATAAACGTATCCAGGTGTTAGAATGGCCAAGTCAAACTCCAGATATGAATCCAATCAAGAATCTGTGGAAAGAGCTGAAAACTGCTGTTCACAAACGATCTCCATCCAACCTCACTGAGCTCGAGATGTTTGCCAAGGAAGAATGGGCAAGAATTTCAGTCTCTCAATGTACAAAACTGATAGAGACATACCCCAAGTGACTTGCAGCTGTATTCGCAGCAAAAGGTGGCGCAACAAAGTATTAAGTTAAAGGGGCCGAATAATATTGCACGCTCCACTTTTCAGTTTTGGTATTTCCACAAAAATTTTAAATAACCAATAAATTTCTTTCAACTTCACAATTGTGTCCCACTTGTTGTTGATTCTTCACCAAAAATGTACATTTAGTATCTTAATATTTGAAGCATGATATGTGGGAAAAGGTTGAAAAGTTCCAGAGAGCCAAATACTTTCGCAAGGCACTGTATATAGTTCATTCTTACAGGATGTGCCATTAATGTCTGATGAGGGCAGAATTTCTGTAACTCTCATTAGCCTAAGTAGAAAAAGCCTCTAATGGCATTACAGGTGTCGGGACCTAGTAGATGGAGCGGAGCACCTACCAGTGGGAACCTCACCTCAGATATTTCTAGGATAAAAATCTCACCCAAGAGTAGTTCTAGAAAGTTAACATCTTAACTCTTTTGATATTTTCAGAATGAATAAGTCTCTATTATCCAATTAATCCTGCTCAAAATCTAGACGATCAAAGATTAAGGATTAGCAAATCTGCTAAATTTTTCAAATTTGGCAAAATTGTTTAAATTCTTCTGGGAAATTAGATTTTCATAAAATTTATTCAATGTGGTTGAATTACGCATTATTATTCTCTGGGCTCTCTCCAGACACCAGTGCATAATAGACAAAGCTAAAAAAAATGAACAAAATTGATTTATCTAGCACTCACTTGTCCCACAGAACAGCCTCACTCCAGTCCGGTGGTCTTTTTTGGTCCTTATATACAAAAAGATGTTGCACTCTATCATGCCAAAGCATGTCAATGTGAAATATTTGAAATATGAATAGAAATACATCTTTTGAATATTAGGAAATAACTAGATGCTTTGCACACAATTTGGCCAAATCATGCCTGCCCATCACCCAATGTCAAGGTGGTCTCAGGTAACTGATGGGTCCCTATCAATGTGAATACCTCCCTTTGTCTGATGTCTGAATTCCTGGGGAATGTGGACACCTCACTCAGTGAAGCTTGTGTGGCACCCCAGAGTCCAGTTGCCACGGTGACATTGCCTCACTCTACAGGGTGGTGATGTCATGCCTGGCAGCAGGAAGAGGTCCTCATGCGAGGTAATACACAGCATCCAACACTTGTTCTACTCCAGACCAAAAGGGGCAGAGGTTAAGGGAGTGACAGTTGGAGGGAGGAGTTAGTGTTGAGGTAAGGAGATTGTTCTGGAAAGAATCAGTTAGTCTGAGGTGAGGGAAGAGAGCGGAGCGGAGACAAGTGCTCTGGGGAATTGCAGCTGCATCAGAGCTGATCCCGGAGCAGAGCGCTGATAAAAAGGACGCCAGAGCCCTGGGCTGTGCGGGTACTGTACGCCCCGACAGTCAAATCTGGAGGGCAGGGGACTGCAAGCTCCCTGACCACACCAAACACCTGGAGGCACCGCAGGATACCAAGAGCCCAGGGCTGCCAGTGAACAGACAGTGCCTGTGATAGGCTCACGCTGTTTGCCATACAGGTTAAAGCTAACACGCAGGAGAGGGTTGCGGCTTAGCTACAGGCAGCAGGGACTAGAAAAGAGAGTGCAGCAGGAAGGCCTCTAACCCCACCTGGCAGGGTGGATACCCTGAATGCTTCCAGGTGAGCCCAATTCCTGCTATCATCTGTAACCAGTACCCCGGATTGCATTTTCACTTACCAAGAAGTAAAAGGTAAAGAAAACTGCACTTCTCTGTGTCCCTTGCTTATTCTCTGCACCTCAACGTTCACCAGCACCTGAATAACCTGTTATATCTGCCCTGGGGTCTAGCTCTACCCGTGGAGAGCAGAAACATCTCAACTGCGTTACCATCCGCCCCAGTGGACCTGAACCACAGCGTTGGCCATATATAGCCGAACACCACTGGTGGTGTCACAAACTAATTCCCCTACAAACTACCCCCACCATCATTTTTGACAATTTTATTGGACGCCCAGGACCACGGACTAGGTCACTGCTGCTGTGACTTCCCCTTTAAGTACTGCCCAGCCCGATACCGAGTACCCCACGGCCCTGTGGGGCGCTCCACTTGCCTTTATGGGTATTTAGAAACCTGCTGTAATTAAAATCACCGCATGGTGAAGGGCGGAGTGCTCGGTCAGTAAGCTAACATAGAAATAACAAAAGACTGACTGGCACATCCAAGCTAGTGTGAATAGGTGCATACTAGGAGCAGCTACCTCCATTTACAATATACAAAAAAAGGTTGCACTTGTATATTGTATATGGAGGTAGTTGCTCCTGGTATGCACCTATTCACACTATGGATGTGCCAGTCAATCTTTTGTTATTTTTTGGTCCTTAGTCCAGCTTGGACTCTTCTTCTGTTTGGTGCAGAGTCTTCTTCTGCCTCCTGGCATCTCCAATGCTGATTAGACTTTAAAGTGGGATGAGGACTGCTATTGTGTGAGCTTACTAGGCCTCACACAATGTCACAATGGGTGTCACAGCATCATGATGACACAAGACCTAGTCAGAAGAAGAAGCCAGAGCAGACACCATACCAGATGGAAGACCCCTCACGGTACCAAAGAAGACGACAGGTGGGTTGCTTGTCAAGACAAGTGAAAGCTGGTTTTATTTTAACCCCTTTTTGGTGCTCTACAAAACAGTAAAATGGTGGAAGCCTAAATTCACATGAGGTGAACACAAACATTCGGATTGACACAATTAAGAATCAAATTAAATTTGCCTTGAAATGATTCGCTCATCTCTAATCAAGATATCTTGATTTTATAAGGTATAATCTTCCTTTCTTGGAAATCATTATTTGCTTAGTTAACAATTGCAATTCATCTCTACAGACATCTATGTAGATGTGAACGGAGCTGAACTGTTTGTCGTACCGCAGCCTGCAGAGTAATACGCTCAATTGCTCGGAATCATCTTCTAGGTTATATTTACAGTGCATTGAACCAGCATGTCTGTAGCTGCATGTGGATTCAATGAAATGCACTCAAATTGCTGCTCCAAGTATTTGGCTATATTAACAGATGGGACTTTATAAAGCATTTACTGTGCGGAGAAGACAATTACTTATAGCTACATCAAGCAGAGAGTATATTCACTGGGGTAGTTGTCTATATTTATTGAACCATCCTTTCATTATAAAATACTGTGGGAAAATAGTACGCAAAAGTTTAGTCGAGAATTTGAGCAAGAAGCATATTCACAAAGATGTTCTAAAAAAATCCACATTTCTCTATAAACCGCTCATAGTCACTTCCCTCCATGTCTGGCAACACTATTAGGAGGTTGAAGTAACACCTAGAGTAATCCTTTACTGATTAACACTATGTCATTTTTATATCCAATATTCAGTGCAAAATAATTTATCTGACCTTTGTTTTTGTATTTATCTGACCTTGTCCCTTGGCATTTTTTAAAGAGAGTATCACTCACCAGTTTTCCCCTTTCCTTGATAGAGCGCTCGCTACTGCTCAATTGATAATTTAGGCCAGTGGTATTGCTGGGCTGCTAGCCTGAACTGTGCATGCTCCATTGCTGATTTATGGGGCAGCATTACTTTTGCAGCATCAAATTGGTGCTGTAACACTGAACTTAGCCATGATTTGAACCCATTGCATTTTCAGGCAACACTGGTACACTGCAGCTGTTGCCGGTAACTGGGCACTAAGCAGTTAACAATACATTTTAAACCTTAAAGGGAATCTATCACCAGGTTTTTGCCACCTCATCTGAGAACAGCATAATTTAGGAAAAGAGGCCCTGAATACAACTATGTATCACTTAGTTTACTGGGTGCAGCAGTTGTGACACAATCAGACAGAGGCGTTTCTAAGGGAGAGCAGACAAGGCATGTGGCCCTGTCGCAGTCGGTAGGGGGGCGCAGTGGGCTGCCTAATTCGGCGGTCTGAAGTGTCTCCTCTGGCAACTGCATTCTGTCACCCTCCAGACTGGGAGTTAGCAGTTCTCAAAACCAGCTGTCAAGCTGACATCCGGCTCAGAGAAGCTGCAGCATGCTGGGTCCCAAGGATGTGTTTTTAAGACACAAGTACAATAGAATCTCTGAACCGCCAGGTCAGAGTGACGTCAGATGTGTGATCAGGTCATGTGATCACGCCACGGACGTCACTTGTTGGCGCCGAGAGAATTGGTGGTAAGTGCTCCACGTTAGTGGAGCTGAAGACACCAAAAATGAGGGTGGGAATTTACTATGTGTGTGTGGGTTATTTACTGCTTAGGGGGTGATTACTGTGTGGGGGGGTATTACTTTATCTGTGGGGGTATTACAGTATGTGTGGGGGTATTTACTTTGTTGGTGTATTTACTGTATGGGGAGATTTGCTGTAAAGGGCCTGGGGGAGATTTACTGTGATGGGAGTATTTAGTGTAACAGGCCTCGGGGAGATTTACTGTGATGGGGTATTTAGTGTAACGGGCCTGGGGGAGATTTAGTGTCACGGGGGCTTATTTGAGGACACAAGTTTGGGGAGCAAAGAAGGGACAGGTGCAGACACAATATGGGGAGTGGGAAAAATTTGAAGACACAATATGCGGAGTAAAGGGTCAGATGGGGGCATCTATGGGGATGGGTGCAGACATAGTATGATGAGTAGGGGTATGGGTGCAGACACAGTATGAGAAGTGATGGGGAAAATGTATGCTGACACAGTATGGGAGTGAGGATGATAGGATTTGTGCGCCCTCATATGGTGAGTTGGAGGGATACGTGAGGTGGCAGTATGGAAAGTGAGAGGGAAAATGTATGAGGAGGGTGGGGGAAACGTGTGAGGAGACTATTGAGGGGAATAGTGCGAGGAGACAGTACAGGGAGGAAAAGTGTGAGTGGGCACAGAATAGAGACTTAGTAGTGTGGGGGCGTAGCATGGGAGAACAGCGTAAGGGCACAGCATACCAAGGAGGGGGAGTGTGGTGAATGAGCATAATATAGAGACTGGGCCCTAGAGGGGGAACCCAGTTTGAAGAGGGGGTCCAGTCATGGAAGGAGGGGGCAGTTGGAGAGCATACACCATAAGACGGACAGTTTGAGTCATATTTTGTGCAGGGAATATAGTTACGGGCAATTATTTATTCAGGGGCTCAGCAAAGAGCAGATATTTTTATTCAAGAGCATTATAAAGACACTGTTATCTATAAGGTAATTGTGTGAGGATGTACTGCAGAAGACCAGAGAAAATGGAAGTCTGAGGAGACAAGCTGTGGATGAGAAAACTTATCCTAGGTTCTGTTTGTGAAGTGGCCACAGTGTGAATGTGTACCTACAAATCACATTTATCCCAACATATAATCTGGCTCCTTCTTTGGTTTTGTTATATTCTTTTAGGAGAGATTTTATGTCTATTTACGGCCAGCCACTGGCTGTTAGGTGTGTTGCAACCTTTCTCGAGTTTTGTATTGAATGAAATATTGTGATAAATTGACGTCTTTTATGAAATTTGCTAAAAAATTAAGGATGGGCACTTCTGTAGTTTGTAAAACTGGTACAATTAAAAATGCTTTATTCTACTTACTTGCACCCCAATACAATATTGCTTGTGCTTTTTGTTGTACCGGCAGCATCTGCTTATAAATTAGTGAAGGGACGTGATTTCCAGATGTTGGTTGCATCCAGGATGCTGATAATACAGATCAGCTGTCATTTCCGATCAATCACTTCTAATGAATGATACCAGATGAAGGCTGGGTAGGTTCAGGGTGACTGAGATTTCTCCGACAAGACTGACAAGCCTCATATCCTAAAAAGTCTATTAACTCCCCCTAATCTCCACATGCGGCAGTCACAGTGGGGAAAGCAATGTTAGTTTTGTGTGTTGAGTTTGTTTTCTTTAATACATCGCAGCATTATCATAATGCAATACATTACACAGTGTAAATAACACATGAAGCTTTGATTAGCAGATGCCGAAGCTAAAACAGAATTGACAGGTTTTGAGAGTAGAACAAAACTCATTATGAGCCTAATGGGCCTGAAGGTAAAAATTGTATCTGACAGATAAAATGATGAATTTGTGTAATATACAGTTCAGTCCCTTTAATTAGCCGACGTAACTAGAACAGTATATCAACTCGACTGAAGGAAGCAATACTTAAAGGTAACTGTATCCAATTTTTTCTAAACGATCTAATTACGCAGGCAATCCCCAGGAAATCCACATACGGTACTAATGCAGACTGGAATCCATATGCGAGTGAATTTCAACCTACGAAAAAACAAGCTCTAGGAAGGTACAGATTCTCATTAAGGAGACCCTGCAGGAGTATAGAGACTTAAAGGCAATGCTCCTTGGGAAAAGCTATGCAAATTAGCTCTTTTCAAGCAAGAAGAAAACTGTGTGAATAATGATAATGACAAGGATGAAATCCACATTCAAAGCCAACTTTCCGTAGCAAAATATAACATGCTAACCATCTGAAAATGCATTAGTGATATATAATACAGTTGTGCTCAAAAGTTTACATACCCCGGCAAAATTTTTGCTTTCTTGGCCTTTTTTTCAGAGAATATGAATGATAACACCAAAACTTTCTCCACTCATGGTTAGTGGTCGGATGAAGCAATTTGTTGTCAAACTACTGTGTTTTCTCTTTTTAAATCATAATGGCAACCCAAAACATCTAAATGACCCTGATCATGCGTATACTATGTGAGCGGTGTGCGTGCTGCATATGTATATTATGTGATTGATGTGTGTGCTGCATGTGTATACTACATGAGTAGTGTGCATGCTGCATGCGTATGCTATTTGAGCGGTGTGCGTGCTGCATGTGTATACTTTGTGAGTGGTGTGTGTACTGCATGTCTATACTATGAGAGTGGTGCGCGTGCTGCACGTGTATACTATGTGAGCGGTGCATAGACCTAAAGGAAAAGAGAAGAACTAGCTTGGTTGAAGGGCAAAATGAGCAATTTTAAGTACACAGTGCTGTGAAATATGATGATTGTAATATATTGAAAGGATAAAAACTTTGATGGGAGTATTTATTTAACCACATAATGACCTTTGACGTATAGGTAAGTCATGACGATCGCAGCATAGGAGCTGTGCTCATTAGATTGGCACCAGGAGCTTGGGATAAATGATAGTTGACCCATGGCTCTCACAGCCAAACGTAGTGCCCACAGCTATTTTCCCCTTAAATGCAGCAATCATTATTGACCACAGTGTTGTGAGCATGTTGGAAATGACTTCTGAGTTGGGGCTCCCTCTGGTGGTTGCTGAGGGTATTGAACCAGTGTTGAATAGTAGAAGTCCATCACCTGCGAGCAATGACTGGCAATCTGGAGAGACTGACTGGGCTGATATAAGTGAGCTGCCTTGCCATGATCCTCCCCGGTGATCAATTGTTGTTTCCTGGTCCCTTTGGAAGTCAGCTGGTGTCTTGCCTTCGTCTGCTACTTTCAGATAAGATATTTTCTGCTTGTTTCTATCGTGTTTGCAATTTCCATTTTTTGTCTGCACTTTTGTGGGAGGTTAGCCGGGTTCCCCTCCAGGGGCCTGTGCTACTCTCTGTTTTTCAGTAGCCACTGTTTATTTGTTCCATTGCTCTGTCCCTGCTATTTGAGTGGCTGCGGGTTAGCCGCTTGGTCACACCAGAGATCTGATTTAGCGGGTGGCGAGATCGTGTGGTCTCAGTATTTTTTGAAATCAGAAGTGTTGGAATTTTCTAGGGTTTTGCTGGGTTGCGGATAGTATTCTGTCCTGTCCTGTTCTATCTAGGCAGTGTTTGGCCCCAGCGTTTGCTTACTCTATTTTCTGCCTGCATTTGTGTTTCTTCTTGTCTAACCGCCATTATATGTTTGGGGGCTACCTATTCCTTTGCGGCTCTACTCCGAGGCAGTTAGCTTTCCTGTTTCTATCTTCAGGTGTAGCTAATCTCTCCGGCTGTGCCGAGGCGTTTAGGTCACTGTAGGTACGCTCCACGGCTGCTTCTAGTTGTGAGGTTAGCTTAGGGATCTGCAACCCATTAGTTCCCAACCTCTCAGGGTGTTTGGCTGATTTTACTGTTTTTGCTAATGTCCTCCTCGGCTACCAAATCATAACACCACAGCATTTGGAAGACTAACAGAGGGAAGGGGCTGTCCTCTTTCTCCTGATTGTTGTCATGGCAGCCCGAGGTCATCATGACAATCTCTGGGTCAGCCAGCTACGGCAAGCCTGTTAGACGATGCAGGGAGCAAGGTCTAAGAGGATTCTGTCAGTGTAATGGATCGTTCACATCAAAAATCACTCCAATATTCATCCCAAAAAGTTGGACAAGTGGAATCCATACGGTTTACATTTTGTCATGCTAATGCTATGCGAGTCTGCATTATTTTTCATGCTAAAAACGAGCCAGCACAAAAAAGGCATATATAACAGATGTGTACAAGCCTGTACCTACAACTTGTGCCCCAATATAAAGGACTTATGTAAAAGAGTGTACTCCAAATATACGAAAGCCAAAACCAAAAGAGCAAAAAGGAGTAAAAAACACTTGGATTTTACCAAAATAATTAATTTATTAGAAAAATACACGTGACATAAAAAAATCACTCAATGGTGATAATGACCCTAATATAAAATTGATAATATACACGTGGGACCAGAACTTATGTTCAAAGCAGCTAGGGAAATGCACTAGTATTGTAACAAATACAATTCTCATCATGAGAACATTTTAGACAGCATGAAAACCCATATACATCAATAATGAACGCACCAGCATATATAGTGTGCAATGTAATTCTATCTAATAACGTGCCATGAGTATTAGCTGTCTTGATAAAAAAGATTGCTTACCCCTTAAAGTGTTTGAGCCGCTTGGTCTGGACCCACGTGTGACCCTCTGATGCGCGTTTCGCGTTTGCTTTATCAAAAAAGGCATTATTTTTCATGCCTAGCATCCGTATCCAATGCGTTCGTAGCATCATCTTTTACATACTATGATGCCCTATGTACTGTAACTTAAAGCTAGTTGACAAAATAATAAAGCAATTTTATATAAAGATATAGATAGATGATAGAAAGATATTAGATATATATATAGATGATAAATAGATCAATAGATAAATAGATAGATAGATGCTATCTATTGTAGTGCTTTGCAAGTAGAGTTTATTTTTGAGCTTTTTAAGTTTGTTTAACCTAATAAATAAGAAAATGTCAAAAATGACAGCTGGCATCAAGCCCTGGTGTTAGTAACAAAGAGAGGTGTCTATCAGACACCCCATTACTAACCCAGTAATTAGAAAAAAATCTCACACACACAAATATTTTATTTGAATAAACACTCTCCCACACTTTCCCTGGTTCACCAATTTAATTAAAAAAAAGAAAACAAGCAGATCTGATAACGCCCATCAGAGTAGCCAAGTCACGCTCCCCTCTGTGAGACTCGGTGAATCTGATGAGTATTATCTTTACTGACATTGCCGATGATCAGAGCCGTCGGGTTTCGCAGAGCGCAGGGTGAGCCGGGAGTGGCTGATGCTAAAAGCCTATGGAGACTCAGAGCGAGCCTCCATAGGCTTTTAACAATGGAATCGGGGAACGTCGAGGGAAGCGCTGCACTAAGTTGGACCCGCGAGGGACCATTATTTTCTAATAAATTGGTGAATGAGAGAAGGTGTCTTGTTTTTATTTCACTTTCTCTATTTGTGGACTACGTTGGATTCGGCGGAATACATCAGATTTCCTGGACTACATCAAACATGCTTGATTTTTTATTTCATTTTTTTTATAAATTGGTGAACCAGGGAAGTGTGGGGGAGTGTTTATTCTGCATTACTTACACCAAGGCTTCATGCCAGCTGCTGTATTTCACAAATCATAATTTACATCAACCCCAAGCCCTTTACCCCGATCGCCAATGCACCAGGGCAATTGGAAAAAGTGAAGGCAAAGCGCCAGAATTGGTGCATATAATGTAGTTTCATAAAATAGGAGGGACCCAACTTCATTTTTTATCATTTATTTATTAGGTTAAACAAACCTAAAAAGCTCAACAATAAACTACACATGAAAGACACTAAAGGGTGCCAATTTCTAGTATGTAGGGGGCTTGTCAAATTATATATTTGCAGGAAATCTATTCTATCTATCTATCTATCTATCTATCTATCTATCTATCTATCTATCTATCTATCTATCTATCTATCTATCTATCTATCTATTTTATCATCTTCAGTTATGTGAAAAAGTGTTTGCCCCTTTCCAGATTTTCTATTCTTTTCCATGTTTGTCACACTTAAACTTTTCAAGTAACCAAACATATTTAAATATTAGACAAAGATAACACAAGTTAACACAAAATGCAGTTAAAAATAAAGGTCTTTAACATTAAGGGAAAAACAAATCCAAACCTACAGGGCCTTTGTGAAAGAGTTATTGCACCCTCCCTTAAAACATAGTTTAACAGTTTAACTGTAGTTTATCACATCTTTGGGAAACTGAGTACAAATTCCCTAGCAACACACAGGCCTGATTACTGCCACACATGTTCTCAATTAACCCCTTAACGACCAAGCCATTTTGTAGGTTAAAGACCAGGCCAATTTTTACAATTCTGACCACTGTCTCTTTATGAGGTTATAACTCTAGAACGCTTCTACGGATCTTGGCGATTCTGAGACTGTTTTCTCGTGACATATTGTACTTCATGATAGTGGTAAAATTTCTTCAATATAACTTGCGTTTATTTATGAAAAAAACGGAAATATGGCAAAAATTTTGAAAATTTTGCAATTTTCAAACTTTTAATTTTTATGCCATTAAATCAGAGAGATATGTCACAAAAATTAGTTAATAAATAACATTTCCCACATGTCTACTTTACATCAGCACAATTTTGGAACCAAAATTTTTTTTTGTTAGGAAGTTATAAGTGTTAAAAGTTGACCAGCAATTTCTCATTTTTCCAACAAAATTTACAAAACCATTATTTTTAGGGGCCACCTCACATTTGAAGTGAATTTGAGGGGTCAATATGACAGAAAATACCCAAAAGTGACACCATTCTAAAAACTGCACCCCTCAACGTGTTCAAAGCCACATTCAAGAAGTTTATTAACCCTTTAGGTACTTCACAAGAATTGAAGCAATGTGGAAGGAAAAAATGAACATTTAACTTTTTTTCCCAAAATTTTTCTTTCAACACAATTTTTTTAAATTTTGTCAAGGGTATCAGTAGAAAATGAACCACAATATTTGTTGTACAATTTCTCCTGAGTACACCGATACCCCATGTGTGGGGGTAAACCACTATTTGGGCGCATGGCAGAGCTCGGAAGGGAAGCAGCGCCATTTGACTTTTTTGGCTGGAATTGAGATTGGACGCCATGTCGCATTTGGAGAGTCCCTGTGTGCGTAAACAGTGGAATCCCCCCACAAGTGACCCCATTTTGGAAACTAAACCCCCCAAGGAACTTATCTAAATGTGTTGTGAGAGCTTTTAACCCCCAAGGGCTTCACAGAAGGTTATAACGTAGAGCCATAAAATTAAAAAATCATATTTTTTCCACAAAAATGATCTTTTCATCCCAATTTTTATTTTCCAAAGGATAAAAGGACCCCAAAAGTTATTGTGCAATTAGTCCTGAGTACGCTGATACCCCATATGTGGGGGTAAACCACTATTTGGGCGCATGGCAGAGCTCGGAAGGGAAGCAGCGCCATTTGACTTTTTTGGCTGGAATTGAGATTGGACGCCATGTTGCATTTGGAGAGTCCCTGTGTGCCTAAACAGTGGAAACCCCCCACAAGTGACCCCATTTTGGAAACTAGACCCCCCCAAGGAACTTATCTAGATGTGTGGTGAGAGCTTTGAACCCCCAAGGGCTTCACAGAAGGTTATAACGTAGAGCTGTAAAATTAAAAAATCATATCTTTTCCACAAAAATGATCTTTCAACCCCCAATTTTTATTTTCCAAAGGGTAACAGGACCCCAAAAGTTATTGTGCAATTTGTCCTGAGTACGCTGATACCCCATATGTGGGGGTAAACCACTATTTGGGCGCATGGCAGAGCTTGGAAGGGAAGCAGCGCAATTTGACTTTTTTGACTGGAATTGAGATTGGATGCCATGTCGCATTTGGAGAGTCCCTGTGTGCCTAAACAGTGGAAATCCCCCACAAGTGACCCCAATTTGGAAACTAGACCCCCAAAGGAACTTATCTAGATGTGTAGTGAGAGCTTTGAACCCCCAAGGGCTTCACAGAAGGTTATAACGTACAGCAGTAAAATTAAAAAATCATATCTTTTCCACAAAAATGATCTTTCCAAACCCAATTGTTATTTTCCAAAGGGTAACAGGACCCCAAAAGTTATTGTGCAATTTGTCCTGAGTACGCTGATACCCAATATGTGGGGGTAAACCACTATTTTGACGCATGGCAGAGCTCGAAAGGGAAGGAGCGGCTTTTTCAAATGCAGACTTTGATGGAATGGTCTGCGGATGTCATGTCACGTTTGGAGAGCCCCTGATGTGCCTAAACAGTAGAAACCCCCCACCAGTGACTCCATTTTGGAAACTATACCCCCCAAGGAACTTATCTAGATGTGTGGTGAGCACTTTGAACCCCCAAGTGCTTCACAGACGTTTATAACGTAGAGCCGTGAAAATAAAAAAATCATATTTTTTTCCACAAAAATGACCTTTTTGCCCCCAAATTTTTATTTTTATAAGGGTAACAGGAGAAATAGGTCCCCAAAAGTTGATGTGCATTTTGTCCTGAGTACGCTGATGCCCCATATGTGGGGGGGAACCACTGTGATCGCCTTACTGCGATCTTTGGGAGGCAGAATGAACAAATCCACAAAAGGTGAAGAATTGGTTTTCTTTTTTGCGCCGTTCCTCGTGCGGTATTAGTGATTAGGCGACTTTATTCCTCGGATCGGTGCGATTACAGCGATACCAGATTTACATCATTTTTTCATGTTTAGCTTCTGTCACACACTAAAAGATGCTTTTTTTGGAATAATTTTTTGTAAGAAATTTTTGCATCGCCGTATTTTGAGAGCTATAATTTTTCCATATTTCGTCTGACAGAGTTATCTGCGGGCTTATTTTTTGCGGGACGAGCTGATGTTTTTATTGGCACCATATTCGGGCACATAACATTTTTTGATCGCTTCCTATTCCGATTTTTGTGGAAGCAGAATAAACAAAAACCAGCAATTCAGGAATTGTTTTTTTTTTTTTTTTCCCTCCGTTTTGTGTGTGGTAAAATTGATAAAGCAGCTTTATTCTTCGGGTCACTGCGATTACAGCGATACCTCATTTATATATTTTTTTTTATGTTTTGGCGTTTTTTACACAACAAAAGATTTTATAGAAAAAATAATTATTTTTGCATCAGTTTGTTCCGCGAGCTATAACTTTTTATTTTTTCCCTGATGATGCTGTATAGCGGCTTGTTTTTTGCGGGACAAGATGACGTTTTCAGCGGTACCGGTTTATTTATATCCGTCTTTTTAATCGCGTGTTATTGCACTTTGTCCAAGCGGTATGATGATACCGCTTGGAAAAAGTATAATTTACTACTTTTTTGTGGTTTTTTTTTACGGCTTTCACTGAAGGGGTTAACTAGGGTTACGCTTTTATAGATGGGATTTTTACTGACGTGGCGATACCAAACGTGTATTTTTTTTGTTTTTTATTTTTTTTATTACATAAAAATGTGTATTTTTTAGGGGATATTTTTAAAATTATTTATTAATATTTTTTTTACAATTTTTTTTAAAAAATGATTTTTTTTAACTTGTCCCTTTATGGGACTTTCACTTTTTTTACTTTTTATTGCAGTTACAATGCATTGCAATGCTCCAGCATTGCAATGCATTGTGCCTATGATGAAAGCTGCTGTGAGCATGATCACAGCAGCTTTCCGTAGCTAGATGACTCGGAGGTTGTCATTGCAACCCCCGGGTCATCAAGGCAGAGATCGGGCCCTGTCAAATTGACTGACCAAGCACAGCGCTGTAGGTGCGGGGACCGACGGCAAAGGTCCCCGCACCGCTTGCCGTGCCTGTCAGCTGTCTGTGACAGCTGTCGGCACTGATCTACCACTGCGTGTTTACACGCAGTGGTAGATCAAAGGAATGACGTGCACAGTCCGTCCTGGTGCCGGAACTGACACCTTGCCATGACGGACTGTGCACGTCAATGGACATTAAGGGGTTAAGAAATCACTTAATGAGAACCTACCTGACATAGTAAAGTAAATCAGAAGATTCCCAAAAGCTAGGTATCATGCCACAATGCATGGAAAATTCTGTAACAAATGAGAAACAAAGTAATTGATATCTATCAGTCTGGAAAAGGTTGTAAAGCTATTTGTTAGGGTCTGCGGAACGCACCAAATATAAGATGTGGAGAGGTGCGTTCGCAGCCCGGGGTCCACAGTGCAGGCGGAACCTGCTGCTAGTAAAATGGCGCAAGAAGCGAACTCTGTTATCCCGCAGAGTCGCCAAAATAAACGCCATAATGCGCTGTGGCAATATGTGCGAACTCTGTTAATCCACAGAGCCGCTAGAAGGAGTGCCGCAGCGCTATATGGCGATGTGTGCGAACTCACTTAACACAACTGAGTCGCAAAATAAACACGCTACGGCGCTGTCTAGCGTTGAAAGCGAACCCTGTTACGTCACAGAGCCGCTAAGACAAACTTCTGTGTCCTGTCAGGCACCCAGGTACACAGCTAAGTGCTAAGCGAACATAGAACGTGATCATGCGCTAATGTCCTCGCGGGAGTCACCCGCAATCTATGGCGTCTGAACGCCAGGCCCTGAATTCGGCAATTAAACTCCTCACCGGTTATGCCGGTAATCTAGGGCATCTAGGACACCGACCCTGACCAGCTAGCATACCAAACTCCTCACCGATTAAGTCGGTATTCTAGGGGCTTATTTCAGCCGGGCCCTAACCACACACACGCATGACCACACTGGCTCTAAGCATATAACGATTGATATTAGCGCATGGCGGCCCAGCCATGCCACCCTTTTATAGCAACAGCTACAGGACCTGCCAGAAACAAGGACCAATGAGAAACTGTTCCAAAACACATGTAGTTTCATGACCTTCCTGGCGGACCAATAGGAGCTGCTGCAGTACCTGAACATGTGACCCCTGATCTCCAATGAGATATCTTACCCTGGGCATGCTCAGAAGGGGAAATGCAGGACTTCGTCCCAAAGACATCTGTTCCAGCACTGGCTATAATAGCAGATCCAGGAGAGGCAGCAGCAAGTCTCTGCACAGTACTGAATGGGCAAGATGCTGGGACCGACGTCTCTGCTGAGCAGGCTCCACTGCGGCCGGAGATGAATGGGGGATCGCAGCGGGACTGATTCGAGACTCCCCTTGTGCCGCAGCGGGAACTCGAACCCTAACACTATTTCTAAAGCTTTACGACTCCAATGAACCATAGTGAGAGCTATTATCCAAAAATGGCGAAAACATGGAACAGTTGTGAAACTTCCCAAGAGTAGCTTTCTGACCAAAATTACACCAAGACTGCAGTGATGATGTATCCAAGAGGTCACAAAAGACCCCACAACAGCATCCAAAGAACTGCAGGCCTCAGTTAAGGTCAGTGTTCATGGCTCCACCATAAGAAAGAGACTGGGCAAAAATGGCCTGCATGGCAGAGCTCCAAGATGAAAACCACTGCTCAGCAATAAGAACATAAAGGCTTGACTCAGTTTTGCCAGAAAACATCTTATTGATCTCCAAGATTTTTCGGGAATACTCTGTGAACTTAAGAGACAAAAGTTTAACTTTTTGGAATGTGTATGTCCTATTACATCTGGCGTAGAAGTAACTTAGCATTTCAGAAAAGTGATAGGGAATTCAGGAGACCCTTCTAGATTCTGATACCCTTCACATATAACAATCCCTTTAAGAAATTGTTTCTCTATATTCTACTAAGATATTATTATGCTGACTGCACCCTAACACATGACAGGATAGACCAAAGGTTAAGCCAACAGGACATATTCCTGTTGACTATGGGTTAGTCAGAAGCAATAACACCCTAATGGTAGGAATAGCAAATAATGGACACAGATGAATAACGCAATTAATCAATAAAGTAATAAAGCTATAACTACTAATGACGACAGTTTGGGGGTCTATCAAAGGATAGACATGATGATTAGTGAATTCCTTAGATAGCTAATTAGTTGGGTCAACTTGACATAGAATCATAGAATGGTAGAGTTGGAAGGGACCTCCTGGGCCTTCTGGTCCAACCCCTGCTCAAAGCAGGATTCTCTAAATCATCCCAGACAGATGTCTGTCCAGCCTCTGTTTGAAGACTTCCATTGAAGGAGAACTCACCACCTCTTGTGGCAGCCTGTTCCACTCATTGATCACCCTAACTGTCAAAAAGTTTTTTCTAATATCTAATCTGTGTCTCCTCCCATTCAGTTTCATCCCATTGCTTCTAGTCTTTCCTTGTGCAAATGAGAATAAAGATGATCCTTCTACAATGTGACAGCCCTTGAGATATTTGTAGACAGCTATTAAGTCTCCTCTCAGTCTTCTTTTTTGCAAGCTAAACATTCCCAAATCCTGCAACCGTTCCTCATAGGACATGGTTTGCAGACCGGTCACCATTCTGGTGGCTCTTCTCTGAACTTGCTCCAGTTTGTTGATGTCTTTTTTAAAATGTGGTGCCCAAAACTGGACACAGTATTCCAGATGAGGTCTGACCAAAGAGGAGTAGAGGGCAATAATGACCTCACGTGATCTAGACTGTATGCTTCTGTTGATACATCCTAGAATTGCATTTGCCTTTTTTGCTGCTGCATCACACTGTTGACTCATGTTAAGTCTGTGATCAATTAGTATACCCAAGTCTTTTTCACATGTGCTGTTACTTAGCCCTATTCCTCCCATTTTGTATATGCTTTTTTCATTTTTATTGCCCAGATGTAGTACTTTGCATTTTTCCCTTTTAAAATCCATTCTGTTAGTTGCTGCCCACTGCTCCAGTTTATGTATATCTTTTTGAATCCTCTCTCTCTGTTCTCTAGTATTAGCTACCCCTCCTAGCTTTGTGTCATCAGCAAATTTGATCAGTTTACCCTCAATTCCTTCATCTAAATCATTGATAAAGATGTTGAACAATACAGGGCCCAAAACAGAGCCTTGTGGTACCCCACTTGAGACATTCTTCCAACTGGATGTGCAGCCATTTACAATAACTCTTTGGGTCCGATCACTAAGCCAGTTATGAATCCACCTAACAGTTGCCTTGTCCATTCCATACTTAGTCATTTTTTCAATAAGGATTGTGTGAGATACTTTGTCAAATGCTTTGCTGAAGTCAAGATATACTATATCTACAGCATTTCCCTGATCCACCCAGTCAGTGATTCTGTCATAGAAGGAAATTAAGTTAGTCTGACATGACTTATTAGTTACAAACCCATGCTGACTCTGTTTAATCACTTCATTCTTATCCAGGTACTTGCATACATGTTCTTTAATAATTTGTTCAAAGATCTTTCCTGGTATAGAAGTCAGACTCACCGGCCTGTAGTTCCCTGGGTCCACCTTCTTCCCCTTTTTGAAGATAGGAACAACATTTGCTCTTCTCCAGTCTTCTGGACTTCTCCTGTTCTCCAAGAATTTTCAAAGATTATGGACAGTGGTTCAAGAATTTCTTCTGCTATCTCCTTCAGTACCCTGGGGTGTAATTCATCTGGACCTGGAGACTTGAATTCATTTATGTTAGCTAAGTGTTTCCTCACTGTCTTTCTGTTTATAGATATCCTGGATTCTTCTATTCCTTTAATAGGACAGTGAAGATCAGTTGATGTTACATTTCCTTTCTGAGAGAAAACAGATGCAAAATAGGAATTTAAAAGTTCAGCCTTCTCAACAACCTGACTTACCATTTCACCATTTTCATCCTGTAAAAATCCTATAGCATCTTTGACTTTTCTTTTACTTTTGACGTATCCCCAAAATCCTTTTTTGTTGCTTTTGACGTCACTTGCAAGCCTTAATTCATTGTCAGCTTTAGATAATCTGATTTGTGCCCTGCAGGTTCTGCAGACGGCATTATATTCTTCTTTAGATATGCCTCCCTCTTTCCATTTGATAAACATTTCTTTCTTCCTTTTTAGCATGTGTTTAAGTTCTATGTTCATCCATCCTGGTTTCCTTAAATGCTTCCCATTCTTCCCTCTTTTCGGAATTGTTAACGATTGTGCTTTGAGAATCTCATTTTTCAAGATTTTCCATCCTTCCTGGACATTTTTGTCCTGAAGGATATCCAGCCATTGGATCCCTCCAATTCTCTTTCTGAGTTCCTTAAAATCTGCCTTTCTGAAATCTAACCTTGACGTCTGAGTCTTCACAGGTCTTCCTCCTCTTGTTATCCAAAATTCTAAAATAGCATGGTCACTACCTCCTAGAGTCCCAGCCACTCTTACCTCCTCCACCATTTCCTCCCTGTTTATGAGGATTAGATCCAAGGTAGCAGATCCCCTTGTTTTCTCCATTACCTTTTGGAAGATAAAGTTGTCAGCAAGAGAGGATAAGAATTTCCTGGACCTGTTAGTTTTGCCTGAGAGAGATTCCCAACAAATGTCTGGATAGTTGAAATCTCCCATGAACACTATGTCATATTTTTTGGAGAACTTGGCCATTTGATGCATAAAGAGTTCATCCATATCTTCAGCTTGCACAGGCGGCCTGTAGTAAATGCCTACAATGGTGTCCTTTCCATTGTTCTGTCCTTGTATTCTTACCCAAACAGTTTCCACAGAACTCCCAGTCTCTGAAGCGTCAATCTCTGTGCAGATATACGCTTTTCTAACATACAATGCAACACCTCCTCCTCGTTTATCAAGTCTGTTTCTTGCAAATAAGTTGTATCCTTCTAGCCTTGTGTTCCAATCATGTGTATCGTCCCACCAAATTTCAGTGATTCCAATGACATCATATTTCTTCTCCTGCGTTAGTAGCTCCAGTTCTCCTTGTTTGTTGCCCATGCTTTGTGCATTCGTATAGAAACACTTTAGTTTGTGATTGGTTTCTCTTCCTTCAATATTTTTATTATGTAAATTTTTTGTCTTTGTTCTTCCCCTTCACTTCTAATAGCAGAAATCTCAATAGTATTTGTCAGGTGTATGGCTTTTGCTGGCGTTTTGCTTCCCTTCCCACATTGTTCTAGTTTAAAGCTCTCCTGATGAGTGTAGCAAGGCGACTTCCAAATACATGTTTTCCAGTCTTCGTAAGGTGCACCCCATCTCTAGCAAGTAGTCCATCGTATAGGTAATTCACTCCGTGATCCAGAAATCCAAATCCTTGCTGACGGCACCATCGACGTAGCCAGTTGTTCACCTGCAGAATCTTATTCCACCTCCTTGTTCCATGGCCATCCACTGGGAGGATGGAAGAGAAGACCACCTGCGCTCCCAGTTCTTTCACTTTCTTACCTAAGTTTTCAAAGTCACTGCAGATGGTTTCCAGGTCGTTTCTAGCGGTGTCATTTGTCCCCACATGTATTAGCAGGAATGGGTAGTCATCTTTAGGTCTGAAGAGTCCTGATATCCTGTCAGACACATCTTTAATTTTTGCACCTGGAAGACAGCACATTTCTCTTGAGGTTATATCCGGTCTGCAGATAGCGGCCTCTGTTCCTCTCAACAGGGAATCGCCCATGACAACAACTCTCCGTTTCTTCTTCACAACAGTTTTCTTTCTCCATTCAGGAGGACTCTGAGGGCGTACAAGGTTGTTTGTGGGCAAAGTCTTATCCTGATGTATTTCTTCATCGTTCTCCTGTGTAAGAGCCTGGTATTGGTTCCTGAGCAGAATTGGTGCTGACTGCCTCCTGATCCTCCTGCTTCTCTGGGTCACATGCTTCCATTCCTCTGTTTCTTCAGTTGCACTTCGAATTTCTTCTCTTTCTGTACCATGAAGAGATAATTCTGCTCTGTCTAAGAACTCTTCACCTTCCTTAATGGTCTTCAATGTAGATAACCTCTCTTCCAGATTTTGCAACTTTTCCTCCAACAGGGACACAAGCTTGCATTTCTGGCATGTGAAGTTTGGCTTTTCCACTGGTAAGTCTATGAACATGTAGCAAGAAATGCAGCTCACCACATGGCTCCTAGCCTCTTCCATGTTCTTATTGTTCAAGAGATAATCAAGCGGTGAAATATAAGCCAAAACTCGCGCGCCACTAGGCGCGCGGTTTACTGATGTCCTCCTTTCAGCTGCAACAGCCAAAATCCAGTGTTCCTTGAGCTCGCGGAGACTCTTCACTTATCCCAGAAGGCACTGGAAATATGAAAATTATCTCCTCGGGACTCCTCCCCTGGTTTACTGATGTCCTCCTTTCAGCTGCAACAGCCAAAATCCAGTGTTCCTTGAGCTCGCGGAGACTCTTCACTTATCCCAGAAGGCACTGGAAATATGAAAATTATCTCCTCGGGACTCCTCCCCTGGTTTACTGATGTCCTCCTTTCAGCTGCAACAGCCAAAATCCAGTGTTCCTTGAGCTCGCGGAGACTCTTCACTTATCCCAGAAGGCACTGGAAATATGCAAATTATCTCCTCGGGACTCCTCCCCTGGTTTACTGATGTCCTCCTTTCAGCTGCAACAGCCAAAATCCAGTGTTCCTTGAGCTCGCGGAGACTCCTCACTTATCCCAGAAGACACTGGAAATATGCAAATTATCTCCTCGGGACTCCTCCCCTGGTTTATAAACCTTGGTACATGACAAAATGTATTTACTGTAATAAATGATTTCCTAATATATCCGGGAAAAACACCATTACCTAATGTATGTGTACGCCCAGTTCAGCTGTCAATATAAGCTGGCTGGGGATTGATTAAAGTCAGATGACTTTGGCATCAGAACTAGACAACAGTCTCCTGTGTCATATCATCTCACCATCCGGCCTCGATCGAAGCTCCATCCAATCAGGCAATCATCTGATATCCTAAAAGGCCTGCTTAGGTCAAACCCATCAAAAGGAAAATATGGTGGTGGTAGTGTGATTGCCTGGGGCTGTTTTGCTGATTCAGGACCTGGAAGACTTGCTGTGGTAAATGGAACCGTGGATTCTGCTGTCTACCAAGAAATCCTGAAGGAAACTGTCCGGCCATCTGTTCGTAACCTGAAGCTGAAGCACACTTGGGTAATGCAGCAGGACAATGATCCAAAATACGCCAGCAAGTCCACCTCTGAATGGCTTAAGAAAAACAAAATTCAAAGTCCTGACCTTAATCCTATTGAGATGCAGATGCACGACCTTAAAAAGTCAGTTAATGCTCATAAACTCTCCAATGTGGCTGAATTACAATAATTCTGCAAAGATTAGTGGGACAAAATTCCTCCAGAGCATTGTAAAAGACTTATTGCCAGTTATCGCTTGATTGCAGTTGTTGCTGCTAAGGGTGGCCCAACCAGTTATTAGGTTTAGGGGCAATCACTTTTTTACCCAGAGCTTGGTGTGTTTGTATTTTTTTTCCCTTAATAATAAAGACCTTCATTTAAAAGCTGCATTTTGTGTTTACTTGTGTTATCTTTGTCTGATATTTTAATTTGTTTTGTGATTTGAAACATTTAATTGTTACAAATATGCAAAAGAATAGGAAATCAGCAAGGGGCAAACACTTTGTCACATAACTATGTATTCTCAGGGTTGTGGTCGTGAACATTCTGTACTTGACTGATGCAACTTCTTGGTTCCTTTTAGATGTGTGCGTAAAAATCTGATTGCACATGCATGATCAATGTACTCTCCCATTTTTTTGTCGCACCCATTGACTTGCATTGATGAGTCTCACCTGACATACAGTGGCTTGCAAAAGTATTCACCCTCTTGGCTTTTTACCTATTTTGTTATATTACAACCTGTGTTTAAATATTTTGTAATGTATCAACACTAAATAGTCTTACTTGGTGAAGTGAAGTAAGACAAATATAGGCATAAATTAAATTTATCTAATCAAATAGCTAAAAATTGGCATATGCATATGTATTCAACCCTTTTACTATGAAGCCCTTAAAAATTTCAGATGCAAGCAATTCCCTTCATAAGTCACATTAGTGTAAGGAAGTACACCTGTGTGCAAAGTGTCACAATGTCTGTCAGTATAAAAACGTTACCTTTTCTGAAAGGTCCTAAAGGCTGCAACACCATTAATCAAGAGACACCACTAACCAAATAACACCACGAAGACGAAGAAGATCTCCAAATTAGGCAGGGAAAAACTTGTGGAGAAGTACAAGTCAGGGTTGGGTTACAAAGAAATATCCAAGTCTCTGATGATCCTCTGGAGCACCTTCAAATCCATTGTCATCAAATGGAAAGAACATGGTGCCACAACAAATCTACCAAGCAAAGTCCTCCCACCAAAACTCTCAACTCGGGCAAGGAGGGCATTAATTAGAGAGGTAGCATAGAGACAGAAGGTAACCCTGAAGGAGCTGCAGAGTTCCCAAGCAGAGACTGGAGTATCTGTCCATAATACCATAATAAGCCGTACACTCCGTAGAGGTGGCCTTTATGAAAGAGTGGGCAGAAAAAAGCCTTTACTTACACACAAAAATTGTAAGGCTTGTTTTGTGTTTGCTAAGAGACATGTAGGAGGCTCCCCAAAAGTATGGAGGTAGATGCTGTGTTCAGATGGGAGCAAAATTGATCTTTTTGGTCACCAAGGTAAATGATATGTCGGCGCCAAACAAACACAGCTCATCATCCCAAGAACACCATTCCCAAAGTGAAACGTGGTGGCAGCTTCATGCTGTGGAGATGTTTTTCGGCATCAGCGATAGTGAAAATGGTCCGAGGGGAAGATGGATGTTGCAAAATACCGGGATATACTTGTGCAAAGCCTGTTTTAGTTTGTCAGTGATGTGAGACTGGGACGAAGGTTCACCTTCCAACAAGACAATGACACAAAGCATACTGCTAAAGCAACATCCGCGTGGCTTAAGGGGAAGTGTGTAAATATTTTGGAGTCAAAGCCCAGACCTTAGCCTGGGTTCATACTGCATTTGGGTAGTCCGTTAGACGGACTGCCTTACACCGCGGTATAACGCGGTGTAAGGCAGTCCGTTAACGCTGCCATTCACCCCCATTTGAGGGCGCATTGCGACGCATGCTGCAAAGCGGCATGCTTTCGCGACGTGCCGTCATTCAGTGACGGAGCCTCGGACGCGGGCTGCAGCGTCTGGGCTCCATCACCGCTAGCACAGATGAATCATCTGCTGATTCATCTGCGCTAGCGGGTATAGCTATACCGTTACCAGCCCGTCAACACTATGTGTTGAACGGGCTGGTAAAACGCAATATGAACCTAGCCTTAATCAAATTGAGAATCTGTGGTCAGACTTGAAGATTGCTGTTCACCATAGGAATCCATCAGACTTGAAGGAGCTGGAGTTTTTTCTTATGGAATGGGCAAAAATCCCAGTGGCAAGATGTGGAAGCTCAAAGAGACTTATCCAAGGCGACTTGCAACTGTAATTGTCGTAAAAGGAGGCTCTACAAAGTACTTACTTTAAGGGTGTGAATAGTTATGTACACTGAAGTTTTCAGTTATTTTGTCCTATTTGTTGTTTGCTTGTTTTTCCTATTTGTTGTTTGCTTGTTTTTCCTATTTGTTGTTTGTTGTGTGAAATTCCAGGTTGTGAGGTAGCAAAACACGAAAAATTCCAAAGAGGGGTGAATACTTTTGCAAGTCACTGTAAGCGGCCACTCGCAGTATGGTGCAATTTTTTTCCTTGGCCTGATTACAGCTGAGTAAAAACTTGAAGATCAACAATGACTCATTGAATAACATTGATTACAGTGCAAGGCGATTTTTGGAGGTATTGCTCTAGTCTGATTTATACGCTAATATGAGCGAACCCTAACACTGACAAGTACAATGCATTGCAAAGCATTATGCCAACGACTAGAGTGATAAAGGTTAAAGTCGCATAGAAGGACTAAGTAAATAAGTAAAAATAAGAGTAAAACAAATTGAATAATATTTTTTAAACATATCACAAAATAAAGAATATGAAAATAATGTTACACTAATATATAGGTATATTTATGTAAAAATAATAATAAATAAAAGAAGCAGATAAATTTGGTATCACTGCATCCGGAACAACCTGAGCTATAACATTGGCACACTAGTAAACATTTTCCGTGAACACCAGAAAAAAATGTGGCAAAGAATAGCTTTTTCATCATACTGCTGAAGAAAATGCTCAGTCCGCTACAGTTTTGTGCATCTCTGGCAAGAAGGACACTGTTGAACAGAGGCCAGATGGAGAAATAAGAAAAGCTGCCACTTCATTATAGTGAATGGATACCTCAGGGGTTTCATTTGAATCACGTCATTGGATTGAATCATAGATTTATTGAATCCTAGAATTTTTGAGTTGGAAGTGACCTCCAGGGTTATCATGTCCAATCCCTGCTCAATTTAGGATTCTGTAAACCATCTCAAAAAGATTTCTGTCCAGCCTCTGTGTGAAGACTTCCATTGAAAGAGAACTCAAGTTACCACCTCTTGTTGGCTGGATATTTAGATGTAAACCCCAATGTAAGTGCTCAGCGTAGAGCAGAGGATAAATGAGATTCAAAATTTTGTGTAAAATGATTTCAATGAAAGCTTTTGACTCAAGACACAAAAAAAAACAAGTCCCCACTCAGGTCCATCACCTGTCAATGAAAATATAGGGGGCTTCCACTTTACAAAGGCTCTGGCTATGGCTCCTTGCCCTCCAAAGGAAATCCAGCGAATTATGCACTCGCAAATTCAAATGCCCCCTCCCTCCTAAGACCAACCATGTGCCTAAACCAGATTTAGCGTCCACATGCTTGGAATTTCTTTAACAATGAGAAACTTATTAATTTACAGGGTATGTGTCTTCAGAAGCACGAGCACGGCACAATGTATGTGCAACACAATGTATGGGCACTACAATGGCATATTTGCATTTTCACTTAGCAACATCCATTGCTCGTTTCTGGAAAATACCCATCAAGTCAAAATCATTACTAGACCTGTAGATAAATTATCAAGGGGGTGTAATTGCCAAATTGGGGTCAATTGAGGGAGATTATGCTCTGCTGTCACTTTGATACATAAAATGAGAACAATGGGGATAGGGGAAAATATGTGTAAGTGGGTTAAGAACTGGCTCATGGATAGGAAACAAAGGGTGATTATTAATGGAGCACACTCGGACTGGGTCACGGTTAGCAGTGGGGTACCACAGGGGTCAGTATTGGGGCCGCTTCTCTTTAACATATTTATTAATGACCTTGTAGGGGGCATACAGAGTAGTATTTCAATATTTGCAGATGACACTAAACTCTGCAGGGTAATAAATACAGAGGAGGATAATTTTATATTACAGGAGGATTTATGTAAACTAGAAGCTTGGGCTCATAAATGGCAAATGAGCTTTAATGGGGATAAATGTAAGGTCATGCACTTGGGTAGAACAAACAAGATGTATAATTATGTGCCTAATTGTAAAACACTGGGCAAAACTGTCACTGAAAAAGACCTGGGTGTATGGGTGGACGAAAAACTCACATTTAGTGGCCAATGTCAGGCAGCTGCTGCCAAGGCAAATAAAATAATGGGATGCATTAAAAGAGGCATATATGCTCATGAGGAGGACAGTAAAGATGTATATCTTTGCCCCGTGTTAGCCAGTAGATAGAAAAATATTTAGAGTTGAGAGTCCTCAGTGGTTGATACCTTTTAATGGCTAACTGAAAAGATGGTAACAAATTGCAAGCTTTCCAGACTACTCAGGTCTCTTCATCAGGCTAAACTAATACAAAATCTGATTTTGTATTAGTTTAGCCTGATGAAGAGACCTGAGTAGACTCGAAAGCTTGCAATTTGTTACCATCTTTTCAGTTAGCCATTAAAAGGTATCAACCACTGAGGACTCTCAACTCTAAATATTTTTCATGAGGAGAACATAATTTTACCTCTATACAAGTCACTGGTGCGACCACACTTAGAATACTGTGTGCAGTTCTGGTCTCCGGTGTATAAGAAAGACATAGCTGAACTGGAGCGGGTGCAGAGAAGAGCGACCAAGGTTATTAGAGAACTGGGGGGTCTGCAATACCAAGACAGGTTATTACACTTGGGGCTATTTAGTTTGGAAAAACGAAGGCTTAGGGGTGATCTTATTACAATGTATAAATATATGAGGGGGCAGTACAAAGACCTTTTTAATGATCTTTTTACTCTTAGACCTGTGACGGGGACAAGGGGCATCCTCTACGTCTGGAGGAAAGAAGGTTTAGCCATAATCACAGACGCAGATTCTTTACTGTAAGAGCAGTGAGACTATGGAACTCTCTGCCGTCTAATGTTGTAATGACTGATTCCTTACTAAAATTTAAGAAGGGACTGGATGCCTTTCTTGAAAAGTATAATATTACAGGCTATATTCACTAGTTTCCTAGATATTGCGTTGATCCAGGGAGCTAGTCTCATTGCCGTATGTAGAGTCGGGAAGGAATTTTTTCCCCAATGTGAAGCTTACTGTTTGCCACATGGTTTTTTTGCCTTCCTCTGGATTAACATGTTAGGGCAGGTTAGGATAGGATATGGGTTGAACTAGATGGACTTAAAGTTTTCCTTCAACATTAATAACTATTTTACTATGTTACTATGTTACTTAGGGGAGTCTGCAAACTATGCTACAAAAATGTTTTCTCCAAGAGACAAATAAGGCTCTTTCCCTCCCAAGTCTAGCTGTGTGGCCAAACAGTACTGCACAACCACATATGGGGCATTGCCTCGTTCAGCAGAAATTGTGTAACAAATTATGTGATCATTTAAAAATGTAAAATCTAGGGCTAAAACAAAAGTTTTGTGCTAAAAATGTAATTATTTTTTGTTCTTTGCCCAATGGTATAAAATTTTGTGACACACACGTGATGTCAGTATGATCACTGCACCCTGAGAAGAATGTATTGAAAGATAGCACAAAAATTGAGCTTGGTTTAAGTTGGTATACATGCAGCACATAAGTGCATGTTTATTTTGGCCACAAAGCATACAAAATCTACAAGAAGCAAAATGAACAAAAACCCTGCCCTGTTGTAACTAAATAAGTAGAAAGCAAAAGTGCATTTAAATAACACAGGGTTCTTAGTTTTCATCAAAAATAGCATAAAAGCCATCCCATCATTGGTATACATGCAGCACATAAGCACATGTTCACTTTGGCCATAAAGCATACAAAACTTACAAGAAGCAAAATGAACCCCTACTGTAACTAAATACCATATATAAGTCGATCTGAGTATAAGCCGACCCCGTAATTTTGCCACAAAAAACTTGGAAAACTTATTGACTCGCGTATAAGCCTAGGGTGGAAAATGCAGCAGCTACTGTTAAATTTCAAAAATAAAAATAGATACCAATAAAAGTAATTGAGACATCAGTAGGGTAAATGTTTTTGAATATTCATATTGAATCAGGAGTCCCATATCATGCTCCATACAGTTCATGATGGCCCTATAAGATGCTCCATACAAAATATGCCCCATATAATGCTGCACAAAGGTTAATAATGGCCACATAAAAAGCTCCATAGAATAATATGCCCATATAATGCTTCATAAAGGTTATGGTCCCATAAAATGCTCCATAGATTATGCCTCATAAAATGCTCCATAGATTATGCCCCATAAGATGCTCCATAGATTATGCTCCATAAGATGCTCCATCGATTATACCCCATCAAATGCTCCATAGATTATGCCCCTTAAAATACTCCATAGATTATGCTCCATAAGATGCTCCATAGATAATGCCCCATAAAATGCTCCATCGATTGTGCCCCATAAAATGCTCCATAGATTATGCCCCATACCATGCTCCATAGATTATGTCCCATAAGATGCTCCATAGAATAGGCCCCATATGCTGCTGCTGCTGAAAGAAAAAAAAAATCACATACTCACCTCTTGTTACTGGGGCCCAGGTGCCAGTGTCCTGAGCAGGCGGGGACACCGGCGCGCTATGGGGGACAGGTGCCGGAGTCACCGCTGGCTTAGGGCCCTGGCACCTGAGATATTCACCTGTCCCCGGTCCACCGCTGTGCACCTCTCCGTCTTCCGGGTCCTCTGACGGTGACTGTTCAGGGAGAGGGCGCGGCGCACACTAACTATGTCATCGCGCCCTCTAACCTGAACATCACAGCCAGAGGAAACAGAGGATAGAGCAGCGCGCAGCTGTGGACTGGGGACAGGTGAATATTGCATATAGTTACCTCCTCCTGGAGCGTCTCTGCAGCCCCCCTGCTTCTCCCGTGGTCTCTGGCAGCTACTCCTTTCTTCAGCCGTTCACGTGATACTGCTAATTATGCACATATTCATGACTTTAATAAGCAGTACCACGTGACAGCTGAAGGAAGGAGCCTGAGATCGTGGAAGAAACAGGGGGGCTGCAGAGACACGCCAGGGGGGGAGCATGATCTGACAACCCCGCTTCCCTTCCCCCCACTGACCCCCTGGAATATATGACTCGTGTATAAGTCAAGAGAGGGACTTTCAGGATTAAAAATTGGGCTGAAAATCTCGGCTTATACGTGAGTATATACGGTAAGCAGAAAGCAAAAGTGCATTTAAATAACACAGGGTTCTTAGTTTACATAAAAAAAAGGCATAAAAGCCATCCCATCATTGGTATACATGCAGCACATAAGCATATGTTCACTTTGGCCATAAAGCATACAAAAGTTACAAGAAGCAAAATGAACATAAACCCTACTGTAACTAAATAAGTAGAAAGCAAAAGTGCATTTAAATAACACAGGGTTCTTAGTTTACATAAAAAAAAGGCATAAAAGCCATCCCATCATTGGTATACATGCAGCACATAAGCATATGTTCACTTTGGCCATAAAGCATACAAAAGTTACAAGAAGCAAAATGAACATAAACCCTACTGTAACTAAATAAGTAGAAAGCAAAAGTGCATTTAAATAACACAGGGTTCTTAGTAACACTATTTTTGATAAAAAAAAATAATATAAAAGTCATCCTACTGTCAGCACGATGACCCTGAATGGGATGGTCCTACGCTGTCTAATATTAAAAACCTTACCATGTGTCAGAGTTGACCACAGTGTGTGAATGAGGGCAGACAAAGGTTCCAACCTGTGGACACCACCCTAGGGAAGCTTTTTAGACTCAGAAATTGTATAACAAATTATGTCATCATTTTAAAACGTAAAATCTGAAGCTAAAACAAAAGTTTTGTGCTAAAAATGTAATTATTTTTTCTTCATTGCCCAACGGCATAAAATAATTCGACACACCCGTGATGTCAGTATGATCACTGCACCTTGAAATGAATACATTGAGAGATGTAGTTTGTAAAATGGGATCACTTATGGATGGGTTCTGCTTTTCTTTCACCTCAGGGGTTCTGCCAATGTGACATGACATCCTCAACAATTCCAGAAAAATCTGAGCTTCAATATTTCTTTCCTTCTCCTCTGAGCTTTGTTCTGTGCCTCAACAGTATTCGCACACTCAGAAGAAATTATGAAACAAATTGTTCGGTCCATTTCTCCTTTTGAAAATTAAAAACTTGGGGCCAAAGCAACATTTTAGTGGAAAAATTGTAATTTTCCATTGACACACCCAAATGTCATACAATTCTGTGAATCTTATGAGGGTTAAAAATGCTCACTTAAATCCTGTATGAATTCCTCAAGGAGTACAGTTTTCAAAATTGGGTCACTTGCTGGGGTTTCTGCTGTTTTGGCATGTCAATTGCTTTTCAAATGTGACATGGCATCCACAATTTATTCCAGCCAAAAACAGAATTCAATTGACACTCCGTCTCTTCTGAGCCCTTCTGTGCTCCCAAACAGTAGTTTTCCACCACATATGGGGTACCGGCGTACTCAGGAGAAATTGCACCACAGATTTTTGGGGCCATTTTCTGTTGTTACCCTTGTGAAAAGGGAATATTTGGGGCTAAAACAAAATGTTAGCTGGAAAATGATTCTTTTCATTTTTATGGCTCAACATTATAAGATTTTGTGAAGCACCTGGGGAATTTTCCAAAATGGGGTCACTTTTGAGGGGTTTCCACTGTTTAGGAATATCAAGGCCTCTGCAAACACCGCATGGTGTCTGCTATCTATTCCAGCCAATTTTGCATTCAAAAGGGTGCTGCTTCCCTTCCGAACCCCTTGTTCGCAAACAGTAGTTTTGTATGACATATGGGCTATTAGTGTACTCAGGATAAACTGCACAATGAATTTTCAATTTTCGCTTGTTACCCTTTTGTAAATTCAGAATTTGGGCTAAAACAATATTTTTATGGGGAAAAGTACAGTTTCAATTTTTTTCTTCCACATTGCTTTAATTTGGGATAAGTCCCTAAATTGATAACAAACTCATTACATGTTGTTTTGAGTGACAGTTTTGTCACTTTTGGTTATTACCTGTCATATAGGCCCCTCAAGGTCACTTTAAATGGGATGTGGTTGATAAAAAACTTGGTTTTGTCAATTTTGCTGTTTTAACTCTTGTAACTTCCTAACAAAAAAAAATTATGCTCCCAAATATGATGCTGATTAGAAGTAGACATATGTTAAATGTTATTTATTAACTATTTGTGTGATATAAGTACCTGTTTTAAGGTCATAAAAATTCAAAGTTTGAATATTGCAAAATTTTCAAATTGCTTGCAAAAATTTAGATATTTTCAGAAATAAACTCAAATCATATTGACCAATATTTACCACTAACATGAAGTACAATATGTCATGAAAAAACAGTGTTAGAATCACAGAGATAAAGTGACACTGGTCAGAATTGAAAAACTTGACCTAGTCACAATTGTGAAATCAGGCTGTGGGACGAAGGGGTTAAGTGGATACTGATGGAATCCACTTCAAACTAGCTAAAGCAGACAGCTTGGGGTTGGTATTCTCAGGCTTGTGAGGGGTCATGAATATTGGCCCTCCCAGTCTAAAAATAGAAGCCCACAGCCACCCCTTACCAGCCTGAGAATACTAGCCCCCAGCTGTCTGCTTTTGCTTGGTTGGTTATCAAAAATGAGAGGGGACACAATGCCTTTTTTTAGTTATTTATTTAAATATTTATAAAAAACAGAGAGGGAACACCTCCATTCTTGATAACCAGCATTGCTAAAGCTGACAGCTGAGGGTTGCAGCCCACAGCTGTCAGTTTTGCAAGGCTGGTTATCAAAAATACAGGGGAACCCATGTCAATTTGTGTTTCATTTATTTATTTATATTGCAGGCGGCAGCTGATGAATACTCCCTTCAGCTGCCGTCTGCTCTCACTGTTATCTGTTGATTACAACTCTCAACATTGTCCCCTGCTGGCGCTGTGCGAGCAAGGAACAAAGATGTGAGCTGTCTTCAGTACCCGATGCTGTGGAACAATGCGAACAGTACCACTGATTCCCAGGCAACAGTAAGTATGATACTGATGCAGCACTCAAGCGTCACACGGTTGCCACGCGAATGCTACAATTATGAAACACACATACACATGGACACTAATATCTCCAGTAGACATTGCATAGAAACAAGAACCGAGGATACAACTCAATCAGCAGGCAATTAATAGCATATCAATGCCACACTAAAGGGAATCTGTCAGCAGGGTTTTGCTATTTAATCTGAAAAGCATAATGTAGATGCAGAGACTTTGATTCCAGTGATGCATCATTTAAATGGAGACTTGTAGTTTCCATACAATCAGTGTTTTATCAGCAGGAGATTATCACTAAAGTACTAGGTGTCTCGTGCCATTTAGTCCTATTGTGTGCAAAGCTGACCCTTCACTGTTGGGCAGCTTTATGTCTATGCACAGTTTACACAGAAAGCTGCCAATCAGTAGTGTGGGTGGGGTTATACAGAGCGTTTCCAGCAATCGCGTTGTAAATCCCACCCATCAGTGACCCCATCACGTGATAGCGGGTCACCAATGGGTCAGCATGACAACCAGAGGTCTCCTGCAGACCTCTTTGGTTGTCAATGCCAGATTGCTGAGTGCTCATAGCAAGTCAGCAATTCTGCTACATACTGGTGATCTAATCATCACCTATATGCAGCAGACAGAGGAGGTGACGGCACACCGAAGCATAAAATCCAAAACCTTTACTGCGGCATGTCAAGCCATCATTAAAATCGTCATGTCGAATGCAGACATCAGTAGAAGCTGTGGTCACTTGCCTGCATTCTTGTTACTGAAATAGGTTATCAAGGCAGACAACCTCTTTAGATAGATGTCCATTGGCAAAATGGAGTCTAAAATGTTATATTTAGCCACATGTACTTACAGGGGATCCCAAGCATTTCACATCTGTTTCATACTCTCACTATACAGATCCTGAAATGCAGAGGTTCCATTTAAATTACATTTACTCCTATATTTCTGAAGTTTACTAAAAAAACATGAAGCACAATGTAATACCCTGTATGATAGAATGATTTTGGCGCTCTTTCCAGGAACAGCAAACAAATCCAACTACATATCATAAATCTCATGTGTACATGGCAGGTCCCTCATGACTGGCGTCTCGACCTCCAGTTTGATCCTTAGTAATTGTTTGGATGACGTCAATGCATATGCAGGCGGAAGAGACAGAGATCGTAAAAGGCAGAGTCGCTGATTAAACTTTCAGTATCATCTCGGAGAAGAATCACTCTCCAAAGGTCAGCATGGTTGGTTTCCTTTGGCCCATTAAAGCCTAAGTATCTATTATACGGTCTAAGGAACATATTAGAAAGGTCAGTCTCAGTGAAGAATTTTATGTTTCAACAGGGTAATAAAGAAATGTGCATGTAGCTAGTTTTTTTTCTAGCATATATTTCATAGGAGAATTTAGAAACAGGATGAACGTAAGTGGAGGGATCATAAACTGGGATTCTCTAGGTCTAATAACTCTTACCTAAAGTATAGGCACCATGGGGTTTTCTGTGAGAAATGTGAGAATTTATCCATTAAAGTTGATAACATATAAAATCTAGACCATGACTAATTTCTAGATGTGCTGTATTTATGTCTATGTTTTCTATTTTACTACCTAATAAACCTATAATACATATACTGTATATACTGTATATTTAATAGTCATAGACTTAAGATGGTCTGAACTCTTTGCAGCCTTTATGACCGCTGACAGTAAAGCAAAGGTCTAGAGGTGTGGCCGGCCTCGGCTATGTCCTTTGTGGTGTAAGTGAAGAGTCCTATTGCTCCATCTTCTTCAGAGAGAAGGAACACTTTCCCTTTAGTTCTTTAAGAATAACACACATGCCCTGAGCATCGTCTATTTGGCCTTTGAAGAAGTCATCGTTAAATCAGTCTTCACTATGAGCTGTGCTGGTCTCTGGTTGTATGGATACTCCATGTACTGGCCACTGTTTCAGACTGAAAAGCTTTTGGTTCCTTTCAGTGAGGTCTCCGAGGACTCCCCTCTCACTCATGACCTCTCAAGATCCACAGGTCTTCAGAGGTCTCTGAGACATTAAACATGGTCCTCACCACAGCTACTTCTCTAAACCTTAACTGTTTACAGCTGTTTTCAGGCTTACAAGATTTCCTATCAGATCGCTCCTGGGTGGTTGATTTAGACAGTTCCTTTTGCATGCTCACACAGGCAAACTTACTATAATCATAGTGGCTAAATTGGGGACACTTTGGGGCAATTTTCAAATAACACTTATTTTTCAACTTGAACATTGCTGAAATTGTATTGTTTTCCAAACTTTGGAATAATCACATCAAAATGTCAGCAAATAGAAAACTGTAAAGAGCAGATCTCTGTAACCGTCAAGAAACTCACTATGGGCACTATTGACTGGCATCCAATCCATTAACAGGCTGGTATCCAAGAAAATCCAATCTAGATGCCAACTACACTAGAGACTACATAACCACAACAAAAACATGGCTAACAGGCGTAGGGCACAGTAACATGTAGTTCCAACCTGACATGGTCCAGTAGCCTTCTTTAATCTTGTCAGTCACTGATGCAATCTTCACTGATACATCTTCAGAACCTACTGCACTGAATAGGCCAAAACATTGTGACGTCTTGTGATACGCATAATGATATCATGACCTATTCAGCACATGAGATGCCAAAGATGTTAGGTGCCAGAAGATGCTGAATCAATAGAGCCTTCACCAGTGACCGGACTGAAAAAAGGTCAGATGCATTTTATTTTTGTTTCATTTCTTAACCCCCTTCTCAGCCATTTTGAAATAAGCAAATTTGCAGTGGGCCAGCCACCATTTTGCCGAACTCATGTGACTCAACCAAAAATCTGATGAAATTCTAGGTAAATTTGATTTACCTCAAACTGATACGCTCATCTCTTAATACCAAAAATTCTCCATTAAGCGTTACCTGCATTACCCAGCAAGAAATTCAGCCAACATTAGACCCGGGACACATGAGCATAGATTTTCTCATGCGAGAGAATTGTTTTGATTGTGGTAATGATACTTGGAGAAAACACTGATCAGAGTTTGATCTGAGTGTAGGCTTAGTGTGATCCAGTTATCCGCAGAAGACGAGATATAAAAAATCTTCCATCTTGTCCATTGTATGCGTCTGCGGAAAATACGAAAACTGGCCTCGATAGGAAGAGGTTAAATGCTAATGTGCCTGCTCCATATAATGAGAGCAAACGGCTGGCAGACATGTACAGGGTGAAGGGTGGATGGACTGCAGTACCAAGACATAATATCAAACTTGGAGTAATTCACTTAGGAAAAATGATGGCTCAGGGCCGGGGTGATCTTATTACTATGTACAAATATACTGTATGAGGAGACCATACAGAGATTGTTCTAATGATCTTTTTACACAGACAGCGATCCTTTACTGTATGAGCAGTGACACTATGGAACCCTATGCCAACCCATGTAGTAATCGTTGATTCACTAAACAAGTTCATGGAGTACCTGGATGCCTTTCTTGATAAATATAATATTAGAGGTTATGGGTCATTGATCCAAGTAACTAGTCTGATTGCCATGTGTAGAGTCTGGAAGGAATTTTTACCCCTAATTATGCCTCATGGTGTTTTTTCTTCTTTTGGATCATGATATTAGGATATAAGTTAAACATGATGGACTTGTGTCTTCTTTCAGTTTTAAAACTGTAAAACCTATCATTAAAAATGTTAACCTGCAGAAAAGGGGATAATCTGCAGTTTAACTGTGTTCTGTAGCTCCCTAGTGCAGGCATCGAGAGCTCTGCTTCAGAGAGGAAATGAACTTTATTAAGCATGGCAGCCTCAGGCTTTCAGTCATAGAAGGGTGCTGGAGGAATAAAGATAATTTCCTCCGGGCAGAGGGGCTCTTAATTCCTTGAACAGCTTATCCTCATTTAGTGTGGATTATTCTTCATAACTATCAGTTTATCAAAACTACAAGTCAGGTGGATGACCTTCTGTGACCACCCGACTTTATATGTCTGGATCTGATATTATATGCAAGTTGTTAACCCATGTAAGTAAAATAAAAACTTTTGCAGTGAACTTGATTGTCCATGGATCATATCTATGGATGGGCAGACCAGTGGAAGTTTGGGTTCTGGTACCTGACCTGAACTTTTCAGATCAGTATCCGAATTTCCACCAGAACACGAACCCCATTGAAAATAATGGATGTCCGAACTGCTAAAATAAAAAAAAAGCTCTCTCTATCTCTCCCACGGACTTACCCCAAACACTGCACTGGACTGCTGCAGGAACTCTGTTGTGAACACTTTTGATCTGGCTTCTCAGTTTGGGCTCCCTCTGATGGTTGCTACTGGTAATGGAGCTGGTCTGGCTGACAGAAGTCAATCACCTGAAGAGGATGATTGGAGTTCAGGTGTTACTGACTGGAGAGATTTAAGTGAGCAGCCTTCCCTTAGTTGTTGAAGGTGATTTGGTTTTCTTCCTGAGCCTTCTGGAAGTCTGTTTGCGCCCTGCTTTGTCCGGCATCTTTCAGATAAGTTATTTGTCTGCTTTAATCTGTGGCATTTTTTCCCTTTTTGCTTTTCTCTGTTCTCTGCCTTGCTGGTGTGAGTTCAGCCGGGTTCCTTGCTGGGACCTGTGCTGGACTCTGTTTTCCTTTGCCACAGCTTATGTCAGTCTTTTCTGTATTTCTAGTCTCCTGTTATTTCAGGATCTGTTGTTTTGCGACCAGTTCACACCAGAGTTCTGATCTAGCGGGGTAGAGGTCGTGTTGCCTCAGTATTTTTGCATATCAGACGTGTTGGAATTTTTCTTAGGGTTTTTGGGGGATTGCAGACAGTATCCTTTCCTGTCCTGTTCTGTCCAGACAGTTTGGTCCCCAGCATTTGCTTACTCTATTTTCTGCCTGTGTTTTGTACTTCATCTGTCTCACCGGCAATATATGTTTGGGGGCTATCTATTCTTTTGGGGCTCTACTCCGGTTCAGTTTAGCTTTCCCCTTTCTCTCTTTAGGCTTAGTTAACTCTTTGGCTATGTCGGGGCGTCTAGAGCATCGTAGTTACGTCCCATGGCTAATTTTAGTTGTGTTGTCGGTTTAGGGGTCTGCAATCCGCTAAGTTACCAACTCTCTGGGTGTTTGGTTGCCTAGCCTATTTCTTTATTATTCTCCTCGGTTACCAAATCATAACAGAACTCCATGTTTGGCGTTCAGGCCCAAACACTGACTGTCCGGAATGAACACCAAACATTTCTGTTCGGGTTCACACATCTCTAGTCATGACTAGTAATGAGATGACCCATGGAAGTTCAGTTTCTGATACCATACCCAAACTTTTTTCCAAAGTTGGGTTCTGGTACCTGAACCCTACCCGAACTTGAACCAAACACGAACCCCATTGAAGCAGAACCTTTTAGCTGGAAAATTATCTCTCTCGCCTCTCCTCCCGGACTTCCCCAGAACGCTGAACATTGCAGCAGACTTCAGGAAGAAGTCCGTGTTCGGCACTTGCCAGTCGACACTTACTGTTTGGTATGAACCCCGAACTTTTAAGTCTCTAGTCATGACTATGGAGGACATTCCCCCTTTTTTTTATTTTGGGAAAATGAAAGACAAGTGGATTACTGATATTTGACTAAGGCTGGAATCACACCAGCATAACGCATCTGATGCGATATGCTAATGACTCTTGGCTCCTGCTCTTCTTAAGCGTGACCCAAGTGACAGTGCTCTGTGCACCAATCCTCTTTTATGAGAGGATCTCAGCACTGGTGCGGAGGAGGCAAAGTAATTTCCTCATCTCCTCCATGCCCTGTCTTGGTGTATATCAGATTGCACTGGGATGACATCCGAGTGCTGTCCGATGGTTCACACGTACCAATAGACTTGTATGGATGCAAGTGAGCCGAGTCTCACTGAAAATTGCAGCATGCTGTGACTCTTCTCTCCTGCTGAATAGGTATGTGAAAATAATCGCAGATGTGAGTTGCCCCATAGAGTAACACTGGGCCGAGTGCTAGGAGATGTTTTATCACATAGCACTCGGCCATGTTATCTGGTAGTGTGGCTTCAGCATAAGAAGAAGCAATTATCATGGGGAATACTCTCTGGGAAAAGTTTAGAATTGCAGCATCATCTGATAACAGTTCATACAGAGTAGAGGAAATTGTTGGCAAATGCTCAAACCTACAAACTTATACTGTATATATTTTGGTTCATTTCAAGTTTGATCAGCTTTTTTGTGTGTGTTGAACGGTATAAAATATATTATGGAGATTCTATGCTGGTGTTTGCTTTGTTTCATGTGTATAATGGTAAAATCAGTGTATGCTATATCTATTCCTACCTTTAGTTTCTATATCATTCTCGTAGTCTTATTGTGCAGCAATAAAAGCAACAAACAGGCATATTTTTTTTCATTTCAGCACTGGAGAGGTGCCACTAATCTAAGTTTAATGTCCCTAGTATAATACGTACCAGCCGCCATCTTCATCTGTTCCTGCTCCAGTTGGTCTTCTGCATGGTGTGACCTGTTGGATTACTCCAGTGTTTGCTGAGCGACTCAAGGTCACATCTTAAGGGTATGCCACACTAAACAGCGTCGCTAACGAGATCGCTAAAATACGTCACAATTTAGCGATCTCGTTCGTGACGCTAACGTGTGTGGCATGTAGCAACGACGTGGCCCCTGCTGTGATCTCGCTGATCGTTCACTAGAGTTCTGGACCGTATTTAGATCATTGGCGTCCCGCTGGTGAGCCTATATCGCTGTCTGACACCTTTTGTGAGCGATGTGCGCTGTTTTTTACATCGCAATGACCGTTAAAGTCGTTAATGAGATCGCTAACCGCTTTTGAGTCGTTAACGAGATCACTAAGTGTGGCAGCTACTAGAGACATTAAAACGATCACAAAAACGATCTCATTAGCTTGCGTCGTTATTGAGATCGCTAACGAGATCACTAAGTGTGGCAGTACCTTAAGTCTATGAGAGCCAGAACAAGGGCAGAATGAGGCTGTCAGACTTACATTGGGAGCTTATGACTGTTACTTCTGACTTCCGATCCGTCAGGAGCTGCGGCCACAAGATGGTGGTGCGGGACCGGTGTGAAAAGCTGAAGACAGCAGCTGGTAAATATAATAATATCAGGGAACTTACATTAGTAGCACCACTCCAGCGCTGAAATAAAAAAAAAAACTGGTGGAGTGGTGCTTTCCATTGTGAGAAAAAAAAGTTCACTTCAAAGCTTCATTTCATATGTCTCTACAAAGTATGAATATACGTCAGCAAATCAAATGTATGAAGTGTGGGCAAAAAAAGTACAATGGATGCAGAGAGGGAGAGCAGCACTAAGATGCATTAGGAGTAGAGTTGAGCGATACTTTCCGATATCCTAAAGTATCGGAATCGGAATGGTATCGCCGATATCACTAAAATATCGGCGATACCCGATACCGATACCGGAAGTCCCATGTAAGTCTATGGGAACAAAATATTGCAACTAAAAAAAACCCATTCTTTCCTTGTAAACACTAAATATACACACATAGAATACATATATATATATATATACATGTCATTGTGACATATATATATACATATATGTATAGTTTATACACTTCTACATAGTAAAATATCCTTTGATTCAATTGCCGGGTAAAGCCGGCTTCAGTGAAAAGACAGAAGCACCCGACATGAAATGACACTTGGTGTACATAGGGTTAACCATGTCTTTTCATGTCATTTGCTATCTGATTTGCACAAACAATTAAATCAGACTATGTGTGCAAAATTTCACACCTGTAGGGGTTAATTAAAGGTGTAAATTCGTTGTAAAAAAAACGGACTTTTTTGCTACGAATTTACACCTTTAATTAACCCCTACAGGTGTGAAATTTTGCACACATAGTCTGATTTAATTGTTTGTGCAAATTAGATAGCAAAGGACATGAAAAGACATGGTTAACCCTATGTACACCAAGTGTCATTTCATGTCGGGTTCTGCATTTTCACAAAAGCCGGCAATTGAATTAGCGGCTATTATACTATGTAGAATGTTATGAACTACAAATATAAATATATATATATATGTGTCACAAATTCAATGACATGTATATATATATATGAGGTGTAAAATTGCTGAAAAAAAATGCGTGGGCTCCCGCCCTATTTTCGCAACCAGACAGACAAAGCCAGTGAGTGGGGGCAGATAATAATAGCCCAGAGAGGGACCATTATTTTTGCCCCCCCCGGCTACTAACATCTGCCCCCAGACACCCCAGGAAAGACAAATCTATAATTAGATTCGCCCTTTCTGGCACTTTGCCCGTCTATTCCCATTGCCCTGTAGCGGTGGCGAATGGGTTAATATGGGGTTAAAGCCACCTTGCTATTGAAAGGTGACCTTAAGCCAGGTTAATAATTGAGAGCTGTCAATTAGACAACTATCAATTATTAATCCTATTGCATGAAATAAAAATAAAACACACACACTTTAATTAAAAATCATTTTAATGAAATAAAGACACATGTTTTTGACCATCTTTTATTTTACTGCAAAAACCATTTCCTGTAATAAAAATAAAATAAAAAAGCAAAATTATTCTTACCTATCCCATGCACAGTCAGGTCCCACGGTGTAATCCTTCAGAAAGGGTTAATGTTTACTGCAGGGACCGCAGCTAATGCTGCAGCCTCACAGTAAACCCCAAATGAATGAGTTCCTCTCCTGCCTGACAGGAGAGTAAAGGCTGGGTGTCACATAACGATACACCAGCGATCCCGACAACGATATGCACTTGTCAGGATCGCTGGTGTATCGCTACATGATCGCTGCTGAGCTGCCAAACAGGCAGCTCAGGCAGCGATCTGGGACAGCGACACTGCGGGTAACATCGCTTAAGGGCCCGTCTCACATAGCGATATCGCTACCGAGATCGCTGCTGAGTCACTAGTTTTGTGACGCAGCAGCGAGCTCACCAGTGATATCGCTGTGTGTGACATTCAGCGACGATCAGCCCCCCTGCCGGGTATCGCTGATCGTCGCAGAAATGTCAGGACCTTTTTTTGATCGCTGGTTTCCCTCTGACAGGCACGCATCGCTGCGTGTGACAGGCGGGAGACCAGCGATCCGCTGGTAACCAAGGTACACAGCGGGTTTCCAGGCACCGTGCAGCGCTTGGAAACCCACTGTGTACCTTGGATACCAGCTCCCTGCATCAGGGCGCTGGTATCCAAGGTACACAGCGGGTTTCTAGGCACAGCCCCGCGCCTGGAAACCCGCTGTGTACCTTGGTTACCAGCGGATCGCTGGTCTCCCGCCTGTCACACGCAGCGATGTGTGCCTGTCAGCGGGAAACCAGCGATCAAAAAAAGGTCCTGACATTTCAGCGACGATCAGCGATACCCGGCAGGGGGGCTGATCGTCGCTGAATGTCACACACAGCGATATCGCTGGTGAGCTCGCTGCTGCGTCACAAAACTAGTGACTCAGCAGCGATCTCGGTAGCGATATCGCTATGTGAGACGGGCCCTTAAGTGGAAAGCTTAATTGATTGCTTTCCACTTTCACTTCAGGTCAGCCAGGGACACAATCAGTGACGTCAGAGGGAACTGATTAACAAAAATAGGGGTTCCCTTCGAATAAAAAATGGCGTGGGGTCCCCCCTATTTTTGTTAACCAGCCAGATGAAGCAGACCGCTGAGGCCTGGATTTTCAGGCTGTTAAGGAGCCAAGATCCATGGACCTTGCCAGCCTGATAATACTAGGCCACAGCAGTCTGCATATCTTGGCTAATTAACAAAAATAGGGGATCCCCTTGAAAAAAATTGGCGTGGGGTCCCCCCTATTTTTGTTAACCAGCCAGATGAAGCAGACCGCTGAGGCCTGGATTTTCAGGCTGTTAAGGAGCCAAGATCCATGGACCTTGCCAGCCTGATAATACCAGGCCACAGCAGTCTGCATATCTTGGCTGATTAACAAAAATAGGGGATCCCCTCGAAAAAAATTGGCGTGGGGTCCCCCCTATTTTTGTTAACCAGCCAGATGAAGCAGACCGCTGAGGCCTGGTTTTTCAGGCTGGTAAGGATCCAATATCCATGGACCTTGCAAGCCTGATAATACCAGGCCACAGCAGTCTGCTTAGCTTGGCTGGTTAACAAAAATAGGGGATCCCCTCGAAAAAAAAACGGCGTGGGGATCCCCCCTATTTTTGTTAACCAGCCAAGTAAAATGCAGACTGCTGCGGCCTGGTATTAAAAGACTGTCAAGGCCCATGGATTTTGGCCCTCAACAGCCTGATAATACCAGGCTACAGCAGCCCCACATTTGGCGCATCAAAAGATGTGCCAATTGTGGCACTTTACCCGGCTCTTCCCACTTGCCCTGTAGCGGTGGCAAGCGGGGTAATAAGGGGTTATTGTCACCGTTGATTGCACGGTGACAATAAGCCCGGTTAATAATGGAGAGGTGTCAATAAGACACCGATCCATTATTAATCCCAAAGTTATTAAATGTATAAAAAAAGACAAAGCAAGAAAAAAGTATTTTAATGAAATAAAAGAGACAACACAGTTTTCATTAATTTTATTACTCTCTCATTCCTGCGACGCCATCGATCTCCTGTAAAAAAAAGAAAAAAAACAAACCAACAGTATACCACCTGTCCGACGCAGTCCATAACGACAGTCCCACGACGATCCAACTCTGCTACATCGCAATGACAGGCAGAGCCTGTCATCGCGACGCAGCACAGCTGATTACCTGCTTCCCCGGCGGTGACGTCATCGGACTGACTGCTTTACGGCCGGGATTACCCAGCAGTCACTGCAGTTATCGCGAGAAACTGCATGTGACCGCCGGGGAAAGAAGATTGCGGCCATGAAGCAGTCCAGGACGTGACCGCCGGAGATCTTCTGCCAGGTAAGTGCCGCTGACTCCTGACAGACCCGACCGACGTACACTGACAGTGACAGTGACAATCCCGATTCCGGTATCCGATAAGACGAAAATATCGGAACTCGGAATCGGAATTCCGATACAGCTAATATCGGCCGATACCCGATATTTGCAGTATCGGAATGCTCAACACTAATTAGGAGATATTAAAAGAATGTGGGCAAGCAAACATGTGGACGGGTGTACTCAGCCACTCATATTGGGAGGGAGATCTTTGTGTTTTCATTTGAAGAACATTATTGTTGATTTCAAGCTGCTCTCCGACAGATCTTTACAAGCACAGAGATTTTATAATCTTGAAACTTCCTTGCAAACAAAAATCAGATGTTCAAGTAGGCAGTGATTTTCAAAGAGGTGATATAGATAAGAGTCAACAAGCTATCTGTCCTTGAGAGTCATGATAGAATAAATCAATATGAGCGCTGATCTATTCTGTGTCATTTCCTGGTGTTTAGAGGAAAGGAGCAGCACAAGACTTCCAATCTGCCAGGATGGCATGGACAATGAGTAGCAGAACTGGATCAACGATTCGAAAAAGTCTGGATACAGATGCATTTAACATTTAACCCTTTAGCCCTACACTATTTTGTTATTTTTAAAACATTAGGTAACATATTGCGGTACAGTATTTATACGGGTTAACTACACCTCACAAGCAACGCTTTGCCAGATCTATAATACCAATTCCAAAACAGTTGAGACGCTGCCTAAAATGCGAAGAAAACAAGAATGCAATTATATGAACATCTCTTATAGCCAAATTTTATTCACAATAAAACACAGATCACAAGTAGGGATGGGCGAACCCGAACTGTAAAGTTCAGGATCATACTGAACACATAGTGTTTGGTCACAAGGTCCCGAACACGGGTTTCCATTGGAAACCCGTGTTACAGTTCGGGTCCCGTTTGGGTTCGGATCCAGGGCCATTGTATTATACTTACCGGTGCAGCAGTGCGGCCTCCCGTCCCGCTGTCTCCCGGCCGCATCTGATTCCGGGGCCGCTCATTAACTGCTGGCAGTATTCACTGCACTCGGCAGTCTTCAGCTTTTTCCAGCAGTGTTTGTGCTGTGACGTCACTGCAGGAACAATGCCGGAAAAAGCCAAAGACTGCCGAGTGCAGTAAATACTGCCGGCAGTTAATGAGTGGCCCCGGAAGCAGATGCGGCCGGGAGACAGTAGGACGGGAGGACGTGCTGCTGAATAGGTAAGTATAATGTAATGGCCCATATCTGTAAAGTTCAAGTTCGGGGATCGGACCCAAGTTCACGTCATCTCCGGCCCCGAACTCAAACTTTGCAAAAAAACTCGGGCGAACCCACCAATCCTGAACATCGGGGGGTTCGCCCATCACTAATCACAAGTAGAAAGACTTCTTTCCATTTCATTTAAAAAATGTCCTTATTGATGGCAGCATTACATCTCAAGAAAGTTGAAACTGAGTTGAAAAAGTAAATGGTGCTAACAAACAGCCAGAGGATCAATTTTCAAATATGTCATAAGACTGTTTATGAAAGGGACATGTTAGAGAGGCAGAGTCTCTCAGAAACAAAAGGTGGTCAGAAGTTCACCAATCTCTGAATAACTGTGTCTAAAAACTGTGGAACAATTTCAGAAAAATGTTCCGCAACATAAAATTGCAAAGACATTGAATATGAAATCATCTACAAGACATAACATTATCAAAAGATTCAGAGATTCTGGAGAAATCTATGTGTACTAGAGAGAAAACCGACGGTCAATACTGAATGTTCATGATCTATGGTCCCTCAAATCGCACTGCATTAAAAACAGACATGCTTTGGTCATGCAAATCACGGAAAGGTCTCAGGAATACTTTCACAAATACTTTCACAAGCCTCTATATTATATGCACTCCCCATAGACAGATTCTATATTATAATGCACCCCCATAGGCAGTTTCTACATTATAATGCACCCCCATAGGCAGTTTCTACATTATAATGCACCCCCATAGGCAGCCTCTGTATTATAATGCACCCCCATAGGCAGCCTCTGTGTTATAATGCACCGCCATAGGCAACCTCTGTTATAATCCACCCTCATAGGCAGCCTCTGTATTATAATGCACCCCATAGGCAGCCTCTGTATTATAATGCACCCCCATGGGCAGCATGTACAGTATAATGCACCCCCATAGGCATTCTCTACATTATAATGCACCCCCATAGGGAGCCTCTGTATTATAATGAGAGCAGGTAGCAAGATGCAGTAATGGAAGGAGGCAGAGCAAGGGTTAACGTAGGATTTACTTTAACAGGGAATGATCCACGCAGGGAGAAAGTATAGATAAAACAGGAGTGGGATAAAACTGGAATAGGGATTTTAGAGGAGAGCTCAATAACAATAAACTTATCAGTCCGATGACGTTCAGAGTGTGGAATCCTAGGTTCAAACGATGGCACCAAGGCCGTAATGTGAGAAGAGTCCGGCGTGGTCCTGAAGGAGATGAGGTTCCGGTTCCCAATGGCGACGGTGAGTACTCGATGACTTGAATGGAGTCCTGGGTCCAGAGCAAGAAAGTGAGCAGTCTTTGCCACTGCCAGTGCTTAACGTTGCTTGGCAGCTGTGTATGGGTAGGTAGGTACACTGTTCATGGTGAGTCACACAGGTACCTCTGTCTCGGCACATGCGTGTCAAGTCTCTGCCTGGGGAATATCTCATTCCTGGTAAAGGGTGCCAGCGGTCACTTTGCAGGTCTCTGTTGGCAGTCTGTGTGGGAGAATACTGTGACCCTATGGCATGGGCCTACTCCGTCCTGCCACTCAGAGGACGGAGCACCAATACTGTCCCTCTGCGGGCCGCGTGTTCCCGCCAACTCTTCATTATTTCCTGCACACTGCCGCTTTTTTAAGCTTAGCCGCGCCCCTCCTCACTGAGTGCAAAGGTCGGTCAGGGGTTTTATTCTTTCCCCCGTACAACATGGGTGACAGCCCCGACAGTTCCGGATCCATCACGGAAGTGGTAAGTCCAGTCCGGTCTTTCTCCTTAGAATAATGCACCCCTATAGGCAGCCTCTGTATTATAATGCACCCCCACAGGCAGCCTCTATATTATAATAATCCCCCATAGTTAGCCTCTGTCTTATAATACACCCCCATAGGCAGCCTCTATATTATAATGCACCCCCATAGGCAACCTCTGTACTATAATGCACCCCCATAGGCAGCCTCTGTATTATAATTCAGCCCCATTAAAAAATAGTAAGTAAATACTCACCTCTCTTCCTCCTGGTTCCTGCGCTGCTCCAAGTTCCCATTCATCTCTGGACCATGGGCGCCGAGTGGTGACGTCATTGCGACCCCCTGTCAGTGTTGGCGTTGGTGACGTCAGATGCTGAGAGGGGGATGATGGTAGAGGGAGCTGCGGTCAGCTGTATTGGCTTGCTCAGGGGCCCCATACTGGCCAGGTGGCTGAGCAGGAAGATCGATTCTCCCTACTCTGCCACAGAATGTAACTGTATCGGCGCGATGTGCACGCCAATACAGTTACAGTGGCGCTAGCTCCGGGTAGACCCCATCAGAGCTTGGGGCCCTGGGTGACCGCCCCTTCTGCCCCCCTGGCAGCTACGCTACTGATTTGCTCCCATCCATACAATGTCTATTTCAGGGAAGGCCTTGCATGTTTCAGCAAGACAGTGCTAAACCTCATACTGCATCCATCACAACAGCAAGTCTTCAATGAAGAAGAGTACAAGTGATGAACCGGCCTCCTGCAGTCAAGACCTTTCATCGATCAAAATCATTTGGGAAATTCTGAAATGAAAAATCTAGCAAAGTCTCTGGCTGTAATTGCTGCTGTCCATGGTGGCGTGCAACCTGCAGCACCATGTCAAATCTAAGGAGTGGCTCATAGTCTCTGCCACATTAGAGTACAGAACAGAAGTAAAATCCAGGTGGGGAACTTAGATATGTGAAAGTTGAGTCTCCCCACATAGGGGCTATGGACACGTTTACTGGGAGCAAATACTTGTAACTGATGTCGCAATGGAATGTTGATGGTGATGATGACAATGACCAAGTACTACTTAAAGATGTGGCCTCACTATCAAAAGACGATTGGGAGGACAACAAGGTGGACAGTGTGGGCCCTGCTCCTATTTATACAGTCAAGTGTGAATTACATGCACCTATGTGTTTTTTACCTGTGGATTTTCTGCATTTATGGAAAATCTGCACATAAAACTTAACGTACCTAAATGAGAAACTGACATGTTGTGGATTTCAAACATGCACCGCAGATAAGTTTACACTGCGTAAAAAAGTGGCAATGGGATTCCTTTAAATCCCACCTACTTTGCTAGATCTTTAAGACGCTGTTTTTTTTTGCACAACGAAAAAATGCAGAGCCAAAAACTCACTCAAAAAAAATAATTGTGGAACGGTAAACCTAAAAGTGACTTTTTGTTTCAGCTTTATTTCATATTTTTGCACCTGTTTTTAATTTAACTTAACTTGGTTTCATCTTTTTTTGGGAATTATGGTCTTTTATTTGGTTATACACGTGCTTTAGTCTAAGGCTGGAGTCAGACTAGAGTATAGCATCCGATGTGAGAGCATCGGATGCGATATGCTAATGACCCTCGGCTCCTGCTCTCCTGCGAGCGGGAGTCGAGTGTCATGCTTCTGTGCTCCAAGCCTCTCGCACAGGCGCACAGACTAATTTCTCAATCTCCTCCACTGCCGGCATCGGCATATATCGCACCTCACTCGGATGATATCAGAGTGATGTGCGTTGTGTCACTCGTACCCATAGACTTATATGGGTGCGAGTGGGCCGAGACTCGGCCGAGTCTCAGTGCCAATCTCACATGCCGATTCGGCATGAGAAAATATTTGCAGATGTCATCTGCCCCATAGTATAAAACACTGGGCCAAGTGCTATACCATGTTTTATCGCATAGCACTTGTCCATTTTCTATGGTAGTGTGACCCCGGCCTAATTCCATCATGTGCAAATTTTCGAAATGTCACATTTTTTTTGCCCAATTGCACTCCATTACCCTAATATAGTAAATAATCTGTCGAATTTTCTTTTTGCATGGTTAAAGACTTACATGCGACATTTTAAACGATCAAGCGACTTCTTGTTCTGAAAAGAAGAAAACAGATAAAGGACAAAAAAGAACAACTTTAATTTTGCACAACATTTTTTCAACCCATGTGCACCATTTTAAAGAATTTGGCACAAAAAAACAAGTAATCCACAAGAGATCAAAAGACAAGATACGTTAAAAAAAATCTAGAAGGATAAACGATAAGTGTCGGCCCAAAAGACTTTCAGCACTACCTGACTTGTTGAGTTAAGCAGTCGCTTGTATATTATACACAGGCTAAATTGATATATGATGTCAGAGGGGAAGTGTGAGGTTTAAAAGCTTCAATTAGCCCAGGAGAGCATTTCATACTCTGCCCTGTCTGTCAAGTGGAACCTCTACAAATAATTGCATGCTCAGGACTTATCACCGAGTAAGCGGTCCTACAGAACTGTTCCCTTTAGAGATCCCCAGAGCATAGAAATGATGGTTTTATTTCAGGAAATGTTTTTCTGCATTAAATATCCTTTTTTTTTCCTTGGCTCTTTGAGATAAAATTATAGTGACTTTAGAAGAATAATTTGTGACCCTTTAAGACCTCGTATTCTATGAGTGCTAATGACAGATCGCAGCACCTTATATAATAGCTTTTGCTTGGAATCTGCTACTCCGTATCCGTGTGAAGTGTAAGAGATCCCTTTGGGGAATCCTGGGAAAGCTTTGAACGTTTTTTTTATAAAAAAAAAAAAAATCAAAATCTATTTCTTATATGGATTTTTATTTCTACTTTTTGGATGTTGTAGTTTGTCCATATTTTCATGATTTTGGATTTAAATCCATTCTTTCTTTTTTATATAAAATATTATACAAAAAAATCAATAGGTAATTTAAAAACCATGATATATCAGGGAATATTTTTAAAAGGGTTTTCCAAGCTTGGGACAAAAGTCTGTAGACACTCGATGCAGAATCGTGATAGTGGGTGAGTGTCATGTGAACGCATGGGGGGTGTGGGTGGTCACGCGAGTGTGGGTGGTCATGTGAATGAGCGAGTGGCCACGTGAACGTTAGTATGTGATTTGCATAGTTTTGGTCATGAGCAGGGGTAGATGAGTTTGGTTTCTTCAGCAGAAAATAATTGAATGAAGCCGGATATCCTAGCCAGGACATGACTGCAAATATGAAAATTGCAACATGTGGTTACATGACTCACACTGGAAATATTTTGGGGAATTGTGACAGCTGTCATTACAGTTTACAGTTACATAAGTGACTGCAGAATTTTTTTTCTCAAGCCCGTACAATCCCTTTAAGAATTGTACTGTAACTCCCGTTTAAAGAAAAAACCCTACACTTTTTAGCATGCTAATCTTGGTCACATCATGAAATATTGGCTGCGGACTGAATAAACATAGTTTTTATTCTCATCTCTATGGTTTAATTTTTAGCTTCAAATTAGCTTTAGTTTATGGCCCAAAGCAGGATCATCTTTTGGGGCCGTTCTTTATACCCTGCATGACCCGCCCCAATTATAAGTTTGCCATTAAGTTTTTGGGTAAAAAAATCCAAAAAT